>JAWPEG010000007.1:1161534-1257322 GCA_035771395.1 Myotis vivesi
CCCCTCCCCCTCCCCCTCCCCGTCCCAGATCCCATCCCAACCCCACCCCTACCCCCACTGCTTACATGAGGGCACCTAGGTCTTTGCCTTTGACCTGGTCCTCAGAGGTGGGCTGGCGGCTTCCAGGATGGACTGATGTTTCAGTTCTCCTTTCAGAAGCCAGTTTAATTTAGATGGAGGGAGAGTAGGTTTTAAAAAGTCTAATGTTCTGAAAAGAAACAGCCACCTTGTCCAGGGACTGTTAACCCTACTCGGGTCATTACTTAGCAGAGAACGGGCTTCAGGTGCATTTATTGACTGACAGCAGGCTGGCCCATGATCTCTTAGTTAATAGTTGCGTAGGGGCCAGGTTGGAGGTGACTTACCCACATGTTTAGGGTGACTTTGGTGCGGAGCAGAGAGTGGTGGAGCCAAGTGCACAGAGCTCTCAGGCAGAGCTGATTAATTTTGCTTTTTGGGGTTTGGTGTGTACGCATGCGTTAGACAAAGATGTATTGGAAGGAGACGCACGCCACAGATGTGACTAGATAAGTGGTTGGGCAGTGGGAGGATGGGTAGAGGAGGGGCACAATATTTTGTCAAAAAAAGTAACCCAGTTAGAAGAGGTCTTTGCAGGAAAGCCCCTTTGCTTGGTCTCTGGCAGCTGCATGCGTGGTTTTGCTTGCCAGCAGCTTATTCCACAGAGTAAGTTAGTTTGCAGGTTTAGGTCCTGTTTGTTCAAAAGCAGGAAAGAACACTGAAAAGCAAACTTAAAAACATTTTTGATGCTGGAGACCATCAATAAGGGAATTAGCTGTTTATTTTCCAAAGTTCATTGCCCAACTTGATGAGCTGTTTTCTTTTTTAAATGATACATATTTTTAAACAAGCAGCTTTCCTGTTTGCGGATCAAGACCACGTACTGTTCTTTATTGTATCCTGAGCATTTGGCATAGATGCCGGCACGTAGTAGACATTTAGTAGATGCTAATTGGATGAATGAATGACATAGTGAAGAGTTGAAATTGAAAGGAAAGAAATTGTATTGGAAATTTGACCCATTGTGCAAACCAAGTGAATTAATCATAAGATTCCATGCTTTCTTCATCTCCAGGTCTCAGATCATCTGTTGCCACTTTAGTAAGTTTTTTATAAGCATTGGCTTAATTTGATGAGTTTTATTCAGGTCCAGAAGACAAGTTACCTGCTCATGTCTTTATTCAGCATGCATTTCTTGAGCACCTACCATATATCAGAATTAGATACAGTCGTAACTACAGAGTTAAACAAGGTCCCGTACTTAAAGGAATCCAGAATCAAGTGAGGACAATGAGATGTGCTGTCATTTTAACGCAATCTGAAGTTCCGGTGAGCCTCTGAGACACACCATGCCAGGGGGTCAAACTGCTGTAAGGCGAGCAGGGGCGTGGCGGCTCTCCGTGGCCCTGGGGAACCCTCCTCTCTGTGCGCAGCTATTCCCTGAGCGTGGGTGGAAGTGGATTCCTTACAGCGGAATGAATGCTTTCCTCTGCGCACTTGAAGAATCGGTGTAGCAGCGTCGTAAAACTAGGTGTGTGTTCCGTTTTTCCTGTAGAAAACCTCGTTGGAACTCATGATGCCCCTATCAGATGTGTTGAATACTGCCCAGAAGTCAACGTGATGGTTACTGGGAGCTGGGATCAGACCGTGAAGTTGTGGGACCCCAGGACTCCTTGTAATGCTGGCACCTTCTCTCAGCCTGAAAAGGTAGGCTCTTCATGCCCATAGCAGCAGTTACGGTCCTGGGGACTTGGTGCAGGAGAGATGAATGTGGACTATAGAGGCTGCGGCTGCACGGTTTATTTTATAAACCCAAATACATAGAAGTGTTTTCATGCAAAGGAAAATTTATTTTGCTTAACTTTTTTCTGTCCGCTGTCCTGTTTGTCCTGGAGAACAGTAGCCTGAGTGCCGAATGTCGGCTGTGCTAGTGCCTCCTACCCCAGGCCTGAGGTTTCAGAGGAGGCGGGCAGCAAAGCCGGCTCAGGCCACAGCGGGGCGGGTGGGAGCATCACTCATTCGCTCAGGACTGAGGCTGCATTGGCGTTTACTGTTAGCATTTCAGATGTGGTCAGAGCCGGGGCCTCTGTCCCTGGCTTTTACCAGTTATTTATTTATTTTTAATACCGACAGGCGTGGTTGGAAGGCTCTAGTGAACCAAGCTGCTTAAAACTGAGTCTCTGTGTCTTATTCTAACCTTTGATCTGGACAATCTGTACAGTGCGCGTGGAATCGCGCATTCTTGCTGCATCCTCATCAGACGTGACCAGGCGGCAGTTAATTTTAGAGATGGATTGTTGGAGCAGGTCGGAGGTATCCGTCACGGGTCTATTTCCTCCGCGTAAACAGCCTCAGCTCCTGGTCGCCGTGGTTATATACTGGCGTGCATCCAAAGAGCCATTCGTTTTGTCACTTCAGAGTCGAATCTACAACCTGGCAAGACCTTTGTTCAGAATGAAATAATCGCATTGTTTCTAGTTGTGATACATGGTTGCATGTAACATGTTAAGAGCTGTGATAAATTGCTGACAGAATATCATGTAATGGACAGCCACACTGAATCAAGCTGCCTATTGGTTCGGCGAGGTTCATTATGTCAGTTTTTTTAATACTTCCTTTGATAGATGTGTAGACCTCGTCAGTAGCCTGACAGTGGCTTCACGTGATGGATGGTCGGTGGGGATAGAGAGCACTGAGACTCCCGTGTCACCTGTATAAAGATTTAAGATAAAATTCCCAGTCCGATTGCCCTGTTATAAATTGACTTCTTTCTGGGTTCTGTGTTTTTTAAGTTTGGTGTTTTATGTGACTTAGGTTAATTTCTATTTTCTACAAACATCTTGTTTTCTGAATAAACTATGGTTTATTTAAGTATGTCTATATTTAAGTATGTCTATATTAAATCTACTGTTTTGAATCTTTTTAATTCCTTATTTTTTTCCTTGGTCAAAATAGTTGTTGAATTTTAAGGCCAGATTGTGGTGATATTGGGTTGTTGCATTGTTAACCCTAACTTGTTTGTTTGTTTTGACTGTTGGTATATAGTTAACATATTAGTGATGATTACCCATGTGGCTTAATGTGTTAAAGGGATGTCTTACCATGATACAGGCCTTATCATTTTTTATAATGATTCTTCAGGTGTTAAAATATTACATCAGGTTAGAGTTGCTAAAAATAAATTTAGAGCTGCTCATAAACAGGGAGAAATGATCAGAGAAACAATTTGTATTTGAAGTCTAGATTAGAAAAAGATTTAACATGATCAGGAAAATACATTTTGCCACCATTTTCAAGAATTTGCTGTCTTGATTTCCAAATACATATTTGAAAGTAACACTTTTAAATCCTCGCGTATATTTGTTATTTATTACAAAGGAATTTTTGTGGAAGTTGTTTTAATATTAAAAAGTGGCATTATGAGAGAAGAATACTTTTTTTTTTTTTTTAAATTTTATTTTATTGATATTTTACAGAGAGGAAGGGAGAGAGATAGAGAGCCAGAAACATCGATGAGAGAGAAACACCGATCAGGCCGCCTCCTGCACATCTCCCACTGGGGACGTGCCCGCAACCCAGGTACATGCCCCCGACCGGAATCGAACCCGGGACCCCCCAGTCCGCAGGCCGACGGTCCATCCACTGAGCCAAACCGGCCCCGGCATGAGAGAAGAATACTTTGATGGGAGAAAATGCTTTTTAAATTTTTCCTAAAGATGAACTCTGTCTTGAGTGTTCGCTCTGATGTCCGGGCACAAGGATTTGCTTTGTCATGTGCCCGACCCCTGTTCTTCCCTTTCAGTTTTAGTTCATGTGCCACCAAAGCAGCCAATGAAGGCGGCTCCTCCCTCTCCCTGGACAGGCCTGTTCTGTAGTTTGACAGCTGGGAAGTCAAGGTCTGAAGTCTTGTTCCAGAGGTGGTCACAGCAAAGTAACTTGAAAATGATGATCTGAAAGGCCAGAGCCCCTGGAAAGGCATCTTGAGTTGTTTTCTGCTTTATTGTCTCCTTTCTGAGTATTTTTATACTTCGATATTGTCACTAAATGAAACAGGTTGGAAAGGTTGTTTAAAAATTTAATTTGTTTTAGGAATGAGAATTCCTCAAAAGTGTTTTTGGAATCAATTAGAATGTACATCATATGATACTTGGTTAAATATTAAGACTATCTTGGGGTTATTATTTTGTATGGATTAGTTGGTTTGTGTAACTATAGTATTTAAAATGTATTTAAAATTCGGTACCTGTGTGTGGGAACCTGATGAGCTAGCTTTTATGGTTTTAGGGTTGGTGGGTTTTATTTTGGGGCAGAATGTCATTTTTAGGCAAGTAGATGAGCTTTACAAGTTTTGGTCTTCCCTGAAGGTGTACACCCTCTCGGTCTCCGGAGACAGGCTGATCGTGGGCACGGCAGGCCGCAGGGTGCTGGTGTGGGACCTGCGCAACATGGGCTACGTGCAGCAGCGCCGCGAGTCCAGCCTCAAGTACCAGACGCGCTGCATCCGGGCCTTTCCCAACAAGCAGGTGCTGGCCCCCGCCCTGCCCCGCCCCGCCCCTCGCCCAGGTGTTGGGATTTGTAAATAATAGGATCTTCTCTAATGATTTGCTCGCTGGCTTTTAAAAACTTTGTCCTTTCTTTGGAGAAGAGATTTAGAAAGTGTTAGGTATGTTTTTGACATCCTTTGTTAAAAGGGAGTGTGTTGACCCAATTTTAGAGATGACCTTGATGTTCAGGGAGGCCGAGTAATTCGCCAGCGGTCTGATAGAATCTTCTGATTTCTTGCTGATCCTGGTTCAGGAGTTTTGACAGACAGAGTAATCAAGGAGAGCCTTATTTCAGTTTACACGCCAGTGAATTCAAACTTGAATCTGGAAATTAAGGGCTACGGGATTTGCTGTTCTCTCTCTTTTTTGTAAAGAGTTCTTCAGCGAGTGTAGCAGCAGAACTGGGAGTTTTAGACGCACGCCCCTGCATTAGAGAGGCAGTGCCCTCTAACGCTGACTCCATGCACGGGTCAGCCTTTCCTCACCCTGCTAACGAGCTGGCCCTGTGCAGTGTGAGCCCCTCTGCCTGCAGGCCCTCGCAGTGGAGGCGTGGTCAGCGGCCGCGTCCGCAGGAGGAAGTGTCACTACAAACAGCCCTTGTGTCCTTAGCGGCTGTGGGGCTGAGGCAGTGATGTCGGCGAGTCTCAGCTCCTTTAGCTGGAAGGCGAGGGCCGCAAACGGGGGCCACATTTTTTCCTTCAAAATACTGTCAATTTCCATTGAAATTAAGGAATTGCAGTTACTTCAAACTTAGAGATTTAACTACATGAGTGAAATATGCTTGCATTTTAAATATTTTTACATCATATCTAAAATTTTGTCAGCGCATCTCTCCAGTTTATAATGGAAGTTTAACTAAAAGTAAGATTTGACTGGTTTTCTTGTCTCCATAAGTAGTTTTTCAATAGGAAATCTTTTTTATACCTTGAAGAGTTAAATAGATTTTATATTTTTCTTGTCTTTTACTTTGACATAAAAAACAAGTGATGGTAGTCTTATTTTTTTAATAAAACCAAGTCTTAGTGTTGTGAAATTTTGGAATAGTTGTAACTCTTAGTCCAGCTTCAGCACTTCGTTACCACCTGGCCATCCTTTCTGAAGTCACCTTTCTTGGTGAGGGTGGGGTGTGGGTGTTGGTGCCAGGGGCCGGGGCCTGCACGTGGACTCACCACCTTGGCTTCTCTGGTTCCCTCTGGGCAGGGCTATGTGCTGAGCTCTATCGAAGGCCGCGTGGCGGTGGAGTACTTGGACCCGAGCCCCGAGGTGCAGAAGAAGAAGTATGCCTTCAAGTGTCACCGGCTGAAAGAGAACAACATTGAGCACATCTACCCGGTCAATGCCATTTCCTTCCACAACATCCACAACACATTTGCCACAGGTGAAGTCCGCCTGCTGACCTGTGTCAGCAGCCAAGGGAGCGGGAGCTCGCGGGGACCACTAGAGGTTGATGTGCAGGTAGAGCTTTTAAAGGGTCGTGCTTGCCTCTGACATCGAGAGGGAGCCAATCTGGCACAGTGCTTCTTGGGGGAAGCGTTCTCTGTGTGATCTTAAAAAGAACCATTTGTGACCATAATGGTTATTTCTGTACCTGCTTTTAAGGATTATTTTGACTTTTCCAAAATTACTTGCAGGTGGTTCTGATGGATTTGTAAATATTTGGGATCCGTTTAACAAAAAGCGATTGTGCCAGTTCCATCGGTACCCCACCAGCATCGCATCCCTGGCCTTCAGCAACGACGGGACGACGCTGGCAATAGCATCATCATATATGTATGAAATGGACGACACGGAGCATCCCGAAGATGGTATCTTCATTCGCCAAGTGACAGATGCAGAAACAAAACCCAAGTGAGTACGCTTCACCTGTGTTTGAGCCTTTGCTTGCATTCAGCCCAGGGCTTATTAATTTTTCTAAATTCATGAATAGCGTTGTTGATGCCTGCTTGATATTGCAGCGACTGTGGGGTGGGAGTTGATTTTATCTTGTTCTCCCAAGCTTTCAATATCCGTGGGTTGATAGACGTCTGATGGATAAAATTGTGCCTGGTTGTTCTGTAGGGAAGAATGTCAAACCCTCGTTCTTCTTGAATAGGCCCTGTTATTGGAGTCTCGGGGGTTATTACTAGCTCATTGCTTGAAAATTAAGTTGAGGAATTCAAGAATAATTTATTGAAGCAAATTCTATGTAAGATATTTAAACGTGAACTGCCCAGAGCTTTCCCCTCCACAGAGGTTGTCTCTGTGATGTTTACACAAAGTGAATGGCCTCAGGTGATTGAAAACAGAGTGAGGTGGCCCTGCCTGGGACAGCACAGTCCCTTCGTGCTGACACATCGTCCATCTCCTTGGCCCTTGGTTGACAGAGGAACCATTCACGTGGGGGTGCCAGCAGGGCAGCGCTTTCCTTAATGACCTGCACAGGCTCAGGGGCAGCTGATGCCTAGGCCTTTGTAACCCGTGAACCACCTCCTGGGTCCCGTTCTGTTCCGTGTCCCTCGGCACCAGGCCCTGCAGGTCCTTGGGCATGTGCTCAGGATCCCTCTTCCCAAATGGAGATGGTCTAGCACCTCGTGCCCTTGCTGAATTGGTTGAGTCCCTGCGAGGGGCAGAGTATGAATATTGACCACATTGTACTTGTACAGGCTTGACTGGAGAGAGGCTTGCAGGTGACGTCTGTGGTAAAGGCTCTACTTGCATTTGTGCGCTCTCTGCCCTCCTCCCCCTCATCTCTCATCTCTCATCTCTCTCATCTCTCGTCTCTCGTCTCTCGTCTCTCGTCCTGGCTGGCCATTCTGATCTCATGCTGTTCTTTTCTCTTTTGAACTTGTAGGCCACCATGTACTTGACAAGATTTCATTTACTTAAGTGCCATGTTGATGATGATAAAACAGTTCCTACTCTCTAATGGTGGATTTATTACTATTAGCAAAGAAACCGGAGAAAACATTAATTTTAATATTATAGGAACCTACAAATAAGGGATAAGAGGTTTTTATTGATTTTGTTTGTAAACAAACACTTTTCTTAAGTGCATGAGATGGCTTGGTGGTTTGCTGTGTTAAAGGTATTCAGGCAAACAAAATTGGAGGCAGTGACTGAGCTTTTGAGAGTCAGTCTGACCTTGCTGGTTTTGTTGCCGTGTAGCAGTAAACGTGTGTAAAGAAATATAGGTAATAAACCCCTTTGCATTTTCTTCTGGACCTTAACTGCTAGAGGAAAGGCTCTGCAGCCATTTTTTTCTGCTGCTGGTTACAGTTGCTCATTCTCAAGCTGCTCAGACTGCCCGTGAGGAGGTCAGTCTACAATTAAACAGTACTTCCTCCTGGCCGTCCATTATCTTCTGAAGCAGATGGTTCATCATTTCCTGGGCTGTTAAACAAAGCGAGGTTAAGGTTAGACTCTGGGGAATCAGCTAGTTTTCAATCTTATTAGGGTGCAGGAGGAAAACTAATAAGAAAACCTCCTAACATCATTTTGTGACTGTAAACAATTATTTATTAGCAAACAATTGATCCCAGAAGGGCGAATTGTTTGAGTCAGTAATGAGCTGAGAAAAGACAGAGCATCTCTGTGTATTTGGAAAAATAATTGTAACGTAATTGCAGTACATTTAGACAGGCATCTATTTGGACCTGTTTCTATCTCTAAATGAGTTTTGGGAAACATTAATGAGGTTTACATATTTTTTTGACATTTATATAGTTCTCATGTCCATTTCAGTTGCCCAGCCGCTGGTGATTACGGTTAAAAAGAAAAAATGGTAGTGAGAACGCGATTCATTTCAGTGCGATGCCTGCAGCAGGGCACGCACTCGGCGCGGCCTGTTCTCGGTGCTTCCAGGGCCTTTGGGGCTGACTCTGGTTTGCTCATACGCAGGAGGTTCTGAAAGGGCCTGGGCCTTCACCGAATGTGTTTGATCCGTGATGTGTGTAAGACATTGTTCTGATGCAGAGAAAGGTCTCGTTTTGGTTTTTCGTGTTTCAGTGAGAACTCAGTGCGTCTGAACCTGCCTTTTGAACCGTGTTTTCTCATTGCAGGTCCACCTAACCGTCTGCGCAAGCGGCTTCCCTGCGGAAAGCTTGGCTTTCCTCCCCGGGTGCACTGCGGTGTGGCTCCCCCCCCCCCCCCAGGCGTGTGCTCTGTCTGACGCCGCTCACCTGCGCTCGGGCCTGGGCGGGGAGTCCCGTCCCGGGCAGTGGTCGGTCGGAAGGACCGTCTCTCCACAGGCCCTGGAGCTTCTCCTGAGCAGCTTGAGCTCTTTTTATCGGATCACCTGACCCTGTCCCGCTGTCTAATAAAGCCGAGACGCAGACCCTCCCGTGCTGGATGGTGGTAAATGGGGGTGATTAATGTGAGCTCCTGCATCGGGCCTGGTGGGCAGACATGGTGCCTCGGCCACGCTCCTCCCTCCGGCCTGGGAAGGCGCTGTCCTGGGGTCCTGGCTCCCTCGTGCCCTCTTGCTGGATCAGTGGGCCCCTGAGCCAGTGGCAGCCCTGAGGGTGGCACAGCCGCTGCGGGACCGCGGGCGCCCTTCGCAGGCCTCTCCTGGAAGTGCTGGTGCGCGGAGCTCTCGGGTCCAACCCCATGACAGGCCGTCTGGGATCCGTCACCCGCTGCGTCTATAGTGTGACTGCGAGCCTCTTAGAGTCATGGCCACTCGGCCCAGGACTGAGCGCGAATGAAATGGCTGAGAATGCCTGCAGATGGGAGGAGGGGGCCGAAGGAGAGCAGTGGGGGCCTGCTTTCCGGGGCGGGGCCCCTGTCCTCCTGTCTCGAAGCCAGTGAGTGCGTCTCCTGAGTGTGTCCCTGCCTCCCTGCCGGCCTCATCACTGCTCCGCCCAGGTCCCCAAATGACCCACATGTCACATCTCGGTGTTTTCATTGGCTTCCTCTTCCCGATTTTCCTTCTCTGTTTTTAAGTCTCACTTGGGTTTATCTATTTTACTGCAATCCCACCGCTTCAGACGTCCCCTCTGCATCTGCCCCCCGTCCCCGTCCCCGAGTGTGACCGCCTCCAGTCTCCGCCCTAGACCCTCCATCTTCCTGGCAGTGACCGAGGGTGAGAGATGTGAAATACACCTGAACTCTGGTCAGGAGCAGAGGCTCACAGATGCCCAGTGGAGGAGCCCGACAGCGTCGCTGCGTTTCCTCCCTCCCTTTTTAAAGGACGGTTGGTTACGGCCTCCTGCGCTGACTATACCAAATGCCTTGCCGCCTCTGGTTTGAACAGACTGCTCCCCACCACACAGGACTGCAGGCACCTGCTCTTTCTGTCGCTGAGCCTGGGACCCCGGTGTCCCCACTGCCCTCAGCAGCCCTTCCATCACTCGCAGGAAGGGGAGCTGCTCCGTGGCCCCTGCTGCCTGTCGGGCGCTCCCAGGGGCGGCACTGGCCTTCTCCAGGAGTCCTGGCAGGAGGGGGTTTGTCCTGGGCGGCAGCTGGCTCTGTTCTCACTGTAGACACGGAGGGTGTCAGCAGGTCCTGGTGCTGGGGATCCAGGCTGGTTAGGACCGGAGCCCCCCTGCTGGGGCCCTGCCTGCAGCCCTGCCTCCGGCATCGGCTTGGTGCTTGGTGTTTGCGCCTGTGTTCAGGAGAAGAGCATTCTGGTCAGAGGAAGACAGGCTCCTCCCTCATGGGGGACCCCGTGCAGTCACCTGTCGGGAGCTTGGGGACTCCAGTGCGGAAGTGCTGTGGCTGCTTGACCCCGCATCCTGTGACCCTGAGCCTCCACTCTGTCCCATTGCCAACCCCCCCTCCCCTGTCCCCATCCCCGCATTTTACTTTTTACCAACCCCTGGAACCACTGGGGGCCCTCCGTCTGAGGGTCCGCTGTTGGCGTCACTGTTGCCCAGACGCAGGTGAGCCCTGCCAGGAGCGGTAAGACCCCTCTCCCCGAGCCTCGGCCTGGCTGCAGCCGCAGAGAGGGTGCCTTCTCCAGGCGCTGGAGCTCCGCTGTCACCTGTGGCCACCACGCACAGCCGGCATCCTGCTCCCACGTCACGTGGAAACGCTGGGCGAAGGTGTGGAGATGCGTATTTCCGAGGGTGTCGCAGGGTGCAGCCCTGTGGCTTTACCACGTTTACCCTGCGGTGGCGGGGGTCGGGGGGGGGTCGCCCTAGGCGCAGTTGGAGGTCATGGTGACTGGTCACCCCCTAGAGCACCTGAAGCCTGGATGCCAGCGATCCTGTGACGGTTACGGGAAGCCCCTGACGTGGACTTCAAGTGTGCACGCCAGGATCACGTGGGCAGGTCCCGCTGACAGCGGTTTGTAAGCTGCTCACAGGCGGGCTGTTGGGAGAGGCAGCGGGTGCCCGCTTGCCTGTGGTTCCTGCACTCCTTAGAGCAGGGGCTTGGCTAGTGGATGGGGTTTATTTATTTTTATAATCCACACCTGAGGATATTTTTCCATTGATTTTTAGAGAGAGTGGAAGAGAGAGAGAGACATTGATGTGAGAGAAACACATTGCTTGGTTGCCTCCTGCACGAGCCCTGACCAGGACCCTGGCTAGGGAGGAGCCTGCAACCAAGTACATTCCCTTGACTGGGATCGAACCCAAAGCCTGCAACCAAGTTCATGCCCTTGACTGGGATCGAACCCGGGACCTTTGTCTGCAGGCTGTTGCTCTATCCACGGAGCCAGTCCGCCAGGGCAGTGTGTAGGCTTTTGTGAAGCTTGGCCTGTATAGAAGGATCCTGCTTTACACACTTCATGCCGTGGGAAAATTCTCCCACAGTTTATTTTTTGTCTTTATTTACTTTAGAGAGAGAGACATGGTTTGTTGTCCCACCTATTTACGTGTTCATTGGGTGAAGTACTTCCTCTCACTGGGCCTCCATCTGGGTCGGCATGTGGCTGGCGCTGGGACCCCGTCGTGTGACCAGATCTGGTGCTCAGGCACTTGGTGGCTGACCTGGGTCCTCACGCTCACAGCCCTGTTGGAGGGAGGGACGGTTAGGGCTGGCGACTGCTCTTCAACCTGAGCCCACAGGAGCGGTAATGCAGGTGCCGGGCCGGCCTGGGCTCCCAGAAACGCCACGTGGGCGGGAGCCCCTGTGTGAGAACCTGCTGGTAGTGCCTTGCAGAGGAATGGATCTGGCGAGACGGCCCGTGTCCCCTCGCCCGGGTGGCCGGTCCCTGCCCTGGAGCTGCCCGTGCGAGTGTCGGGTCAGGCCTCTGGACCTGGCCTTGAGCCCCGATGTGGCTGCTGCGTCCCCTGCGTCACCGGCAGCGAATCAGACCTTCCTGAGCCTCAGTCTTCTCATCTGTGAAATGGAGCTATGCCAGCTCCTGGCGTTGGAGATGAGTGTGTGGATGTCTAGGGGGGCGTGCCTGGCAGTCGGTGACTAGCAGCTCTTACTCTTTGGGTGAAATAAACTGTCCTCAGTTATTAGCTCACTCGGGCTGGTGGTTGAAGATAGCTGTGGGACCCTCGTTGTTGGGTTTGGCAGTCTGTTTATCTTAGGAAAACCCAGAATCACACCCACACCCACCATTTTGATCTTAAATGTTACTACGTTGCCGTATTTCATCTCTTCGTTTACAATAAAACTTTGCACACACATGAAGCCTCGGATACCCATCCCTCACCCCTTCAGTGTTGTACCCCCTTATGCTCCTGTGGTTCCCATAGTGCTTAGGGAATGGGTGTAAATGGGTCACTGCTTCTCTCCTGGGGGCACCCCCTGTTCAGCATCACGTGTGGTTAATAAGATGGGGAAGGAGAGATGCTGCACAGGACTGGCCGCGGGGAACAGCCAGCAGCCCGAGGCCGCCCGGGGAGCCTCGAGGCCCTGAGATCAGCTGTCACTGCCAGTCCGGGCGGCTGCGCTCCAATGAGCTGTCTGACGGTGCACACTGTGTGGCCACACAAGCTGTTCTTTCCATCCAGGCGGCCTGGACGTGGGAAGGTACGCGTGGCCTAGGTGTGTCACAAACGGAAGGTCCGCTGTGGCTGGTGTAACAAGAGTAAGCTGTGCTTCTGGGCCCTGCTTCTGCCCACCCCGTGTTCTGTCCTGATGGGAAGCAGCCCAGAGGTAAAAACTAGTGTGTCCTGCCCGGCTGGGAGGCTCAGTGCTTGAGCATTGACCTAGGAACCAAGAGGTCACAGTTCAATTCCTGATCAGGGCACATGCCTGGGTTGCAGGCTCAATCCCCAGTGGGGGGTGTGTAGGAGGCAGCTGGTCAGTGATTCTCTCTCATCGTTGTTGTTTCTATCTCTCCCTCTCCCTTCTTCTCTGGAGTCAATAAAAATATATTTTTTAAAAAACCAGCGTGTCCTGAGGTTGTAGAGACCTGTGATTGGACTCCCCGTTTAAGGGAACTCATCGGGCCACCAGCTCCCAATGTATTTTAAATGAAAAACTATTTCACTTTGCTCTTTTGCTTCCCTTGAATGCAGCCGGTCACTAGTGGCGGGGCTGTCCACGTCCCCTGTCATGTCCCCTGTCCACAACACCTGTCCAGAACAGAGACATGGAGAAGGAAACACTCGCTCTATTGAGCCACGCCTGTCGGCCTCAGCCCCGCGCCTGCGTTCCCGACGTGGTCACCGAGTCCCTTTCACCTGTTATAGGACTCCGTCATAGAGGCGATGGCAGTAACTCAGAACCCACGCACCGGGCTCCTGACCTGGTCACACCTCGCTCTACGATTCTCCAGGTGCTTGGCTCCGGAGCATTTCTGCGGCCCCAGCACAGAGCCCAGGCGGTCCGTCTTGGCTGCTCTGCTACCCACATCTTGGCCGTAAGACCTGCATTCCTGCCCAGGTGCCGGACAAAGATCAGTCACCTTTCACAGGGTGGCGGTCAGCTGCTGGCCTCTCCATGAAGAAACCCCTGCTTGGAACAGTGGCCATTACGCCCCCATCAGGCGCTGGGAATGGAAGTAGCGCCGGCGGGTTCACCGTTCCTTCATCAGGTGCTGGCGTTATGACGGGGAAGCCCAGCTTCCCACGGGGGCGGCTCTGGGTGTGGAGGACACGCACGTTAGCTAGGCCCTGAACATGCTGCCTGAGGCTGCTGGTCAGGGCACTGTCAGCGTCAGTCACCACAAGTCTAGGGCGGGCGCTGCCCATCGGAGCATGGTGGCCTGGCTTTCTGTTTACTTATGTTCAAAGACGCATCCTGCGAAGGGCTGGACTTGACCCTTGCTTTGCACTAAGATCTATCATTTCAGCCCGGCAGGCGTGGCTCAGTGGTTGAGCATCAACCTATGAACCAGGAGGTCAGGGTTCGATTCCAGGTCAGGGCACAGGCCCTTGTTTTGGGCTTGATCCCCAGTGTGGGGTGTGCAGGAGGCAGCTGATCTGTGATTCTCTTTCATCACTGATGTTTCTCTCCCTTCCTCTCTGAAATCAATAAAAAAAATATTTTTTATAAAGGATCTATCATTTCAAAACATCATGTGCTCGTGCTGCCAGTCATAACCGAGGGGGCTGTTTTTACTCCAATGGAAAACGATGGAACAGTAGAAATCTCACTCGTGTGGACGCCCCTAACAATGCCTGCTACATTGACTTAGGAGAAAGAGCCGTGAGGTTAGAGGGGAGGCGTCAACATGTTGTTAGTAATATTCGATCTGTACATTGAACAAGGCTTCCGCCCGGAACCACTGAATAGTCACTGCATTGTTTTTTAAAAATATATTTTTATTGATTTCAGAGAGGAAGGGGGAGGGAGAGAGAGAAACATCAATGATGAGAGAGAATCATGGATCTGCTGCCTCCTGCCGATCTGGGATTGAGCCCATAACCTGGGCTCGTGCCCTGACCGGGAATCGAACCCTGATCTCCTGGTTCATAGGTTGATGCTCAACCACTGAGCCACACAGGCCGGGCTAAAAGGCTTCTTAAAGCCTGGCCTGGTGTTGAGTGTGAGGTTTCTAATGGGACCATCCATCACTACTGACCGCTTGCTGGGAGAAACGTCGTGGCCTCATAACCCCAGGGACAAAAGCCCGTGCCTGGCCGAAGGTCACGTGGCACCCTGGCTTCTCCCGGCCACTGTTGGTCACCGATCACACCCACCTGTGATTCAGGTCGCCCTTCACTCTTTTTCTTTGTCCTCTGCTCCCCTCTCATCTTCCTCTCTCCTCCCTTCCTTGCTTCATCAATGAGCAGATAATAAGAGGCCTTTGCGCAGTCGCTGACTTAGGAAAACAGGGCCATTGGTGGATTTTCGAGAAGGGTGCTCAGAACCCCGGTGTGCCAGTTGGTTCAGGCGGTGGCAGGCGGCAGTGGGTACAGGAGCATGGCGTGCCCCTCTCCCTGTGTGTGTGTGTGTCTCCATTACGGGCGGACGAGTTTCTCGCCAGGTTGTAGCTGGACACACTCTGGGGTCTCGCCCCACATTGAAAGCCATGCGATTCTTTTTCCTCTTTCGGACCCTTTTCTTTCCAGGGCACTTTGAAACACACCTGGTTGCGACACTTCTTGGGGGATCAGGTTGGGAGACCTTGAGTTACCTTCCCACCCGTCTCGGCTGCGGCTTTCAGCACATCCTCAGCCCTTCGAATTATTGAGCATCTTTCTGAGATTACATTTTTTATCCTTAATTACATGACAGAGATACACCATGAAATATTGACCATGTAATGACGGTTACAATGTGCTGTCTCCCCGAAGATGTGAACCGTAACGTTAAGTATTCTGTCTTTAATGAGAGGAGTCTGGTGGGCCACGCAGGGCTGCCTGGGTTAAGCTGCGAACTACATTTCCCAGTATCCCCTTGCCTGTGTGGCTCCGGGTTGGAGTCCACCCAAGAGGAATGAAGGCGGACTGGGGGAACCAGGCCTCTCAGGTCTGTGGGCCGTCAGGGGAGGGGTGGATGGCAGAAGAGGTGCTCGGAGGTCCCTGCCCCCTGCTGATGTGCACCCAGCAGTTCTTCCGGACTCTGGGCCCTGATACCCAGCCGAGCGCAAGCCCACCCGCAGGTGCCAGGTGCGAGGCTGCAGACCCCGGGCAGCAGCTGCATAGAGGCCTCTCTGGCTCCCCCTGGCCCGCCTCTCTGAGTGACTGCGGACCCTCCAGCCCCCCTCCTGGTCCTCCATGCCCCTCCCCCAGCTCCTTACATGACTGTAGGCGGTTGGATTCCTATAAAAAAGCCCTATTCCAGGGCCTTGCAGTGTCTCCGTTCCCTGCCTGGACCCTGCCTGGCAACAGCAGAGAATTAGAAGCAAGTGTGAAGTCTCTTTTCAAAGCTTTTATTCTCCTAAAGCCTTTTGCTCTTCAGGTTCTTGTTAAGGGCAAGTGCTTAGAGGTGGACGGAGGTGCTAAAACCCTTGGGACTTGTTGCTGTGGTCTCTGGAGCATAATGAGCCACCCTTCTCAGAGGAAGACGACCCTCCAAGGAACCTCCCCTTGGGTCCACTGCTGTGGGTGGAGGTGGGAGGTGCTTACCCAGACAGGTCCAGGTTGTAAAAGCTCCTGAAAGGACTGACACTCACTGCATGTTTATTTTTGTCCTTCCTCCTTCTCTCCCTCCTTCCATTCCCCATTCACTCATCCACCCATTTACCCATCCATCCAACCATCCCTCCCTCCCATCCATCATCCATCCATCACTCCCTTTATCCCTCCCTCCCTCCCTCCCTTTGTCCCTCCTTCCCGTCATCCATCTATCCATCCCTCCCTTTATCCATCCATCCATCCATCCATCCATCCATCCATCCCTCTCTTCCTCCCTCTCTTCCTCCCTCTTTCTCTGCCTCTTTCCCTCCCTCCCTCCCTCCTTCCCTCATCCATCTATCCACCCACCCACCCATCCATCCATTCATCCATCTACCCACCCACCCATCCATCCTCCACCTTCTGATCCTAACACTCTTGAGTGACCTGCCTTGGACACAGCGTGGAGTCCGAGAAGGTGGGCTCTGTGGCGGACCTGCCAGGTTTAAATGCAGGTGTCAAAACTCACTAACTGTGGAACTTGGGGTTGTTATTTAACTTCTGAGCCCATGTCCTCGGTCTTTCTGTGGTGATAATGCCTGTTTCGTAGGGTAGCTGTAGGGTTAGATGAGATAGCAGGGGTAATGTGGCGAGCACCAGCCTGTGCTATAGTATTACCCCTCCATCATGGTCATTACTGAGGTTATTTTTTCCCAACCATCTCTATATATAAAAGGCTAATATGCTAAGTGTCCAACTGTCCAACCGGTCGCTATGATGCACACTGACCACCAGGGGCCAGACACTCAACGCAGGAGCTGCTGTGATGTGCACAGAGAAACCGTATTTCGGACCTGGTGCTCACAAAGCAACACTCAGCTTCCCCCAAGTGGAACACAGGCCCGGCCACCACCCTGGAGCAACACCCACCAAATCGCAGCCAATGTGGCCCACAGCCCAGCCCCGCCTGGAAACAGTCACTGTGGGCGCCAGGTAATGACGTCACGTAGCAACGCCCGGCTTCCTCTCCCTAGCGACGACCAGCCTCCTTGCAGTTTTTCAACCCAGGAACATGAGGTGCAGACATTTCAGTTTAACCAAATGTCTGTGAAGCGTTTTCCCTGCCTCATCTCATGTGGTCCTCACAGAAGTCCTGGAGTAGGTAGATAGGAGACTCGGTGGAATCCTGTTTTCTTTTCATTAGCTGGAAAACAGAGATTTAGAAAGCTTAGAAGCTTGACCCGACTGAAAAGAAGTAAGAAATGGTGGTCCTTGAAAGTGACTTCAGGTTTTCTCACTGCGCAGAATACAGTCAGACACGGCTGCAGTTAAATATTTTACCCTTTGTTCTCCCTGCGTGATCTACAATAATAATCTGCTCCGTGTTGATTTTACTGCTGTGTGGCTGACAATTACCTGAAAGAGAAGTTGGGGTGCTTCACTGGGCTGGGAAAGTTTAGCTACATCAGAAAGCAGGTCTAATTAAGCAAGTTTGTTCTATGTCTATAAGAGGCTAAGCTGACTCGTGCATGCGCAATACATATAAAGCTCTCGCTGTTGCCAGTTGCACGTGTGTGTTTTGACCTGTCATTGTCGATCGTGGATTTTGGTTGACACTCCTATTATAGAGAAAGGGCGAAGAGCGATATTAAAGTATTTCTTCTAATCAATTCCCTTTCAATGTGCACGAATCTGTGCACTGGGCCACCAGTTGAGCAGTAATTGATGTACAACTTGTCCTTAACCAAAGATGACTCACACGTGAATCTTTGTCTTTCAGAAGCTTACAGTTCACTGGGTGGGACAGGCACAGAAGCCAGCAGAGCACCCGCAGCTGAGCAGAAGGACACCAGAACTGGGTATTTTCCGCCCTGGCCAGGTGACTGTGTGGTTAGAGCAGGAAGGGGGGCAGGTGATCTGACACTGACTCTTGACAAAGATTAGAAGTGAAGGGGCCGGGGAGTGGTCCCCCTCCAAGCCCAGTGGCTCATGAGTAGCTAGAACTGCAGCAGGAACTGCAGGCGTGTCCGCTCTGATTTCTGTACGAGAACATGGTGGCTGCCCTGCTTGTGTGTGGGAGCAGGGAGCGGCCCGGACCCCACCATCTTCCATCCGTCTCCCTTGTCCAGGCCCGCGGGCACCCCGAGCCTTGGGGAAGCACAATTAAAAAGGGGGTGATCCTCTGTTCAAGTCCCCTGGCTTCATTTTCCTGATTATAGCAGATTAGGGGCCATTTGGAGGCCCCGCTCGCAGGGACTGCGCCTTCTCTCAGCCCTTTCAACAGTTGTTTACGGCGGTTCCACTCCTTTATGCTGCTCGGAGCCTCTTTATTTTGAAAGCCAGGCAGACAAGGCCTGAAATTATTCCATTAAAGAGGGGCAATTTTTGTAATGGGACTTAGAGTGCTTCGCAGAAGTGCAGGCAAGTTTCTTCAATATCCTGAGCATTATTCGCTCATTTAGTTAAATGATGTTTCTAATTCCCTGGTAATTACGCGTAATGAGGCGCTTTTTCTCTTCTGGATGAGACTTTAGCCTAATGTGAGATGGCGTATTTTTTCTTTTTCCCTCCATGGGGATAATTACCCTCCCAGGAAAAGCAGGTTTGTTGTGCAGAATAGAGCAGATTACTTTATTTCCTGCCGTCCCGGCTGCCAGCAACTTATGAAATTAAGTTTCAGCAGCGCATTAGCACCGTTTTGGAAAAAGCCTGAGACTGTTTTTCCTTGTTCTTTTTCTTTGCTTTCTTTCTTTTTCTTTTCTATTTTTTTTTAAATTCATGTACTGCTGTCCTCGGGGCTGTAGAGGCCATTATTCGTAGACTAGATGTTTTTCTGCCAATTCCGCGTATTCAGAGGGACTGAAGCAGCGACATGGCTTTAATTTCTCTGGCGGACAGCCAGCGTCGAATGTTCTTGCGAGCGTCTTTGTGTCGGTAATTATCGTCGTGAAGTTAAGTAAGACGTCCCCTCTTCCCTCTGCTCCCCCCACGCCTCTGGATGTCCAATTACCTCTTCTTTGTTCGAGGCTTCAATTAGATGCAAAGCAACTACATTCGAATCATATGAAGGTGGTGACACCCACCATTAAAAGGCAAGAAATGCAGGCGTATTGCCGTCGCTCTGCTTAACTCTCGTGGTTGTTCAAAAGCAAACGTGGAGAGAGAAGCAGGGGCGTCGCTAACGAGGGGCGGCGGCGTGCTGAACGGGGTGTCCTGGAGTCAGTGGTCCTCACCAATTTTAAGACAAGTCCATGTGTGTGCATGCGCGAATGCATGTGTGTGCACGTGCACGTGTGTCTGTACACACATGCACATGTCTGCACATGCATGCGAGTGTGTATGCACACATGCCTGTGCATGCACGTGTGCGCCATGTGCATGTGTCTGTACACACATGTGTGTGTGTGTGTGCACAACTCTGCTTACCGGGGTTTTGTTTCTGAAGAAGAAACATTTCTTGGAAATGGAAGGAGAAAGAAAGAGCCTTGGCTGGGGAGCCTGGGGCTTGAGTTTCAGGGGGGACCCTCTAGGCCCCGCCCCTCCGCTGGAAAGTGCGTGGCTCCCAGCAGCCGGCCTCCAAGCTGTTTCCAACTGGGCAGGTCTCAGGCCAGTGAGTAGAGGGTCCGGTGCTAGCTGGCCCCCGAGCGGCCTGGAGGGGGTGGGTGGCTGTCCGTGCGCCTGGGGCTCTCCTCTGCCCCTCCACCCCCCACCTCAGGAGCGATGCTGGGCCTGTGGTGCCTGGTCTGATGCCTGCTCACCTGTCCTGGGAAGTGGAGGGCCCTGCCCAGTGTGCGGCCCTCGGGACACGTGGTTCTCGGCCCAGTGACCCCGGGACCTTGGCTGGCACTGCTTCTGTGTGGGCGTGTCCCTGTGCTCCTGACAGATGTCCCAGCTTCTCCTTTCCTTGAGGGCGCACGAAGGGCTGGTTTGTGCATGGCCGAAAGCAGTAGCACTTCTGAAGACAACCCTCCCCATCGGGCACTGAGCCCGGCGGCGGGCCTGTCCTCCAGGCCTCAGGGCCCAGCCGCTCCCCAAAATAATGAGTCTTCCTCGTGGAGACAGCCTGCACGAAACACTCCCCATCGGCAGTTTCATGTTAAGAAACTGCTGTTTTGGCTGATTCTGTGAAAAAGGGAACTATTGCCCGGCCGGCGTGGCTCAGGGGTTGAGTGTGGACCTAGGCACCAGGAGGTCAGGGTTCGATTCCCGGTCAGGGCACAGGCCCGGGTTGCGGGCTCATCCCCAGTGTGGGGCGTGCAGGAGGCAGCCGGTCCATGATTCCCTCTCATCATTGATGTGTGTCTCGCTCTCTCTTGCTGTCTCTTCCTCTCTGACGTCAATAAAAACATATTAAACCAGCGGTTCTCAACCTATGGGTCGCGACCTCTTTGGGGGTCGAACGACCCTTTCACAGGGGTTGCCTAAGACCATCAGAAAACACATATATAATTACATATTGTTTTTGTGATGAATCACTATGCTTTAATTACGTTCAATTTGTAACAGTGAAATTGGGGGTCACCACAACATGAGGAACTGTATTAAAGGGTCGCGGCGTTGGGAAGGTTGAGAACCACTGTCTTAAACAAAACGGGGAACTACTTAGGCACTGGATGTGAGTGAGCATCAGATGGAGTCAAGAACGAGCCGTCTGGCTCCGCAGTGGGCCCTGCAGGCCGTCTTGTTGTTGGGTTTGGGTTTTGCTTTGGAGACCATGACCCCAGGCTCTGAAAGGGACCTGGATGGAGTCAGCGCCGTCCTCTCAGAACAGCCCGGCACCTTTACCGGCAGAGAAGGGTTTATTGGTGAGAACAGAAGCTGGCGGAGGGCCTGAGTGGTACTGAGTGTGAAACACGGAGTAACTGACCGCCGGCGGGCGGGGATGCTGCCAGCACATTCTGTAGACTTGGCTCGAGTTCCTGGTCACCGCGGCAACCACTGAGCCACCTGCTGAGACGGGTCATCCAGGCAGGAGTGGGGGGGGGGCCACCCAGGTTCAGGGCGGGGGCCAGGGGCAGGGGGATGGGGAGAGGCTGGACCTTCCTCTGAGCGTAGGAATCAGCACAGATTTGAATATTTAGTCCACAGGGTTATAAATAATGTGAGTTTTCATTGACGGGTAAGCGGTACTACATTTAGTACAATAATTAGTTATTTGATTACTTTTGTTTTAGCCTCGAGTCGAGGACAATTGACAAATGTGAATACCTCGGAGACGGATGGGGCGCCGTAAACTAACTTTATTTATTACAAAACGCAGTTTTATTAATATGAATCGACAGTAATTAATTTGCTAGTGTTGATGTTAATAATTGCGTGTAATTTATGAAATATTCATGCTGCAGCAGAAGAAAGTCAGGCCAGGCTCCCGGCTTACTTGTTAAAAGCGCTGGAAATTTCAGCAAAGCCTTTCCAGTTCAGTGCATTTGTGTGTCAGTGGTTTGAAATCCCAGAAAAGAACAAGTATATTTTTATTGATGTCAGAGAGGAAGGGAGAGGGGGAGAGAGAGAGAAACATCAATGATGAGAGAGAATCATGGATGGGCTGCCTCCTGCACGCCCCACACTGGGGATCGAGCCCGCAACCAGGGCCTATGCCCTGACCGGGAATCGCACCCTGACCTCCTGGTTCATAGGTCGATGCTCAACCCCTGAGCCACACCAGCCGTAATAACAAGTACTTTCCTTGCACGGAGCCTTTGTGTGCCTGTGTTTGCAGTTCGTAGCTTGACCTCCGAGCCCTTCTAGGGATGCCGTGCCTGCACCTTAGGCCCACAGGCCCCATGAAGCGGAGCAGAGCGCAGTTCTTCCCGCTCCTCCCAAGCGATCAGGTGCCATTGGGCTGTCCGGTTGTCTTTGTGCAAGTTCCCCAAGTCATTCCTTTCTTCCCATTGCCCAGGCGGGAGCCACGGCTGGGAGAGGGCTCGGCTCTGAGTTGAAGGGTCAGTGGCAGGACTCTGCCCCAGTCCTCGGCTCCCAAATCCAGGACACGGCGTGAAATCTAATTTTGCTTTTATTCCAATTTTTTTCCCTGAAAGAAAGTATGGACTGTTTCCCCCTCCTAATTCAGTTTGGTCCCCTTCTTCCTAGAAAAGGATTGCAATTACAGAGACTCACAATTGAATTGAGCTAATGTGATCAGCCTGCGGCTCTGCGGAGGCCCCGGTCTGGTCTCACGGCGGAGGCCCCTCCCCGCTCAGGAGCCGCAGGCTGGGCAGAGGGCAGCTGTGCTCAGGGTCAGGAGAGGCAGCCGTTGGGGCTGGAACACCCCCCAGAAGTCCTGGCTCGGTCCCCGGTTCTCCGGGCTGACTGTGTGGCACGAGGCCCGTCCCCACGCTGAGAAAGGCCCAAGTTCGCTTTCACGCTCCTGTCGTCTTCACCTTGAAACTCTTATGCCTTCTGAACGAGGGACCCACATTTTCCTTTTCTTGGCCCCGAGGAGGGCGGCGCTGGCTCTGGCTCTGGCTCCTGGGGCTGAGGGCTGAGCTGTGCCTCTCGGGCTCCGTCTGCCCCCGTTTCCTCCACAGGTGTTCTCAGGGCTTCACCGAGAGCCTGCCCCCGAGCACCTTGTCAATCCTGGAGCCCACGGCCAAGGCCAAGGTGGGGAACTAGCATTAGGATGGCCTTTGTCCCCCAACCACACGTTCCCGCCCTCCCTGGGGCCACCGAGAGCGGGGCTCCTTCCAGGGGCGGCAGAGGAGGCCAGGCCAGTGTCTCCCTGACCCCCACAGAGCCCGGTCCCAGGTCAGAGCTCTTGTCAGTTAGAAACCAACGAAAACCCAAGCCCATGGGCAGCTCAGGGTGAGAGCTCCCCCCACATTCTCACCCAGGGCCTCAGAGGCTGGCTCTGGAGCTGGCGGACGTGGGACGGTTCAGTGTTCCGGACACCCCTCTGTGCGTCCCCCCTTTCAGTTCTCCTGGGTGTACACCTAGGAATGGAACTGCCGGGTCACATGACAATTATGTTCAAGTTTTGAGGAGCCAACAACTGCTTTCCCAGCGGCCGCCCCGACCCGGCCCCCCCGTCCGCAGGCCGACGCCCCATCCACTGGCCGCCCCATTTTCTTTTTTAACGCATCTCATTGATTTTCACAGCGAGGGAGGGAGAGGGGCAGAGAAGCATCGGCCAGCTGCCCCCTGCACACCCCACTGGGGACGTGCCCGCAACCCAGGCACATGCCCCCGACCGGAACCGAACCCGGGCCCCGTCCGCAGGCCGACGCCCCATCCACTGGCCGCCCCATTTTCAATCTCTCTGCATCCTCGCCAACACTTGTTATTAGCGACAGCACTTTAACCATCGGACAGGTCATCGCCTCCTTCACAGACACACACAGGCGCCTTTGCTCGAAGTGATGCATCTGAGCAGGGAAGAGCAGAGGGGGAGGAGAGGGGGAAGAGGATCAGGAGGAGGAGGAGGAGGAGGAGGGTGCCTGTCTTCGGGGCACTCTCTCCCACCACCCTGCTAATCTTGGGGGGCACACAGGTTGGCCTCTTGGGCTGGCAGTGGACGTGGGGGGTGCTGGGAGTACGAGGATGAGAGAGCACCTACCCAGTACCGAGAAATCTGAGGGGAGGCTGCTGAGGACCACCCCACACCCCTGGCCTTTCCTTCGGGGCAGGACTCCCGGAGGGGCTGTTGGGTGGGGCTGGCTCAGGGTTCAGGAGGCTGCTGGGGCTGCAGCACGCACCCCAAGGTTAGTGTTGGCTGTTGGCAGGTGGTCTCAGTTCTCACCAGGTGGGGCTCTCCACGGGGCGGCTTGAGCATCCTCACAGCATGGCTGCTGGCAGCCCCGGGAGAGAGAGCACTGTGAGAAGCGTGCTCTCCAGGGCCGGCCCGAGGTCCCTGCCGTTCGTGCCGTGCACTGTGGTTTCACAGGGCAGCCTCCTCACTGTGGAGGGGACCACACGGGGTGCACACCCAGGGGCCAAGGTCCCTCGGACCCTCTGGAGGCTGGCACCCCCGCCCCTGGCCTCCGTGTCCTCAGCTGTGGCTGGCAGTGCCTCCCTTTGAGGAGGAAGGGGGGTCCCGGGTGGGAAGGGGCTGGTGGGAATGTGAGTGTGGTTAGGGGCTCAGGCCCCCCACGGCAGGAGGAGGTGGCTGAACTGAGATTTCTTCAGAT
This sequence comes from Myotis vivesi, assembly GCA_035771395.1. NCBI lineage: Eukaryota > Metazoa > Chordata > Mammalia > Chiroptera > Vespertilionidae > Myotis > Myotis vivesi. The sequence goes on from JAWPEG010000007.1 coordinate 1,185,604, forward strand.
TTCCAAGACTTCATCCAAAACGAGAATGCACAGGAGCTCACAAGTGTGGAAGTGGTATTTTGAATCATGTGCTAAAGACATTTTTGTTAGAATTAATTTCCCTCTCCCCTTTGTTGTGGCCGCTAGAAAATGTAAAGCTGTGTGGCTGCCTCTGCCAGGCGCCTGGGACTGGTGTCCTCATCTTCTCAACTCCTGATGCCTGACTGCCTGCCTCGCACACAGTAGGCATCCAGGGAGTGTGTAGAGGCAGCTTGGGGAATAGGGACTCCAGGGTCTTGAGTCAGACAGCCTGGATTTAAGTCCCAGATCAGTTCTAGGCTCTGAGCAGATTCCACATCTGGGGGGTGGCAGGGGAGGGGTGCCACTCTCTGCTCCTCTCTCTCTCCTCAGTTCAGGTGAGATGCAGGTGCAGCCAGACCCTGTGCTAATGGGCGGGACCCTGTGCTGATGGGCGGGCCCTGGGCTGATGGGCGGGACCCTGTGCTGATGGGCGGGCCCTGGGCTGATGGGCGGGACCCTGGGCTGATGGGCGGGACCCTGCGCTGATGGGCGGGCCCTGGGCTGATGGGCGGGACCCTGTAGATGCTGATGGGCGGGCTGGTTATGCAGGTTCGTAGTATCAAGGCGTGTCCACGGCAGGCCCAAGGCACCTGGGGGGCTGGTCGGGGAGGCTGAGGGGCAGGTGCGCGTGTGCCATGTCCGCAGGCAGAGGGCTTTGACGTTCTGACGCTCCCGTCCGGGTCTGGGCCGCCGTGGCCTTGGCTGGACCCTGGTGGAAGCGGAGGCTGCCTCAGGGCCAGGAGCAGACCAGCCGGCCCAGCACGGCCCCACCCGCCTCGCGCACCCTGGGTGACAGCGTGGAGGAGGCGTCTCCTAGGGAGACTGGTCCCGGCAGCCCCCCAGGGCCCCTCCCAGGGGCCTGCCTCCCCTCCCCAGAGCCAGCTCTGCGCCCCACACCCGCCTCTGTCCCGGAGGGGCTGCGACAAACAAAAGGAGCCGCCGCTGTTATCAAGACGCAGGCTCCGTGCCCTTAATTAAAACGCTCCATGGCAACCGCCTGCGGGGCTGGCCGAGCGGCCCACGCTGCGCGATGCCCACGCGCCGGCCTTTGTCCGGGCTCCTGGGAGGCCGGTGCCTTTGTGGGGGCCTTTGTCTGCGGCTCCCGGGCGGAACGTGGGGGGGGCGGGGCGCTGCCGCCTTCGCCTTTTCAGGGCCATTGTCCTCTCCAGGCTGGAAGGCGGCCGGTCTCAGAGCAGGCCTGGCTGCTCCGTGGCCGAGGGCCACTGTGGGGACACAGGTCTGAGCAGACGCAGCCCCGCCCTCAGGCCGCGCTGGGCAGACACACCACCTGGGCGCGGTCAGGGGAGGAGGGCCCCGGTGGGGTGGGGAGCAGTGGCTGGGGGGGAACCTCCTGGAGGAGGGTCCCCGAGGACTGCCAGGAGTTGGGGGGAGAGTGAGTGGGGGGAGGAGGGGAGTGGCATCAGGCCCTGGCCGTCCAGGAGGGAGGGCCGTGGAGGTGCCTGCCCGGGCGTGGAGGTGTGTGGCCGGGGCTGGGAGCCCCGAGGTGGCTGAGCAGATGTCAGCCCACAGCTGCGGAGCCCAGTTTGGCTGGAGAAACCCCAGGCCTTGCAGCTGCTGCCTGGAGAGCGGAGGGAGGACCCGCAGGGAAGGCACAGCTGTGGGTGCCACGCATCACCGACCTCCTGGGGGGCGGGCTGCTCAGCCAGGCACACGTGGCAGCCCTGGTCCTGGAGAGCGAAATGGTCCAATTCAGGGCCTCTTAGAGACTGGCTGGCCACCAGCCATCAGGGAGCTGCGCTCGCGAGGAAAGGACTTTGTGCAGCTGCGAAGGGGAGCCTTTCTGAACCGGCCGGAAGCCGCGGGTGCACATCGCTCTCCACCTGAGACGCAGTGTCCAGAGGAGGGAGAGGTGTGTGTGGGGGGTGGGGGGTTAGGGGGGCAGGCTGCCTCCTGTTCCCCCCAGCCACATGTCCCCCTTGTTCCCAGTGGGTGGTGATCAACGTGGAAACACCACGCACAGGATCCAGCGCACGCTCAGTAAATGCTCGTTTCCAACCAGCATCCGCCGATCAGGCCCACACGCAGCGGCTCTCAATGCCTCACGGAGTCCCGGCCGCGCTTCTCGCCTTGGCCTGCAGGCTGATGGGTGAAGCCTTAGAGACGATGCCCCCCTCACGCTTGTCCCTGGTCTCGGGGCGCCCAGGCGGCGTGGTCGTCCCCCGGGGTCAGGTCTGACGCAGGCTCCTAAGGAGACTTGCCGGTTCCTGCAGACTCGCTCTTGCTGCTCATCGCTCCATGGACTCCAGGCGGCTTTGTCTTGCACCTCCTCCTTTCCAAACGCCGAGAGCACCTGCATCCCCCCGCTCTCACTCTCCCGGGGGTCCCCCTTGTCACTTAGACGCTGTGTGTGATACTCCAGGGCGCGCTGGGCTGGGCGTGTGCCAGGCTTTCTGCCTTTCCCCCTTCACGCCACACAGTCGTTGTTGATTCTCAGAGACTTGGTGGCTTTTATGGTCTCATCAGAAGTGTTTTCGGAGTCTATCCCCGAGCACAGTGGGTCCTGGGCTCTGTCGCTGGGATGGACCCGGCTCTGAGTCCCACTCCTTGCAGAGCACTGCGTTATTATTACTTTTCTCCGGTTCCTCTCCGCTGCCTGTTGGTGGAGTCCTCGCCTCTCCACCTCTCCTGGAGCCCCAGACCTCTTTGCAGTTTGTCTCCATAAAGAATCAGGGATAAGCGCGCCCCCTAGGCACAGGGAGGTGTCACTGCTCCACTGTCTCATTGATTTTTATTGAAAACTAGAGGCCCGGTGCACGAATTTGTGCATGGGTGAGTTCCGGCCACCTGCCCCGATGGGGGTTAATCGGGGCCAGGCCGGTGGTGGGGGGGAGGGGACGTGGGAGGTTGGCTGCCGGCCCCGCCCCTGATCAGGGTGGGGGGGCCGATCGGTGGCATGCCAGCTGGGGGGAGGGGCTGCAGGTGGTTGCAGGGGGTCCGATCGGGGCCCTGATAGGCTGGTTGGCCACCACAGTGTGCATCATAGTGACCGGTCGTTTTGGTCCTTCTGGTCACTTGGCTTTTATATATATAGATTTTTTTCTTAGAGGGAGTGGAAGGGAGTGGGAAAGCCAGAGCGAGAGAAACATCGATGTGAGACACAGTGATTGGTTGCCACCCGTGCCTGCAACCGAGGTACGTGTCCTTGACCGGAACCGAACCTGGGACCCTTCAGGCCCTGGGCCAGCGCTCTAACCATGGAGCAACTGGCAGGGCATCCACTGTTTTAATTATTCAGTGATGACAGTTGCCTCATCCTTAATGCTCAGGGGACCCCAAGGTGTGCCCTGTTCTAGAGAAATAAACGCCCGTGTATCTCAAGGTTCAGGTTTCTGTTTTTTGGTGTCGATGGAAGTCATCTTACCACAAAGCGAACCAGCTCCCTGGGCGTGTGTGTGGAGCCTAAGTCTTCTGCCTATTGAAGTGTGTGGGTCTCTGCTGCTGTCCCTGGGGTGGAAGCCAGCACAGTGCTCGCCTGCGCGGTGCCTGCACTATGCGATTATGGAGTGACTGCGCCTTTGAAATGCTTTCGTTTTTCTTTACAAGGGGAATATCTTTGTAGAAAGTGTAAGTAATGCACAAGTGTCCGGACGAGGTATGCGTGTCTCCCTCGGCTCTAGCCCCACAGGTCACTATTGCTGACAGTTTGGTGCACACTGTTCCACACGTTGAAGATGTGAATATAAGTGTCATGCACACCTACACTCTCACACACACTAGCATGTACACCTACACTCACACACACACTAGCATGCATACGTACACTCACACACACATGCACACACTAGCATGCACATCTACACTCTCACACACACTAGCTTGTACATCTATACTCACACACACTAGGATGCACACCTACACTCTCTCTCACACACACACACACACACTAGCATGCACACCTACACTCTCACACACACACTAGCATGTACACCTACACTCTCACACACACATGCACACACTAGCATGCACACTTACACTCACATGCACACACTAGCATGCACACCTACATTCTCACACACACGTACACACTAGCATGCACACCTACACTCTCACACACACATGCACACACTAGCATGCACACCTACATTCTCACACACACATGCACACACTAGCATGTGCGCTGCATATACTGAGAACCGCCCCCGAAAATGAGATCAGTAATTCTCTCAGTAACGTCTTCCAGCTCCCATTTCCCGTCCCTCTAATATGTCATGGGCCTCTTCCATCCCAGCTAATGGACATCGATCCGCGGCGCTAATGGCTGTGTAATAATCTGCTTAGTCCAGCCCATTGTGCTGCCCCAGCGCAGGACGCACGGCCCCACAGCCGGCGCTCTGGCCCCTGCACGGCTGTGGGAGGGTCCTTGCCGCTCAGATCCCTGGAGGAAGCCGGGACCTTTTAATTAAGGCCCCTCGCAGACCCGGCCTCGGGGGCTGTTCCGTAAATCCTGGCTGATGACAGTGCGGTGTGGTCGTATTAATTAGAGCAGGAAGGGCCCACGAGGCCCTGGGGCGGACAGCTCTGAGGGAGGAGGACACACTTCATAGTCTCGACTTCGGAGGGACAAACCGCCCATGTGGAACAGGTGGCAAGTTCGCCCAAGTATCGTGTATAACAATGCTCCCCAGTGCGATCGGATGCATAAAAGATAGCGCATTAAAGATGAAACGGGGTGTTTACCCGCACGGTACCTGGACAACATACAATTTGATCTCGATCGAGGCTGTCACTGTATACATTATTGTGGCCTCTCCTTCCATCATAAACAGGCCTCAAGTTGGGCAATTGCCTCCTAAGAAGAGGAGAGAGAACAGTTTCCAATTGTCTGGAATGAGCTTCAAACGCAGCATCTCGGCTCTGATAGAGCAATTTAAAGGGCCGTCGCCTTATCTGCTGTGGACATCGCTTCTCGGAGGGGCCACCAGCGGGATTAGCTATTTCCCGCAGACAGTCTGTCTGTCTGCTCTCCCTTCCCCGCCAGGCAGGGTGCTGCAGCTCTAATTTAGGGAGATGGATCTGGCTACGCTAAAGTGAGATGAATAGCAACAACTTCAGGACCACGAGGGGTGTTGAAAAGCCCGGTCCGAAGGGCGGTGGGAGCTGCGGTCCCCGCTGATTGCGTGCCAACCCTCTTGAGACCCCGGCTCTATTTGCAAATGATCTGCACCGCGGACCAGAGAGTTCAACAGGGAAGTAATGAGTAAAAGCCACGACTTGGCTCCGACTGAATGGGGCTATTGTGTCCCCGCGAGGAGAGGTGAGCGAGAGCATTTTGATCAAATTGCCGTGGCCCGGCGGCTGCTTCTCTTATTGTCTCCGGCCTCACAGGCCTCCCTGCTCTCCTGGGCCCTCCAGCATCTCCTCTCCGCGGGAGGCTGGGCGCTGCGCAGGCGCTTCCCCGCGGGGAGCAGGGAGCTGACGGGCAGGTGCTGCAGGTGTGGGTGTGGGTGCCTGGGAGCCTGGGGGGCATCCAGGGAGATGGCTTTTTATTTTTTAAACTAAAACCTGTCCAGAAGTTGTTCCTCTCAGCCTCAAATGTGCAGTGTGATGTAGCCCTGGCTGGGTTGGCTCAGTGGATTGAGTGTCCGCCTGCGGACTGAAGGATCCCGGGTTTGATTCTGATCAAGGGCACGTACCTCGGTTGCAGGCTCCCGGCCCTGACTGGGGGCATGGGGGAGGCGACCAGTGGCTGTGTCTCTCTCATATAGGTGCTTCTCTCTGTCTTTCCCTCTCTCTTCTACTTTCTTTAAAAATCAGTGGAAAAATAGCTTTGGGTGAAGATAAAAAAATTTTTAATCCTCACCCAAGGGCATGTTTTTATTGATTTCTAGAGAAGAGGAGAGGAGAGGAGAGGAGAAGAGAGAGAAACATCGATGTAAGAGACACATCAAATGGTTGCCCCCCACATGCACCCCAAGGAAGATCAAAGGCACAACCCGGCCATGTGTCCTGACCGGGATCGAACTGTGACCTCCTGGTTCATAGGTGGACGCTCAACTACTGAGCCCCACGGCCGGGCCCGCCCAGTCATTTCTTCAGCAGGGAAGGCAGCCTGGAGGTGGAAGCATTCGTTACCCGGATGTCTGAACTGGACCCCTGCCCTGGGCAGGTCTGGCCACCTGTCCCAGGCCGACCTCACCTCGCGGCGTTGACTCGAGACACAGTGTCAGTTTCACTCGATTACGCAGACCCTGTGGCCACGGCTCAGCTGCCTGGAAACCTCAGGAGATGCCGCCAGCTGGGCTTGCTGGGCCGGGGGCGGGGAGTGTCAGCCTCCTGCCTTGGGGATGCACCGGCCAGTCCCCTGTGCTCCGGTCACACCCGTGGGAGCTGAGACCCTGCCGAGCACGAGTCTCCTGCTCCGTGGGCTGCAGGCGGGCGAGGCTCTGAATGCAGGCCCAGCCTTGGCACGGAGTTGCTGGGAGGCCGTGCTGGCTGCCGTTCTGAGGCATTTCCAGATGGACCCTGACGTTTCTGCCAAAGGAACAGGTTGGCTGCTCCCGCATGAAGTTTATTTAATGTATTTATTTGTTGTTGTTCATCCTCACCCCGGGATATGTTTCCATTGATTTTTAGAGAGAGTGGAAGAGAGGGGGAGAGATAGAGAGGAACATCGATGTGAGAGAGACACATCGATTGGCTGCCTCTTGCACGTGCCCCGACCGGGGCTGGGGATGGAGCCTGCAACCGAGGTACGTGCCCTTGACCAGAATCGAACCTGGAGGGGCGAGAGGGGGCAGCCTCGCTCTGCCCACGCCCTCGAGTCATGTCGGCAGCCGGGAACCCGGGCGAGCCCTCGCCACGGACCCCAGGATACGCCTTCCGCCTCCATGTCAGCCTCAGGGGCACCGTTAAGGAGGCTGTAGAGGGAGCACATGTCCTCAGAGGAACTGTCGTCACATGAAACACCGGTGACCGGAGCTCAGGGCTCTGGATCCGCTGCCGTGTTCCTCCGAGAGCCATTGGTCCCCAGGCCCCGACGGGAGGCTGCTGAAACGGTGGCGGAGTCACCATCGCGCAGGGCCGGGCAGCATGGCGACCCGCTGGCGCTGCCCTCCGGCTCCAGCGGCCCCTGGGCGCCTGGGCTCCGGGTCACTCCCCAGAGATCTGGGCCCTGAAGCCAATGAGTCACACGGACAGAGCCTTTCAGGGCGGCAGGGGCGCCTGTGCCGGTGCCTGGGACACGTTCCCAGGCGGTGGGAGCAGGGCCTGCAGCGGGGCCTGGAGGCGGCTCGGTCCCGGGGGGCGGGGGGCGGCGGTGCAGCAACATGGGCCTGACCCCCAGTGACAACAGCCGACATTTATTAATTGCTTCCTTCCTGCCCGGGCTTCCTGGGCGGGACCCCAGTTCACCCTCAAGGACCCCAGCAGGTGGGCACCCCGTTAGCCCTCTGCTCCCCGGGGAGCCTGAACCTGAGGAAGCCCCGCCTGCCGGCCACGGTGCTCAGTGCACTGATGCCCAGGCGCTCACTTCCTTCTCAGCGCAGCCTCGCAGTGCCTGAGGCACGGGGTTCTCATTCCAATCTCCACGTGGACCGAATGGCCCCCCGACAATGGCCGGCAGCCGGGCTCCGCGCTCGCCAGCTCCCTGGAAGTTTACCCCGCTCCAAAGGCCCATGTGGTCAGCCTCTTACCCATCAATTCGTTCCTCAAACTAGTAAAGCGGCGGTGCTTTCCAAGGCCTTTGTGAGCCACGTTTGGTAAGAAGGCGCTCGTCTCCAACAAGTGGGTTCGCATGAACAGTCACGGTGTTTCTAGAATGAATGGTGCTGGGTTTGTGACCAGGTCCTGGGAAGCCCAGAGCAGCGAGCAGTACTGGCTCAGTGGGTGAGTGTGGACCTAGGAACCAGGAGGTCAGGGTTCGATCCCCGGTCAGGGCACAGGCTGGGGTTGCAGGCTCGATCCCCAGTGTAGGGCGTGCAGGAAGCAGCCGATCCATGATTCTCGTCATTGATGTTTCTCTCTCTCCCTCTCTCTCTGAAATCAATTTAAGAAAGTATATATGTAAGAAATGTCCTGATGTCGTGGAGGAATCGCAGCAATTGGGGTAGAGAAAAGGGGGTGAGGGGAGAGAGTTAGAATACGAGATGTGAGAGTAAGAGCATGCGTATTCCCCGCCCCTCACCCCACTCCCAGCTCTCTGTGGCCGCCTCTCTCCTCTCTCCCAACCTCTGGGGGGAGCGGCAGATACTGGCCTCATTGTCCTGCGGGGTTTTGTCCCGGGTCACATGGAGGGGGACAGGGTGTGGGTGCCTTTCTGCCTCGTGATGGTTGGCCGCCCCCGGTCATTTCTGTGTCCTGCCCCCGGGCACGGGGCACAGGCGACTTCCTGCAATTAGTGGTCACGGTCAGCCGAGCAGAACGGGGGCCGCGACCCCTCTGTTTGAAGGTCGTGTTACCTGTGTGCACGCTCCCGCGGGAAGGGCTCCTTGGAGGACGCCCCTCCAGGAACTCGATGCTCCCTTTCCTGCGTTTCCAAGCCCGTCTGTTGCACGCTTCCCCGCGGCTCCCCTGCACACCCGGCTGCAGCCACGGCGTCGGCGTGTGAGAACCTGTTCTTCCCGGGGCACACACAGGCCCAGGGCCCGCCTGCTGCGGAGGGTCCTCTCTCTCTCCACTTACTGGTTCCTTCAGCCCCTGGATGTCATCCCTGCCAATTGCATTGGTTACAACCAACGAACAAGATGCCCATTCATTCAGCAGTGACCCGGAGGGGTGAGGACGCGGCCTCTGGGCCATTTTGAAACTGTATTCAGTTATTGCAGGTGGTTTCCCAGGTAGCAGACGAAGTGAGAAATATTCTCTAGAAAAGGCTTTTTTATCCTGAATGCCTGTTCCTAATTCATACTTTAAGGGACCAAAAATGCTCAGAAGATTCATTCCACCAGCCTGGGAGCAGCCTAACGCCGCCAAAATCATAGTGGACACCAGCTCACTTAGCATCGCTTACATGTGGGTGAGCAGAGCCGACACATACTGTCCCCCAGCTGGTCAGCCGTTGAGAGGTGCCGACGATACTATTTTTGCCCTATTTTCTTTCTTTTTATCCTCCTTAGAGTTAAACACAGCTTCCGAGGTTCAGCTGATGCTTTTCAGAGCTCTATATGAAAAGTTCTAGGACAGAAGTAATATATGACTTTTTCTTTTCTTTCTTTTAAGATATATTTTTATTGATTTCAGAGAGGAAGGGAGAGGGAGAGAGAGATAGAAACATCAGTGATGAGAGAGAATCATGGATCGGCTGCCTCCTGCACGCCCCACACTGGGGATTGAGCCCGTAACCCAGGCCTGTGCCCTGACTGGGAATCGAACCGAACCCTGACCTCCTGGTTCATAGGTCGACACTCAACCACTGAGTCCCGCCGGCCGGGCTGCACAGACACACTTTAAAAGATGGCTTTCTCCTCCCTGCTCCTCTCCCTCCCTCCCTCTTCCCCACCAGTTTCCGGTGGAGGCAGTTCCCGTCAGAACCCTGAGACCAGGGTGGGTGGGAGGGAATCGCAGTGCCCTCACCCCAGGGAAGAAAGGCAGGTCTCCTCGGGGAAAACACCCATGTTCCCTGGAAGATTCCCTTGGAATACGGTAGAAAACAAAACCACAGCTGCCTCTGGGGGGGGGGGGGTATTTCCCTCTCAAAATCTGTTTTGTTAAGATTTCTAAACAAACAGACACATAAAACGCAAGGCCAGGTTTTTTCTCTTATTAAAGCATAGACTGTATTCTCTCACAACACGCCAAGTGACCAGCTTTCCCCCTCTGAGGATGCTGCAGCCTCAGATCTCAGCCTTCGACTGTCCATTTCGGGGAAAGAACCCAAATTAGTCGGTTGGCGGGTCTTCTCCAAACCCGGGCTGAGGACAGCGAGCTCAGGTGATGAGAGCCGCCGCGCACATCAGTTAACACTGCAATTCTCCTGTTCGCTCACGCTGCTAGTTATTTCAAGGGTAAAAAAGGATGTTTTACTTAATTTTTTTGAATCTTCCTGGGTTCCCGCAGCTTAACGCAGCGATTTGTCTAAGTGACAGTAATCGCCGGGACCGCGGCGGAGCCTTGTTAGCTCTGAAAGGAACGCGGTTCCATGTCCAGCGGAACCAGCCAGGGACAGACGGCAGTTGTATCCAAGAGAAAATAATTACCGCAATAATCAGTGTAATTCACGATAATGGCCGAGTTGAATTTCACAACATAGCTCCAAGCACTTACATTTAATGAATGTAGTTTGTGCTTGTTTACTAAAAAGGTTTTTAGCAGAAAATCGATAATGTAACTTCAGTGTTTCTAATTGCAAATGCAATTATTTTTTTTTAAAGCAGCGGTTCAATAAGGATTTTGTAGAGAAAATTGAGGTGTGTGAGTGCTCGAACGCGGCGCGCTAATTAGTCTACCTGTGCATTAGCGCTGGCGCCTTCATATCTATTTATCACGGCACATGGATTAAAATGGATTTGCAGTCAATTTTAAGGCTAGCTAATGGCGTGGACATTGAGACTTTTCTGGACTCGCAGGCGGGGTTACAGCCTGTCAGCGGTAATGAAGCTTTCCCGGGAGAGGGGGTCTCAGAGATCACCCTGCAAACCCCACGACGGCAGGGCCCGGACGGGAGACCCGGGCCACGAGCCCTTCCCACGGAGCCAGGGGCAGGGACAACGGGAGGTGCGTGGATCCACGATGTGGTTACAGGTTCTTGCTCACTTGGGGTCACCTCTGTTTGCCTGCCCCAAGCCCGCGATAGCCACGCGGGTGGCGTGGGGGCTGATGCTCTTCTCCTGGGTAAAAGCTTTGGGCGGGTTCTGGGGGTTGGAGGTCGCGGGGAGTCTAGTCTGAACCCCTCACTGGGGAGAAGCTGAGTAAACCGACCCCCTCTACGTAGGGCCAGCACTCACGACTCACTGATGGGAATCGGGGGTCCCTGCTCTTGGCCTAATGGGTCCCTTGCTTAGAATGCACCTGAGCCTCACCTCATCCATTGCGTGGTTGTCATGGTTACCGTCACATTTGCCCCCCCCATCCTCTTTCTTTTTTTTTATTGGTTTCAGAGAGGAAGGGAGAGGGAGAGAGAGAGGAACATCAATGAGGAGAGAGGATCATGGATTGGCTGTCTCCTGCATGCCCCACACTGGGGGATGGAGCCCAAAACCCAGGCATGTGCCCTTGACCAGAATCGAACCATGACCTCCTGGGTCATAGGTCCACGCTCAACCGCTGAGCCACACCGGCCGGGCTGACCCTGATGTTTTGAGTGGAGGGAAGAGCAGGGCTGTGTCTTACTCATAACCAGCCCTGCTGAGCGGCTGAAATCCACAGGCTCTCAGCCGACTCACACAGCATTGCGGGGGGTCTGAGTGAGGAGGGGGTGGGACCCACAAGCCTGAGCCGGGGCTGTCCTGTCACAGTTCCGCTGACAATGAGCCTCGGGGAGGCAGCTGTGTGTCTGTACCACGTGTCAAGGTCTGGGTGCCTGCGCTTTGGCGACTGGGCCAGTGGGGCTCCCCCACTTCCAGGGGTCTCTCTAGGAACCGAGGGCCCCTGGGCACTCCCTCCTCTGGCTTCCTCTTGCACCTCATTGGAGGGCCACCTACAGGTGCTTCCTGTGTGCCCTGCACCTGCTGGGCACGCCCACGAGTCATCTCCTACCTTCTGGACACCTCACTCCGCCCCCTTCCGCAGGAGCCCCAGGTGCTCCAGGCCGACTCCACCTGAGGTGATCAGAAGGTGCGGGTGTTCTCATCTCGGGGCTAAAAATCAGATTTCAGCCCAGGTTCCTCCACTCAGGCGCCCCGGCATCCTGCCCCTAAATCCATAACCGTCAGGTGAGTGAACGGGCCAGACCCAGGTGGGGCTGATCTGATTGCCTCTTTACGCAGCCAGCATGGCGCCGTCTCCCGTGGAATGGAGGCTGGGTGCTCGGCCCCTTCTGTGTGCCCAGAGCTGGCCGGGCACCTGACTGTCACCCTCACGGTGTTTCGCGCAGAGTAAGTAAGACGGGGCTCCAGTGCCAAGCGAGCACGGTCAGGGCGGGCCTGGGTGGGAGGGCCGCCCACCCTGTGGCCTCTGAGGGTCCCTCCCTTCCCGGCCTCCACTTGCCCATCTGCAAAGTGGAGCCACTGACGCCGCCTGACTCCCTCCTGGGCTTGTCGAAAGGCTCGGTGGGCTCTGTCTTCCTGCCCCTTGGGAAGCATTGGAAGTGCTGGGCCAGGGAAGGGGAACCATGTGACCAGGGAGGAGGAGAAATGGACGCCACCAGACAAAGGGGTTTCAGTGTGCGAGGCGGTGGGACCCACAGGGAGGCGGCCCAACGCTTTGGTGGCCAGAGCCGTTCATCTTGGGTTAGAAAGCCAATGCGTGATGCCGGCCGCATGGCTCAGCGATTGGGCGTCGTCCCTGCACTGGGAGCTCGAGGTTCGATTCCGGGTTGGGGCACATGCCAGGTTGTGGGCTTGGTGCCCAGTGGGAGGCGGGTGTGCGGGACGCAGCCGATGGATGTCTCTCTGGGCGGCCAGGCTTCCTTCATCCCTTGGCACTTGGTGGGTGTGCAGTGTGGCTCCAGGAGCCAACAGGGGCCCCGCTGGCCGGAATCGCCTCCTCGGTGGGCCCGGGTTAGGCAGGCCCCGCTCATCGGTGTGGCCAACAAGAGCATGGAAACCAGTGGCCGGTAAGTAGCGATGACGTCATCCTCTTAGCCAGAGGCAACGCGGCTCGATGAGGACGATTCCCGGGAAAGCATCGCGGTGTAGAGAGCGCCTCATAAATAGAAACAAATAGCGGCGCCGCGGTCGCTTTCCCGGTCATTTTCGCCGTCACCCGCCCTTCGAGGCAGCGGCTGCTTCATGGCGCTGGGCGCGGCTCGTCCTCCACAAAAACAACCAGCTCCTGGCGACGATCATCCGTAATTAGGCCTCCGGCTATTATTCTAATAGCCCTGCGGCTGCTGCAGCCTCCGTGGCCGCTTTCATGGCGGAGCCGGGACACTTAGCACGCTCTATTTCTGAATTACCGCGTTCTTTCCTTTTGAAGTCTGGGCGCGGGCTCCTCCTTAGGAGATGTGCTGCGCTGGGGCCTTTCGTGGCCTCGTCCCCGAGATAAATAGCCCAGCTGAAAGGCATCGTGTGTACGAGGCTGCAAATGACCAGCCACGCGCCTCATGACGGTTCCTTCAAAAATGCCTTTGTGCTTCTTGTTTGTTCTGCTTTCCATGGCGATGAGGGGCAGTCTTGCAGCCCGGGCGGAGGCCTGGTCCCCATTGGTCATGGGCATGACCTGGCCCTGAGGGCGTGCCAGCCTGGGCACAGGCACAGGGGCTCTGGGCCATCGCAGGGCTGTGGCTCGAGTCCCGTGTGTCCTCTGTCAGGAATTGGCTTTTCTCCCAGTTTCTTTCATTGGCTGGAGGGGAAGAGGGTTTATGAACAGGGTGCCTGCTCCGGGGGACCTGCTGGGGGCAGAGTGAAGGCTGCAGCTGGATCTTCAGGCAGCGGTGGGGCCGCGAGTGGGCAGGCAGCGTGGGGTCTGAGAAGGAGGGTGTGACCTGATGGGGGAGTCGCTCAGACAGGGTCCCGAAAAGCTGACTGCCCGGCTGGGTCGACCAGCTGGCTCTTGCGTGGACCTGAAGGTGTGGGCATTTGAGTTCACGGTCATTGGCGCAGGCGGGCACTTCCTTCGGCTTTGGGTCGCAGCTGCCACGTAGAGAGACATCATGTGGTTGGCACACGCACAGGGATTTTGGGGAGCAGGGGGGGCTCTGCCTCCCAGTATCAAAAACGCAGGCGAGCTGCTCCGAGTTTCTAGGAGTCTCCCAGAGGCAGACAAAGCTCCCTTGGCCCCGACAGCAAGGCCACAGAGGCGGCTGGGAGTGGCTTAGGGCGGGGAGGCAGGCAAGGCACCGGCTCCCCCCAGACGGCAGCCCCGAGCGCCGCCGCTGCTTCCTCTGGAGCCCCCTCGCCTCAGAGCCCCAGCTGCACATGCCTGTCTCATTCATCTTCACCCTGCTCACCGCTCGGGAGCCCCCCGTGAGCCTGCCTGCGTGCCAGCCGTGTGACAGATGACGTGCGCACGGCGCCCATGCCAGGAGCGGTCCGCGCCGGCCTTGCATATTTATCGATCGCCAGATTCCCGATAATCTGATGCCCGTCACAGCTGACAGCCCCGCGCGAGGTCAGCTCGTGGGGCTAACGAACCTGCTTGCGAGATGGATGTTGCTCTCCGCAGCGTCACCTCGCCAGCAGAGCTGGCGGGGCACCTCCCCGTCGGTGCAGATGCTCTGGGACCTTTTTCGTAAAAAATAAGAATAGTTGACGTTAATATGAAACAAAGCCCGGAGCTACTGCGTCTCAGCATTTTCATATGCGATGGACTCGCGGCCGCCTGGCGCCTTTGCGGGTGGAAATCTTATTACAGGCGTGGCGCTCGTGGCTGTGTCCTGGGCAGTGGGAGCCGCGTCTGAGGGTCGGACGGATTAGCCTGGGAGGATGGGAAGGACCAGAGGGAGACGGGGAGTCTGGGGATTAAGTCAGCCAATAGGAGGGCTCGCTGCCCTCGGAGGCACAGGGGGCACAGGAGGCACGGGGGGCACAGGAGGCAGCTCCCAGAGAAGAGAGGGGCAGGGAGCAGAGTTTGCAAAGAGGACCCCGTGCACGAGGCTGCGGGGGAACGAGTGACACGGGAAATGTCAGGCAGGCTCCCACGCCCGGACCCAGAGCCCTTCGAAAGCCCCGCGCAGGCACGTCCCCCCCCCCCCCGTCTGTCCGAGGGTCACTGGGAGGCTCTCCCAGGGGTCCGTCCGCTAGAACCGCGGGCCTGTATCGGGCACAGACTCACTGCGCAGTCGTGAGCACCTTCGGGCCAAAGTGGTTTGTGAGGACAGTGCATGCCTTGAGGGCCACCTAGGACTTGGGCTCTTTGAGAAAAGCAGAGGAGGCTTGGGTTTGATGCTGTATCTTCCAAGCAGTGTTGTCGATGGGCTTCTTCAAGTCCACGCCCCTGTCCCAGCCCCATCCCCACGCGGGCACACACAAGGATACACGATGGAATTCGTGGTACTTGGCTGCTTCTTTCCAGAACTTTCTCAACCGTGAATCCCCGTGGCCAGCGCCCGCGTGGAGGAGCGTTAATTCACCACGTTGCTTCTGGGCACAAACACTGAGGATCGCCCGGCTGGCGTGGCTCAGTGGTTGAGCGTCGACCTATGATCCAAAAGGTCACGGCTTGGTTCCGGTCAGGGCACAGGCCCCGGTTGTGGGCTCCATCCCCAGTAGGGGGCCTGCAGGAGGCAGCCAATCCATGATTCTCTCTCATCGTTGATGTTTCTACCTCTCCTTCCCTCTCCCTTCCTCTCTGAAATCAATTAAAAGAAAAAAGAAAAGAAAAGAATTATGTGTGAGAGACGCAAGTTAAAGCCACCCTGGGCAGCTTTAATTTAGGCAAATTACAGGGATGTGGTTGCTATGGCAACCAGTAGACAATATGGTGTTTATGTTGCTATTGAGATACCTTGTGCTTCACTGAAACCAGAAGGAGAAGACTCCAGGCGCCCGGAGGGAGGGAACGCCTCATGGTGGCTCACTCTTCAGTCCCGGCCATGACCTTGGGGAGATTCTGTGGTTCAGCCGCCATGCCGCGAGGCGTGGCCCGGGGGGGTGGGGTGCAAGGGGTGCGTCTGTTGAAGCTGGACCTGAAGGCCAAGCACACGTGAGAATTCAGGGAGGACACACGTGAGAGGTTGGGGTGTTCTCATTCAAGGCTGAGCAGGAGCCTGTGGGAGGGGGGAGGAGCGGGGAGGGCGGTGAACTGTACAAAGAGCCATATTTGGTCGCCTGATTTGTAATCCCATCGTCTCCGCGCCTCAGTGCCTGAGAGGGCTCCGCGCCTGCCGCACCGTTGCCTCCGATCGCAAAGCCCATTAGATGGCGAGTAAGGTGAGTGAGAATTGATTCTGTGTCTGGCCCAGACACCCTTTGGAATAAGTCACATGGCCGAGTGGTCACCACGTCGGCAGCACCTGGGATTCCTCGGATCTTTACCAGATTTCCGCGTGCCCGGCTCCCTGCGTGTGAGTGCGGCCACGCGACACGGGGTCAGGGGTGGGGAGCCCCACACTCGTTGTCCCCGGGTGTGATTACCCAGCTGCCTGTCCTTCCAGGAACGCATCTTGTTTTATGTTCTCAGCGCGAGCTTGTGAAACATGAAGGCATTTTACCGCGTGATGTAGGGCATCCTCGGCCTCCACGCTGCAACCTGACACTCTCAGCAGTCGAACAAGGGAAGGGTCCGCCGGCTGTTCCCGGCCATAAGCCCGGCTGACCCTTTTCTGAGCGGCTTCACAGAATTCGGACAGCAGCAGCGAGCACATGGCGATCCCAGCCCCCAGCAGGGCGGACAGAGCCCGAGCTGCGGCCTGGGGAGGCTCTGCTCAGCCCGGACCTTCTGCCCCTGAGACGGCGCCCTCTCATAGGCGCGGGCGCAGGCCCTTGAGGCTGCGGAGCGTTTCCCCCACCCCCTCCAGAGTGCCACCTGTGCCTCTGCTTCTTTTTGGGGGCTATGTTTTACTTTTTTAATTTTAATTTTTAAAAAATTATATTTTTATTGATTTCAGAGAGGAAGGGAGAGGGGGAGAGATAGAAACATCAATGATGAGAGAGAATCACTCATTGGCTGCCTCCTGCATGCCCCTCCTACTGGGAGTCCAGCCCACAACCCAGGCATGTGCCCTTGATGGGAATCGAACCCGGAACCCTTCCGTCTGCAGGCCGACGCTCTATCCACTGAGCCACACCAGCCGGGCTGGGGGCTCGTGTTATGTGCACATCTCTCTGTATGATGAGTGGGAGGGGCTTCTTCAGAATCTCGGTCCCCGCGTCCCTGATGACACTCACTGCGGATTTATGACAGTTACCCCTGGAAATTGGGGGGACTGATTGTTTGAGGTGCAAATGCACCCGTTGAGGACAGGCCTCTCCTCATGTGTGAAAATGAACATTTCCCCTCTGACCGGCGCTGAGCTTGTGAGTATTACAGAAGGTGGGGGCACCTGTGTGTGCAGGTGCCCCTCTGCCCGGGTGGAGGGGCCTGGGCCATGGCGGCCGTTTCTGCACGGAGGCCCGAGCAGAGAAAGGACAGCCACTCAGTCACCCCTTTGGTCTCAAACCTGCTCCACCCGACAGGCCAGTGGGAGGAAGAGATCCGGGGAGGAGGGAGCCAGGAGCAGCCGGTAGTCAGCATTGCTTCGTTCCCTTCCAGAGGCCTGGCTGCCCTGTGGGCCATGCGCCAGTGCCCTCGGACGGTTCCTAAAGGACCTGGCACTGACCTTTCCCCTTTCGGGGGGTGGGGGGGCTGCCACTGTCCAGATGCTTCTGGCTGCGGGATCTGAGGACTGCGGATCAGTGTCAGGAGTCACGTTGCCTGGCGTCGGCCCCGTGGCGAGAACGGAACACACTCCGCTGAGGTTTGCCCTGGTGCAGACCAGCTCGGCTGAGCCCTGCATGCGAAGGAGGTGGTAGTGCACAGACGGCTCATCCTATAGAGGGAGCAGGTCTGGGGCTGCCTGCTGCGGCCCTACCCCCCCACCTGCCAGTGTGTGCCCTGCGAGGGCACGGCTTCCAAGCCTCTTTGGAAGAGGAGCTTTTAGAAACCGTCACCACCTGGCTAACTCCTGGCTGGCCTTTCCTTTCCTTCCCTCCATGTTCACAACATGCTAAACGAAGGGGTCAAAATAAGTCTGTTTCGCCTGCAGGTGTGGCTCAGGGTTGAGCATCGACCTAGGAACCAGGAGGTCATGGTTCGATTCCCGGTCAGGGCACAGGACTGGATTTTGGGCTCCATCCCCGGGGGGGGGGGGTGTGCAGGAGGCAGCTGATTGATGAGTCTCTCCCGTCATGGAGGTTTCTGCCTCTCTCCCCCCTCTCTTCCTCTATGAAATCAATAATAAACTATATATATATTTTAAAAGCCTGTTTTCTAAACAGACTGGGTTGCGTCCCGGCCTGCTTACAACCCCTTGGCGAGGCCCTGGAGAATCGAGTCCGGTCCCCAGCTGGGCACTCAGGCCGTGGGAATGGGGCCAGGTGGCCTCCCGCCGCCTCCTCTCCCCAGTGGGCAGCTCTTCGTTTCTCCCAGAGGCCATTTGACAGGTGGGGCCACATGGGGCCCGAGCCAGGGTGCCAGGTCCCGTGTGGCAGCTCCACGGCACTCCCTCTCCGTGCCGCCGCCCTTGCTGGGATGGATTTCTCTGCCCCCCTCTGCGGAGCGAGTCCCTGCCTCCCCCCAGGACTCGCTGCCCGGCCCCCAGAGCGCAGCTGCCACATTTCTTTCCTCTGAGCATTTGCCACGACCGATTGTAAACTTGCTGTAGCTCTTCCTTGGCGTGCAGTTCTGAGGGGCGTCTTGCCCGTAGGAGCGGGTGGATGAGTGATGGGTGTGAGGAGTGAATGGAAGACTTGGGGTGTGTTAGGCGGGCCCTATTTGCCCGGAGGACATTGGCTAGAGGCCTGGGGGGCTGCAGCTGCGGGGTGAGGGGAGGGGCAGCTCGCACCCGCACCGCCAGGGATCGCCCTCCCCTGCCTGCTCTCCCGGAAGGTGAGGCTGGCTTCCTAGACTCGGCTCCCATCCGAGAAGATGCTGGAGGAGTTGATGAGTGAGCAAGGAGAGCGTGTGAAGGGGCCACGTAAATCCAGTATCGCGATGAGAAAAGAACCCATGGGAGCCTCTGGGAAGGACCCACAGACCAGAGTGAACATCGGGTACTCTCGATTACTGCCATCTAGGGAAGGAGGTGAGCTGAGCTCTATGTGTGAGACACGGCCGAGGGCAGAGTGAGCAGAGGGGTGCAGTCAGGAGCCTGGGCTTTGCCTCATTGGGACCCTAGACCATTTGTGTTCAACTGTTAAGCTGCCCATTCATTTGACTACCCATCCACCCATCTGTCCACCCAGCCAATAATTTATACACCAATCGCCCATCTATCCTTCCATCAATCTATCTATCCATCCATCCCATCCAAACATCCATATACCTATCCATTTACCCATCTATTCATCCATCAATTATCTCATCCACACATCATTTACCCATCCATTCATCCATTTAAACATTCATCCAGTCATCTATCCACATGTCCATTTATCCATCTATTCATCCATTGATCCATCCATCCAACTGTCTATCCATTCCAAACCTCCATCCATTCAGCCAGCTATCCACCTGTCCATTCAGCATCTATACATCTATCTATCCACCAATCCATCCATCCACCCACTCATCTATTTGCTGGTCATCTGTCTGTCCATCCACCCATCCCATCCATCCATCCATCCATCCATCCACTATTGCCAAACACCCATAGTTGCCAGGGACTAGAAACCTAAATATGAGAGACACAGTCTCTCCCTCTATGGGACTCAGTGTGATGTGGGAAGAATGACACACAAATACTTACTCTGTTTTCAGATAATGGCTTCAGAGGAGCCCCTCTGTGCCAAGAGCAGAGCATCAGCGTTTTCCCACAGTCAGGAGAGGCCTCCCAGAGAAGGTGGTGTCTGAGCCCAGACCTGAGTAGGGAGGTGTTCGTTGTCTTGGGCCGCAGGTTCTGCATGTGCTGTGCAAGGCAGGCCCGGGCCAATGACACCATCACAGGATTTCTGCGAGGCCGGCCCGTGTGGCTCAGGGGTTGAGTGTTGACCTATGAACCAGGAGGTCATGGTTCGGTTCCTGGTCAGGGCACACGCCTGGGTTGTCACTCGATCCTTAGTGTGGGGTGTGCAGGAGGCAGCCTGTCAATGATTTTCTCTCATCATTGATGTTTCTATCTCTCTCCCTTCCTCTCTGAAATCAATTTAAAAAAATCTATATGCATAAAAGGCTAAGTGACCGACCGACCAGCTGGTACATATGACATGCACCGGCAATTTAAAAATAAACGTTGACTTGTGCATGTGCGATACATATAAAGTTCTCGCTGGCGCCAATCGCACGCATGTGTTTCGATCTGTCATTGTCAATCATGAATGTGGTTGTTTTGTTGACATTCTGAAGCTGAAAGAAAGCGGTGTCGTTGACGGTATATGTCTGAAGACCAACCATTGGCACAACGCACCTCTGAAGCCGAAAGAAGCCGTCAGCGTTGACAGAATGTATCTGAAGGCCAACTGTTGTTTTTATGTCATGTCTTTGTTGCTGTTATATCATGTTGTTATTGTTTGTTTATTAACCAATTTATTTATTATTTTCATATACATTTTACTAATTTTCTTTCATTTCTGACACTTCTATTATAGAGAAATGGCAAATAGCGATATTCAAATATTCTAATTCATTTCCTCTCAGTGTGCACGGATCTGTGCACTGGGCCACTAGCATATATAAAAGCTCTCTGTGATTTCATGAGTGGCAGGTGTTGATTTTGTCCTGGGCACAGACAAGCATGGAGGGCTATGGGGAGGTAGAACAGTTATACACTTGGCTGGGGTTGGGGCTCCCTATCTTCGAGGGGCCCCGGACTCTGCCCAAGAGCTGGCTGCTGTCAGGGGTGGTTTAGGAAAAGCCCTGTGGCCCTCAGTTACCTGCTTCCTGGGATGAGGCCGGAGTTGGGCCTCCCAGGCTGGTTCAGGGCCAGGCCCAGTGTCTGCTGTGCCAGGAACCCCATGCATTTTCACAGCTTCCGCCCAGAGTGATTAAAACCTTAATGAGATGCAATCATCTCCATGGGAAGCGTTTTGTGTTAAGTTACTGTGCTGTGACCACGCACTGCTCACGGCCACCTCACCCTCCGCTACCCCAGGGGGAGGGAAAGTTGAGTGTATTTAATGAAATTTCCCCCAAAGCACAGGAGCGAAGGCATAAGCCGGGGCTGCCGATGAGGTGAGCGCCCCCGCATTCTGGCCGGTTGCACCCATCCCGGAGCCGGAAGGAGCTCACGGGACAGTCAGGATGGCCATGCGGGCGTCGATGGCCCACAATTGCATTAAACAGGCTCTTAAAATAAATAAATAAATAAATAAACAGGCTCTTAAATGCGGTTGAAGGCCCCAATGAAGCAGAACGCGCCTCACGCGGCGGAAGTTCCTGCCATTTTGGACTTTGCATTGCTTACAGAATCCATCAGCTGTCGGTGTGAATTGGGGCTGAGCAAAGTGCTTATAAATACCGAGGCCGCGTGCACGGCCCGCCCCCGCTCCCCTGGGCCTCCGAGGCCCTTCGCTGATGGAGAGCTTTTAATTTCACATTTTGGCCCCCACCCACCGCAGGTGATAAACAAAGGTTCCCCCGCCCGGCGGGGGTCAGTTATCCGGCCTCCCATCGGCCCCGCTCCCCGTCGTCCCACACAAAAGGTGCCCGGACCCACAGCTAATTTGCGGCCTGTGTTTAGCAGGATTTAATAGCAGGTATTACTGCTGCCGCGGTAATTAAGGACCTTTGTCAATAAGACGGAATAGATGGCCACACTTGGCTGTAATCAGTGGGCTCTGGAGGGCCGCGGAGTGAGAAGGGGGAGAAGCAATCATTCTGTGAATAACGGGGCCCTCCCCGGCCCCCCTCCCCGCCCGGCCGCGGAATAATAATTCCCCAGGCAGTGAAAGTGCAGGAATAAAAGTACTTACCCTCCAGCCGGTGATTTTTTTGGGGACTTTTTATTTACTCTACTGAGCTTTCTTATTTGCTCGGGGCTGCGTTTGATGAAGTATTGTTTAAACAGCGCAGAGCAGAATGGATGGAGGGCAGCGGGAGAGGGAGGAATTTTAACCAGGTGGCGGGGCCGCCCGCTTGACGGTGGACAGCCGTGCGGTTTATCAATTATTTCTCCACGATACAAAAAAAAAAGAAAAGAAAAAAGAAAAGAAAAAAGACAAAACCAAGTGGCTCCGTGAAGAGGTGGAGGGTGTCATTTAGAGCCGGCTCCGCACATCGTCATTCAGCCTAAATGGGTCGCCTGTGACAGGCGAGAAGTGAGCTTGGGGAGCATTGTCCCTCGGCCTCCTCCCTAATGCACCGATAAATGGCCCGGCGAGGGGGGCGGGGCGGGGGGGGGCCCCCGGGGGCTGGCGGCCGCAATTCAAAGAGACCTTCAAGGTGTGTGCCCCTCGCGTAATTGGAGAGGAAGCTGCCTTGCCGGCCGATTCCCTGCCTTTTACTGGTTTTAACAAGCATGATGCTTTCAATAATGCTTTGAGTACCATCTCTTTATCCGTCTCTCCCTTTTTAAAGCTGCTTCAACGCCACTCTTCCTGCCGCTAATGTCTGAAAAACTTCTCCCTTTAATCATTCCCAGAGGCGGCGGCAAACAAGCGGCCCTTTCCCGCGGCAATTACGGGCGGGGAAGGGGCTGCGGGAAGGCAGGGTGGCGGCGGGTGGGTGAGGGGAGCTGGTGCCCGGCCGAGCCTGGGGACATTACAAGGGAACTCCTGTCAGCGGAGGGAGAGGGGTCGGTTTTTAAAAATATATATATTTTTATTGATTTCAGAGAGGAAGGGAGAGGGAGAGAGAGAGAGAGAGAAACATCAATGATGAGAGGGAATCATGAATGGGTTGCCTCCTGCACTCCCCCCACTGGGGATTGAGCCTGCCACCCGGGCCTGTGCTCTGACCGGGACCCCAACCATGACCTCCTGGTTCCTAGGTTGACGCTCAGCCACTGAGCCACGCCTGCCGGCCCTTCGCTCCCTTTCTGATCTCCCTTCTCCCTCCTCCTCCTCCTCTCCCTCCTTGTCTCCCTTCGTGAATTCCCGCTTTCGAGTCTCCATAAAAGGGCTGACGGGTGCCTCTGGGACACGGGGCTTCATTTTTTCCTCCAGAAAAATGGCACCGGTTTCCTGTAATGAGTGCCCGGCTCTCCTCTCTAAAAGGGTTTTATTACCGATGCCCGGGGTCCTGCGTGTCAGACATTTATCTTCCAGCGAAGCAGGAACAAAGAGGGAGGCCGCCTGTGCGCTGCACCGAGTGTCTGCGGGGTCGGGCGCTTAGGTGGCCACGGCCGCGAAACCCTCTCCATGGGGTCGCTTCGGGCCGCCGTTCACGGATGAGCTTCCACGGTCCAACTAGTTTGTGCGATGGACCCGAAACACGGTGAGGGGTCTTATCCATCAGTGGGTTTTACAGGCCTGCGTTCCCTCGCAGCGAGTTCCGGGGAGACCGCACACAGGAGAGGCGCCCCGAACGCCGCAGATGCCCCACGCGTGTGCCCTTCACCCGGGGCCGCAGGCTGCTCCACGGGCCACCAGTTGAGCGTTTTCCTAAGAACCAGGTCACTGCAGGCCGGGCCGGGAGTGTCCTTGTTTCAGGCCGGTGTCGCCATCGCTGTAACTGGGCGTCTCACGGTGGCGCCCCTCTGAGGCCCGTGGCCAGCACGTGGCGATGCGCCGCGGGCGGCAGGCAAAGCTCTGCTCGGGGGGACGGACCTGCTTGTGAATCTTTGCGATGGGAGAGTCCACAGGGGCTCAGTGACCTCAGCTCCTGCCCGCAGGTTGGAAGGGCCACGGAGGCGACCTGGGCCCCGAGTGAAGCTGCCCGAGGAGGCCCCTGCTCCCAGGGGGCCCTTTCTGTGACTTTCCCGTGTCCCTGCTGAATCCTGGTTCTGGCCGGGGCTCCTCGTTTATGCAGGGTTTTTTCACTTTTGTTTCCTGATAAAAAATACAAGCCGGCCGGCGTGGCTCAGTGGTTGAGCATCCATGTAGCAGCCAGGAGGTCAGGGTTCGATTCCCGGTCAGGGCACAGGCCCGGGTTGCAGGCTCGATCCCCAATGTGGGGCGTGCAGGAGGCGGCTGATCCATGGATCTCTCTCATCATGGATGCTTCTCTCTCTCCCTCTTTCCCTTCCTCTCTGAAATCAATAAAGACATATTAAAAAAATATACAAGGTTCATTATTGAAAATGTGAAACCTACAGACAAGTACAGAGAAGATGAGAAGCCTCCCTCCCTTGGGGCCACCCTCTGCCCACACTTGGGGTGTTTTCTGCCTCCTGCACATGAGCTTATACATTTTGAGGTACTCGGTACAATTTTATTTCTTTTAAAAACAATTCTCTAAGCCAAGCATGTCAAACTCAAAGGCGAACATGGGCCAAGTAAACAAGGTTTAAGTGGGTGTGGCCACAAAAAAACCAAAAGCTTCCATTTTCATAGAAACATAGGTTTATTCTGATAGAGACATGCTGAATACAAAGGCTGAAATAGAGTCATCATTAACATAAAATAATAGAACATTTTAATAAAAATTACTATTTTTTTTCTTGAACATTAACTTACCAGACACTGAATAACTGCACAAGTTAATAAGTGTAATGCAAATAAACCTATTTTTCTTGTTCTCCGAAGGCGAAATCTTTCCTGTCGTGCACACCAAACAAGTCAGTCCAAGACGAATGACGTGGCCATCGGCTGCTGAAATGTTCGCTGCTGGTGTTAGTGGAGAGAAATGGTGCGCCTGCGCATAAGGCGCGTAAGGGAAATGAATGCAACACAATGATAGTCATCCGTCGTTAGCGAGTGTTGTAGTTCGTTATTAATAATTATGTATAACAGAATATTGTAAAAATTAAGTTCTGAAATTTTTTTTTAAAATATATTTTATTAAATTTTTACAGAGAGGAAGGGAGAGAGATAGAGAGTTAGAAACATCGATGAGAGAGAAACATCGATCAGCTGCCTCCTGCACATCTCCCACTGGGGATGTGCCCGCAACCCAGGTACATGCCCTTGACCGGAATCGAACCTGGGACCTTTCAGTCCGCAGGCCGATGCTCTATCCACTGAGCCAAACCGGTTTCAGCAGTTCTGAAATTTTTATTAAAACGTTTCTTACATACTGTTACATTGGCTGGGCCACAAAAATATTCACTGTGGGCCGCATGTGGCCCGCGGGCCACGAGTTTGACATGCTGGTGCTAAGCATTTCAATTATGTTTTTTTTAAAAAATATATTTTATTGATTTTTTACAGAGTGGAAGGGAGAGAGATAGAGAGTTAGAAACATCGATGAGAGAGAAACACCGATCAGCTGCCTCCTGCACATCTACTGGGGATGTGCCCGCAACCCAGGTACATGCCCTTGACCGGAATCGAACCTGGGACCTTTCAGTCCGCAGGCCGACGCTCTATCCACTGAGCCAAACCGGTTTCGGCGTCAATTCTTTATGTTTGATAAGCCATAGTGTATTTAGTCATTTCTTTTGTGTCGAGTGTTTAAATAGTTTTCATATTTTGTTGTTATTAACAACAGGGACCAGGCCGAGGGGCCACCTGAAACAGCCCTAATGTAATGCCCTCCTGACTGGACACTTCCTGCTCTCCACACATCTTCTCTCTTTCCAAGAACAGCATGAGGCCTCGGCGCCCTCACATGTTACCTCTCGCAAGGGCGCCCTTCCTAACCTTCCCTACGGAGCTGGTGAACTCCTATTCATCCTTCAAAACCCGGCTGAAGCAGCCCCTCCCCTTTGAATTCTGGATTCTCTCTCTCCCTGGGGTCGGCCCCACTCCTCTCTGTGTCAGCTCTCCCGTAGGTAAGATCGCCGAATGGGAGTGAGTGTTTCTCTGCTCTTTCTCTGCTGGTTTGTACACGCACGGGACATGCCTGAGTCTGACCTCAGTGCGTAGCTCCGTCTTCTGCCTCCGTGACTCCGACCGCCCTCAGCTGCCGGGGCCCCTGGCGGCCTGGACCTTGCAGGTTTCTGAGCTGTGCCCGTCAGACAAGCTGGCCACTTAGGGCCACGGCTCGGGTGCTTGGAGGACTAACCAGGCCTCTCGGCTCCCAGGACTCTTCCTTGATTTCCGCTTTGGGCGCGAAGACCTTTTCCCCCTCCCCACTGCCGCTGGCTGCTGTCGGAGCTCATGCCCGCATTTGTGCTGAAAACTCCCGATTGGATATTTCTCTCCTGCATTTAATGAGCCTACGAGGTGTCATTCAGACCCGGTTTCTCTTTGTGCCGTGAAAACTGTGATGCTGGAGTGACCTGTCAATGAGATCATTGCCTGCGACCCCGCTCTCGGCCCCCACGAGTGGTTTTCCCGGCTTGTTCCATGTGATGAACGCTGGACAGAGCGGGGCGCCCAGAGCCGCGCGTAGACTCGCCCCAGTGAGCTGCGTGGAAGGGAAATGGAACCAGTTGTTCCAAACCAGCCACAGGCGGCAGCTCGGCGGCCTGGCTGAAGGCCTGGTGGCGCCGAGAGCGCATGTCAGTCACAGGGCCCGCTGTTGCTGGCACGGCTGGTCTTTGCACAGGAATCGTCTGGAACTGGATACTTGCCGTAATCGGTCATTAATTACCGCTCATTACCAGAAAGGGGTGTTGTCCTCATTCTGAATAGACACATCATGCTAATTACAGGCAAACACAGACCCGCAGAGCTCAGAGCTTTTAGGGAAAGAGCAACCCTGGCCAACATTCCATCCCCAAAGACCAGCGACCAATCAGATGGTGACGCGGGGCCGCGCACGTTCTGACAAGAGCCCCTGGGGCGCCCAGTCACATTCCCTCTCGATTCCGTGGGTGATTCACATTCCCTTCCTCATGCAGGCGGACAAACAGTTCCACATCCTCCTGGGGTGAGCTCGCGTGATCAGGGGGTGTCGCCGGCTGCCCTCTACGTACCTGGCACAGATGCAGCTCCGCCTACCTTCCTCCTCAGGGCAGGTCACCCCGCCACACCCCAAGCCCCCCGGCCGCCGTCAGCATGGTGTCCACGTGCGCAGCCTTCACCTCCCTGAAGGCCAGTGGTTCTCAACCTTGGCTGCACATTAGAAGCACCTGGGAATCTTTTTAAAATCCTGATTTCTGGGCCTCGTCCTCCGGACATTCTGTGTCTTTGTTATGGGTGGGGCCACAACATTAGTAACAAAGACACAGAATTTCCGGAGGATGGGGCCCAGAAATCAGGATTTTAAAAAGATTCCCAGGTAATTCTAATGTGCAGCCGAGGTTGAGAACCTCTGCAGTAGGCGCTGCTCTGTGCGAGGGACCAGCACCTCCCAGACCTGAGACTCCAGGCGTTTTTCTGACGGTCCCACTGCTGCCTTCGCGGGCTCTCCTGCCTTCGCGGCCCCTCTTCTCGCTGCTGCTGGGCCTTACAGGGCATCCCTGGTGCCTGCCCAGACTTGGTCCCAGGAAAATGCAGCCGGCGGAGGAAGGACGTATGGAGGGGAGGCATGTCTATGAGAATTTCATGTAAAAACTCGCCTGGCCGGCCTGGCTCAGTGGTTGAGACTCAACCTATGAACCAGGAGGTCACGGTTGATTCCCGGTCGGGACACAGGCCTGGGTTGCGGGTCAATCCCAGTGAGGGGAGGGCAGGAGGCAGCCGATCCATGATTCTCTCTCATCATTATTGTTTCTTTTTTCTTTCTTGGTTAATCCTCATCTGAGGATATTTTTCCGTTGATTTTTAGGGAGAGGGAAAGACAGAGAGAAACATGGATGTGAGAGAAGCACATGGATTGGTTGCCTCCTGCATGAGCCCCGACCAAGGCCCCGGGCTGGGGAGGAGTCTGCAACCGAGGTACGTGCCCTTGACCAGAATCAAACCCAGGACTCTTTGGTCTGCAGGCCAACGCTCTACCCATTGAGCAAAACTGGCCAGGGCTAATTTGAAGTTTCTATCTCCCTCTCCTTTTCCCATTCCCTCTCCTTCTGAAATAAATAAAAACATATTTAAAAAATCATTGCTCTTGGGCATGAAACAGGAGGAGGGAAGGCCTGGTGTGCAGGTTGTGGGGGTCAGCCTCGCTGCCCTGCCCCTCCCGTGCCGGCCACCTCACCGTGTCTGTCCTGTGGCCGGGCCCTGCCCATGGCAGCCTCTGGGTGAGTGGCACTCGGGAAACAAATTAATATGCAGGTGGAATTTCAAAATGATATGTGAACCGAACAGCCATCTTGATAAGACATCAACCTCTTATTCCACTTCAGGCCCATCACACGGCTGCTTCAGCCAAATTTCCTCTTGTCCCTGTTCCACCGCCGCCGCCGGAGCCTAGGAGCGGTTCCTGGCGCTACAGCCGCCGCCCGCCTTGGCCGCAGAGCTGAGTGATGATGGGCCACATGTGACTGGGCGATTGGTGTCAAATGTTAGCAGCAACATTCATTTCCCCTGAAACGGACAAAGGCGAGGACGATCACTCGGAAATTCTGTCTGGAAGCTGCACCTCTCGAGGGACATTCCGAGATTGAAAGGGTTTGAAATTTAAAGTGGCTGCATGTCCCTCACCGCTGATTGTCCCAGGGGTCACGTGGAGCCGTGAGAGGTCGAGGGAGCAAGTTAGTGCTGGGAGCGGCCAATGTCATTGTCGCCGACTCCTCCATGGCTGTGCGTTCTGAGGGCCGGGCGTTCCCGACACCTAGGGTCACACGGAGAGAAATCCGTGGGCTCCAGGCCTGCCTCTGTCACTGCCTGCGCTGCGAACCTCACCTTCCCCATCTGGGATGTGGGCTTAAGGGGATGATGATGCTCAGCTGTATTTTGCAGGAATAAGAAGCTTAAGTGCCCTAACTGGTTTGGCTCAGTGGATAGAGCATCGACCTGTGGACTCAAGGGTCCCAGGTTCGGTCCCGGTCAGGGGCATGTGCCTTGGTTGCGGGCACATCCCCAGTGGGGTGTGTGTGGGGGGCGGCTGATCAATGTTTCTCTCTCATCGATGTTTCTAACTTCCTTATCCCTCTCCCTTCCTCTCTGTAAAAAATCAATAAAATATATGGAAAAAAAAGAAAAGAAAAGAAGGTTAAGTGTTAGAGTGGGCTGGAGGGGTCCTGGTGGCAGAGCGAGCGAAGGGCAGCGTGCAGGCCTGTCTGAGGCCACAGGTCTCCGGCTCCTGCTCTGAAACGGGGGGCTCTTGTCCTGCCCCCTCCCCCCACCTCACCAGGAGGGCACTGGCTTCTCACAGACACGCCGTGCAGACAGCTGCCGTCCCTCAGCAGTGACCAGCCGGTGTGTGTCTGCAGGACTTGGACTTGGGTTCAGACATGGGGCTCCCCAGGCCCCCCCAGAGGTCCCTCCAAAAAGGCCCTGGATCATGGGCGCTTACCATGCCCACTCCCTGATCAACATTTTTCAAGAGAAGAAATACACGTGGGCTGTGCTGGTTATTTACTTACTTATTTACTTATTATTTATTTTAAAGATTTTAAATTGATTTTTAGAGAGAGAGGAAGGGAGAAGGAGAGAGAGAGAAACATGGATGTGAGAGCAAAACATCCATTCGTTGCCTCCTGCACTCCCCCTCCCGGGGATCAAGCCCGCCAACTGGGCACGTGCCCGGACGGGGAATCCCACTGGCGATCTTTAGGTGCCGGGGCGACGCCCAACCCGCGGAGCCACACTCGGAGCCACACGGGCCGGGCTGTGCTGCGACGGTAACATCAGGGAGGCTTTGGCTCCCGCCCGCCCTCTTGGGCTCTGAAGCGAGCGACGTCACTGTTAGGGACGGCTTCGCCCACAGCTGATCCGTGGCCTGAGAAGGGGCATCGCCCGGCCTCGGAACAGGCCGCCCTGGTGACGCAGCCGCGTATGCTGATGAGATGGGGGCACTGTTCTTTAAATACCCCAACCTCATGTGCATGGGATGTTCATAAGGAGAGGAGGCCGGGCTCAGGCGGGCCCGGGGCCCTGGCACCGCTGAGCTCCCTCAGTTCAGTCACGTAACCCGTTCACTTGGTTTTATGTCAGCGAGCGAAGACCCTCTCGTTCACCGTGACTCAGGCGGGAGGGTAGGCAAGGGTGCAGGAAGGGGATTACCATTTACCCTCCTGCCCGGGTTTCCTAACAGATGGCTCCGTGGGACACTGGAGGCTTCGTAAATCCTCCAGCCGCACCAGCAGCGTGTAGGCCCCGGGGGACGCCCGGGCGGCAGACACTGTGCCCGAAGCGAGGCCTGCGGGCGGATCAGGAGGCTGACGGCCCGACCAGGGTCTCACCAGCCGCTCCTCCCCAGCAGAGTCCTACCTCCGTGGGTGTTGTTGCTCGGTCTCTAACGCGCATTTCCAGAGCGATGGCTCTCTCTGGTTACAACCACACCTCACGCTGTCAGCCGAGGACTCGCTATGTCGTCCTAACAAATGACCCCGAAGCGCAGCGGCTCCCAGCCACAGAGGCGTCTGCTTGGCGCAGGCTCCACGTCTGTCCCTCGGTCTGTCCGTCCCATCAGGGGTCGGCTTCCTTGGGCCCGGCTGGGGGCCTGGCCGGTCGGGGAAAAGAGGCAGGACCTGGGCTTGATGGGCTGGGACGCGCACTGCCCCTCAGGGCCGGCCTGAGAGGAGGGGTCATCCGGGGCCGGGTGTACGTTTTTAGGCAAATCGTGGACCCTCCCACGGAGCCCCGAATGCCTTTGATCTCGTTTGGCCCAGGCACACCCCTCTTTCCCACAAGCCACGGGCTCGTCGGAGACACGGGCGGGCACCCCACAGACTGTCCTGCCCAGAGCACGTCCCCCCTGCTTCCCGGGGCGCCTCTCTCTTGTGACTGATGCTTCGGATTTTCTGTCCCCTAGATGGGCTCCGGCAGCTTGTTTGGGGGCAAGAATATTTCATAGGGGTGTTTGGCGCTCTCTCTCTCTCTCTCTCTCTCTCTCCAGGCTGCGGAATGGGGACCCGGGACGGGCTCGGCGAGCGCAGGTCTGCCCGTTCCCTTGGCGGCGCCCACCGGGCCGAGACGTGGACGCTGCTCGGTGCCCCCTGCCCGCCGTCCCTCTCAGGATATATGAGACGCTCGGATTAGGACGTTTTATTCTAATGACAAGGAGTGTAAAAGGCCAGGAAATGGCCCGGCATCAATCTCCACTCCATCGCGTGGCAGGGGCTGCAATGAAAATGAGAAATAGTGGGAGCTTAACCCGTTCTCATTACGGGCCTAATTGCGTTCTGTGGGCCCGAGCTCTGGCAGCCGACTGCGCTCCTTGTCAGTTGGAGAGACAGACGGCCCGGCCCGACGTCTCTGCGCGCATCGCGGGCGTCGGCGGGAGGCTCTGGCACTGGGAAGACGGAGGCAGGAGCGCCTCTGCTTTTTGCTCTGCGTGGCTCGCGCAGGCCTGCGGAGCATCTGGGTCAATGCAATTTGCGTGCACCTGCCTCCGACACCCCGAGGTACCCTTCCGCTAACACGCTTCACAGGGTACTCAAAGGTGGGCCCTGGTTTGTACAACCAATGGCACTGAGAGCTGGTGGCAAGAGGGGAGGAGCTGGGGTCAAAGGCTTGTCAGGCCCCCCCCCCGCCCCGCCCCCATCCTTCAGTCTCCGCCGGGGTTCCCCGGCTGTGTCCCTGCAGACCGAGCTCTGTGGGACCCTGCGGGCTCACCGCACAGCTAGGGGGATTCCTTTTCGGCTGGTATGTGACAGGCCTGTTTACCAATCACCATCTTTCCCAGTGGTCCATGCATCCTTTTGCACGTTATTATTATTATTTTTAAATATATTTTTTAATTGATTTCAGAGAGGAAGGGAGAGGGAGAGCTAGAAACATCAATGATGAGAGAGAACCATTGATCAGCTGCCTCCTGCACGTCCCCCACTGGGAATTGAGCCTGTAACCCGGGCATGTGCCCTGACCGGGAATCAAAACTGTGACCTCCTGGTTCCCAGGTTGCTGCTCAGCCGCTGAGCCGCGCCGGCCGGGCCTTTTTGCAATGTTAACCGAACATCTGCAATGTGCTAGGCTTTGGCCACAAACTGGGGGCACAAAGACAAATTAAGCTGAGCCCTTGCCTCCCAGGGTCCACTTTCTGGGGTCACAAGATGGGAGAGGCAACAATGACAGGTGCCCATGCTGGCGTGCCGAAGGCTCCAACAGCTCAGGGCTCGCTGCCTCCCTGGGAGCAGTCGCCGTGTTGGCCGTGATTCCTTGGATGCAAGAAGCCTCCCGGGCCGTTGCTATGAAGACCTCTCTCCGGTGGCCAGGGAGACGGGGGCACCTGCCTCTCCTGCCCCTCATGCGGCCGGAGGCCCCGGAGGACAGGCAGAGCCGCGCAGGAACGCTGCTGGCTTCCAATTGTCTTTCCAGCCCACGAGGCTACCCGCACGATCGTCTCGTCCCCGCAGCCTTCCTGGCCTGTGGCTAATGAGATTTGTGCTTCGATTAGTTGTAGAACATAAATTAGCTAATCGATGGCAGTGGATTCCCATTATTTCTCAGATGTGAGTGCTGCTGCGGGGACCTGAGCGAACATTCCAGTCCCTTTCGAATCCTCCAGAAGATTCCGGGGGCGCGGCCGCGGGACCCTGGCGGCCTCTGTGCCTCCTTGTGGGCGAGGGCGAGGCCAGGCTGCCCCCGCAGCTCCCAGAGCTCAGCAGACGGTCCCTCCGCACCAGGAGGATCGAGCAGGGATGAGGAGAAAGTTATGTGGGAAAAGCAAGAGACAGTGCGGAGAACTCACAGCCCGGAGGCCTCTTTCCTGACCAGAAACGGGGCCAAGCCCGGCAAGCGTGGCTCAGTGGTTGAGGGTCGACCTATGAACCAGGAGGTCAGGGTTCGATTCCCCGTCAAGGGCACATGCACAGATTGTGGGCTTGATCCCCAGTGTGGGGTGTGTAGGAGGCAGCTGATAGGTGATTCTCTCTCATCATTGATGTTTCTATCTCTCTCTCCCTCTCCCTTCCTCTCTGAAATCAGTAAAAATATATTAAAAATAAAAAGAAAAGAAATGGGTCAAATGGGCATTGGAGAGCAGGTGAGTGATGGCGGTTTCTGCTGTGCAAAGGCGGGGCCTGGCTCTTCCCTTCCAGCCCCAGGAAGCGGCCTGCGCCCTTAGCCAGCGTCTCGGCATAAACCGGGCGTGTGCACCGGCTTCCAGGCATCTGCGGGCTTGATGGTGCCCGTTCTGCGAGCACTGAAACCGCAGAAAATTGAATGTTCCCCACAGAACCTCCAGATGCGCTGGATTCTAACGGGCGTCACGCACTGGATTAACAGCAGGGAAACGGGGCTGTAAAACGAAAATTACTCAGAGCCACGTCTTTGCTCTGAGCCTTCCTTT
The DNA here is from genome assembly GCA_035771395.1 of Myotis vivesi. Taxonomy (NCBI): domain Eukaryota; kingdom Metazoa; phylum Chordata; class Mammalia; order Chiroptera; family Vespertilionidae; genus Myotis; species Myotis vivesi. The sequence goes on from JAWPEG010000007.1 coordinate 1,218,616, forward strand.
GTGGGGCTGCGTTCGCCATCAATGTGAGCCAGGTGGCTGCGGTAATTGTGCATCATGTTTATGAAACAGTCACGAGGAGACAGCTGCCCGCGCCCCTCGCCGGGTCAACCGCGCAGAATGCGGCTCGGAGCGCGTGGGAGCCGTGGGAGCGGGGACAGCCCCGGAGGCTGAGGCCTGGCCAGGTGGGGGACCCTCCTGCGACCGGGGAGTCACCGGGGGGTGGGCAGCGGCCACCTTTGGGTGCATGTCCTGTCATTGCTCTCCCGGTGCTGACGGCTTCCTCTGCACTTCATTGGAGCTGTTTGCCTCTAAAGTGTGTATTTCATGGTCCCTGGCCACACAGCACAGCCCCTTAAACACGGCCATGTCCCCGTGTCCTCGAGAGGAGGCACCCCAAGAAACCACTGCTCTTCCCACTGTGACCTGGTTGGGGGTCACCGGCTTAGTGTCCACTTCCTGTTCTTCCGTCGGTCGGTCGTTTGGCGAAGTCTTGGCCTTCTGCAAGGTGGGGGAGGGTGACGGCAATTCTCAGTCCTGGGAGGAGACGGAGCCTGCCCAGCGCCCGAGACTTCCCAGGGGAGCCCGTGAAAAGCCAACAGACACCCCAGACAGCATTCACCACCAAACACAACCAACCTGGGCCCCGAGGACCCCGCACAGGGGCTCAGTTTGGATTGGGGTTGGGGTTGCCAGATGGAACATAGAGCGCCCAGTTCAATTTGAATTTCAGAGAAACAACCAATACTAAAATTACTAAGAATAGTTAAAAAATACAAAAAAAGTCTCACATGCTACGCGGGATGTAGTTACCCCAGGAAAGGGGCTGGGGGTGCTTCTCTGTGTGTCTCGCATTTTCCTTTGCTGCCCCCCCGCCCCCCACCCAGCGAGGAAAGCCGGACACAGCACACACGTTCACGGCAACGCACCTCTAGGGTGGACTCGGGCTGCGCGGCGACAGGTGGGCCGACTGGCCACGGTCCCTTTTATGTGATACTCTTCCTCCCTCCTCCCTCCCGTGGGAGCGCACTGAGCTGTACAAGATAGAAGGCCCTGGCCCCGCCACCCCCGTCTGCCGCGTGCGTGTGCGCTGGGTGCTGGGCGCGGGAAGTCGCCTCCTCACGGTCCCCGGCTGCCTGAGCTTCCCGTTTTGGGGTGGGACCTGCAGAGGGAGGGCTTGGTCGGGACGGGAGCCGGATAGTTATTCTATGGTCTTCCTTTTTTATATTTATATATTTGTATTGATTTCAGAGAGGAAGGGAGAGGGAGAGAGAGACAGAAACATCGGTGATGAGAGAATCATGGATCCGCTGCCCCCTGCACGCCCCACACTGGGGATCGAGCCCGCAACCCGGGCCTGTGCCCCGACCAGGAATTGAACTAGTGACCTGTTGGTTCTAGGTCAAGGCTCAACCATGGAGCCACACCTGGCTGGGCTGCTCTTCCTTTTAAAGAACAACAACAAAAAATGTATAAAACTCTATTTTCTTTTCTGAGTGAAAAGGTGGTAACATGCGTTGGGCCATTTGTCCCCACACCGATGGGGAGAGGTCTCTGTGGAGACGTAGACACAGCAACGTGCGGCCGCTCAGAGAAAAGCCCCGCTGGCCCGTGAGGGCACTGCCTTCCCGTCTTCCTCTGGGCTCCGCGCCGTGTTCGAGGTGTGAGGCCTGGGAGCCCGGCGCAGGCGGTGCCTCTGTCAGAGGGCAGGTGAGGCCTGAGCCCCGCGTGAGCCGGGAGAGCCGTTCTTACTTCCCGGAGCACACGCGATGCCCACGTGCCACCTCTCCACGTGGCTGGGTCATGGGGACAAGGGGGAGGGGGCTCCCCAGGAAGCCCCTGTTCCCGCAGACTCACTCCCAGGGTGTAACAAAGCAGCAGGTTAAAAAGATCCCCGGGGGCCCTGTGTGAGGGACCGCTAAGCCCCCCAGGTTCCCACCCCAGACCCCGGCACAGCCGCTTGCTCTTTGTCCCTCGGCCCCATGTAAGGCGACTGGAGTGGAGATCTGATTGGCTAAGGTCACCCCCATTCTGTAAACGCCGCTTCCGTACAAATGAACGCTCGCAATCAATTTAACTTCTCCAATAAAGTGATTAAAATTGTTATTATTGTCAGATCATTTTTTATTAGGCAAACCTTTTAAAATGTTAATTATTTGGGCCCCTCGAAGCACTTTCATCTCCCGACTTGGCTCTCAGGCGGGGAGTGTCCGCTGGGCCCGCAGCACCAGCAGCGGCGGCTCCCCTTCCCCACACCCCCGCCCGCCCGCCCGCGGGGCTCGAGCATTTAGGCGAATTCAACTTTAATTTCTCTGCCTTTCATCTTCTGAATTAGCCGTGGGATGCGCAGATCACTCCTTCCCGCTGCCTCCCTGTTTATTCGCCTCCACAATAGCTTCATTAACCGGCTTCGGGCGCTCACGCCGGCGGCTGCCTCTGTTTCAAAAAGGACTTGCTGGCATTCCGTATTTTGCTGCATTAAGAAGATTAAAGTGCGTGACAATACCGCCTGCCCCATTTCCTCAGTTTAGAAGTGGCCAGTTTCACCATGGCTTCCCCCTCTTCCTCTTTCATCTGCGCGTGGGAGGGAGGGTCCGGGCCTCTCGGATGATGGTCCTGCAAATTGAGTTCTCGCTCAGGACGCGGACACATTGTCTCGCACGTCGGCGGGTCAGAGAGCGGCCCTATTCACTCAGGACATCAAAAGAGCAAATACGGCCCGAGCGAGGTGGGCTCGGGGGCCGAAGGCGCAGGTACTTCATTTTCCTAATTGTTGGTGATTATTCCGCCAGTTTCAGGGTGACCGCTTTGCTGACACGGGGCCTGGACTTCCTCGCAGAGTCTGTGTCCCATCTGCACGGGCCCCGTCTTGATTCGTGACCGCAAGCGACACCGTGTGCGGTCGGGACAGGGCTCCGTCTTTCACGGCCCACGGGGCAGGCGTCTGGACATTTTAACAGTGGGCAGCACGGTCCAGGCTCCTGCCTGTGTTGTTGTGAATCCTCGCCGGAGGATTCTCCCATTGATTTTAGAGAGAGTGGAAGAGAGAGGGAGAGACAGAGAAACATCCACGTGAGAGAAACACATCGATTGGTTGCCTCCTGCACGCTCCCCAACCAGGGCCCGGGCCGGGGAGGAGCCTGCAACCAAGGCACCTGCCCTCGACTGGAATCGAACCCGGGATCCTTCGGTCTGCAGGCCGACGCTCTATCCACTTTGCCACACCAGCTAGGCCCAGACTCATGCCTTTTCAGCCACCTCCCATCTCACGAAATAGTTGGGAGGCGTTAAGGCATTCTCAAGCGAGAACAAGGCGGGTGTTTAGATTTGAGCTTTTTTTATTTTTGTTTTTTTTGTACGTTAGTGAGGTCAAAGCCACCGGGCGTCCCTCGGGCTGAAGTTTGGACCGGGTGTGCCATTCATCAGCCCGACCCCTCTCCGGAGGCGCCCCCCGCCCCCCACCTCAATAAACGCAGCGCAGCCTCGCCGGGCACTGAGTCTATGCGAAGTTTGGGGATGTTGGCGAGACGTGGGAGGAAAGGGCAGAAGACAGATTTTATGACAGTCCAATCATGGGGTGTAGGTTTTAGGCAATAAGCAGGTAGCCTAGTTTTCTCCAAAGAAAAAAGAAAATAATGGAAAAGTGTAACATTCATTCGGAGGCCTCAAAGGCATAAAAAACCCAATTCCAGCTGTTATAGGTCCCTGCAGGAGTCTACAAAAGGACTAAGCTTTTTAAGTAAGAAAACTAGGTTCTCGCCCACAGGGCCCTGTCACGGCTGCCTAATGGATGAAACTCTTTGGATATAAATATGCTGTTTACTTCTCGGCTCCGGCTTTCATAAAATATAACCTTTTTATGATTTACGACCCGCAGGAAAACTGAGGATGGATTTCTAGCTCTGAATTGGTTGGATGTCAACAAGAAAAATATAGATAACATATCGAGGCAGCGGGTGTTAATGCCACACAAAATGATGAAATTATTTTTGTTTAGGAAAGTTAAGTTTGTTCTTAAAGTTGTTGGCGGATGGCAGTTGTGCGAGGCAGGGCCGCGGAGAACCCGGGAAATGTCTCGTTTCTAAGCCCTTGTCCCGTGTCTGTAGGCGGTTGGGTATATTGACTCTGATTCTCAATCAGAGGGAAAGGGGGGAGCAATGTTAAAACAATTAAGGAGTTCCGTTGGCCCTGGCCGGTGTGGCCCAGTGGATAGAGCATCTGCCCTCAGACTGAAGGGTCCCAGGTTTGACTCTGGTCAAGGGCATGTACCTCAGGCTCCATCCCCGGCCCTGGTCGGGGCACGTGCAGGAGGCAACCAAACGGTTGTCTCTCTCACATCGATGTTTCTCTCTCTGTCTCTCCCCCTCACTTCCACTCTCTCTAAAAATCAATGAGAAAATATCCTCAGGGGTGATTAACACACACACACACACACACACACACACACACACACACACACACTCATGCACGTCTGGGCTCCCACAGATCGCTCAGAAATGGGGGGGCTGCTGTTTGGGTCTGACTCACTCGGGTCTCCGAGAGCTACATTTCGGCGACATCCTCCCGCGTCAAATGTAGACGCCGCCCCGGATGGCAGAGCGAGGCTTCTTCCACCGAGAGGACTGGACAGGATGAAAAGCAGAAACCAAACAAACTGAGCCCCCAGCTGAGCAAGCAAAGGCCCCCAATCAAAGGCTACCACACCCACTCCCTTAGTCGACTCTTTCCCAGCGGACATTTCTGAACAAGGGCCCGAGGGCTCGACAAATGTATGAGCCTCCCCCAGGGGGCAGGGGCCCTGGGGCCCGAGGACACGTGACTGTGGGGCTGAGGCGGCCGCTGGGATCGACGGCCTGACTCGGGGCAGGGGGTGAACTTCAGGAAAATCCGTCCCGTGGCTTTGACCTTCAGCTGTCCCCCGAGCCGGACCCACTTCCGGGCTGCCCCCACACGGCCAACATCCGATAGGAACAACTGCTGGGGAGAAAGAACCCTGATTCTTTAATTAAAATCCGTGTTTGGCTTGTGTTCCAGGCATATTTTTGCATCTTAAATGTTTCTTTTTTCTTTGTCGTTGGGCTTGGTGAATTGACGGCGCCGGCTCGGGGAGACGTGAATGTAATGTTATCTGCGACCCAGATCAGCCCGGAGCGCTGTTAGCGTGGGCTCGGCTGCCAGCAGCAGCCGCGTTCGCAACAACCAGTGTTTAGCTCGTAATCGTGTAGCGATTGGGACGCGTGTTGTACATGATCTTGATGTAAACAAGGCGTGCTCACTTTTCTGTCTGCATCGATACAAAGGCCCATGTGTCAGTGTTTTGGAAGAAGGAAATCATCTCGATGATTTCAATCAAAACCAGAGTCGGTGAACGTGGCGTTCTCTGAGGAACAATTACTGTACAAGGTGGAGGGTTGTCTCGGCCCCGCCTCGCAGATCTGTCCCGAGTGCTCCGCGATAGAGCGGAGGGGACGGCCTGGGGCCCAGCCACGCCCGCCCGGCCTTGGCACGGTCCAGGCCGGAGGGGGAGCCGTGCAGGCGGTTCTGTGAGGCAGCTACAGGCTGTGGCTACAAACAGGTGGCCCAGGGTTGGTGACAGGCAGTGTCTCTCCCAGGAGACCCCCGAACCAGCACCCCGAGTGGTGAGCTGCAGACCGCATCAGAGCAAGACCCGATTAGTTACAAACGGGGGACCTCGGCGGGCAGCCACCCCACCCAGGAATGGGCCCGCAGCCATCGGGACTAAACAACAGCAGGAGGGGTCACAGCACCCACGCGTGGCACAATCCCGGAGCCCCAGCCTCACCCCCAGTTGCCTCTCCCAGCAGCGTAGTGAGGCCTGGTGGATGGTGGGTGTGTAGCCCGTGAGTCCTCGTGGCTTCGTCCCTGAGCGGCCGGGTGACCTTGGAGAGGTCATTTGGCTGCTCTGGGCCCTGGTTCTTGGACGTGGGAGTCAAGGCATGAAGTGAGGTGCTCCCCATCGAAAACCCAGAGTGGCTGTGAGAAGTCAGCGGGAATGACGGCCCGAATTTAAAAACCTAGAAGTTTTCCACCTGGAGGGGTGCCGACTAGGACATGATTTAAAAAATGATGCCTACCATTTGCTTCCTAAATGCTTAGCACCGTGATTGACTATAAGAAAGAAAGCCCCACATTCTTAAGGAAGTGCTACATTTTATGCTATTAACGCCTCCTCTTCTCCACAGAGGGGCATTTGCAATCTGTTCAGGGCAGAGCGGTGAGAGCCGGGCAGCTGAAGCCGCCGCTTCCGCCGTGCAGAGGGTCCTGGCCTGCAAACTGCAAAGGCAGGCAAGCCCGGAGGGTGTGGCTCAGTGGTTAAGCATTGACCTATGAACCAGGAGATCAGGGTTCGATTCCTGGTCAGGGCACAGGCCCAGGTTGTGGGCTCGATCCCCAGTGTGGGGTGTGCAGGAGGCAGCCGATCCATGATTCTCTCTCATCATGGATGTTTCTATCCCTCTCTCCCTCTCCCTTCCTATCTGAAATCAATAAAAACATATTAAAAAGAAAGAAAGGCCGGACCAGGACTAACTGGCAGACCAGATGAGCCCTGAGCTGTCCCGGGCACAGGTCCCTGGCTTACCCTGTAGCTCCTCCCATCACCTCCTTTAGACGCCCTCCCTGTTCCCGGGGACAGAAATGGGCCCTCAAACTCCGATGATTTCAAATAAAATAAAATAACCAGAGAGACTATTACAACGGGCCCGGGGCCGCAAAGACAGCACCACTCAGCTCCTTCCATCTCCTGATAATGAATGAAATCACACGGCAATTTCCCCCGAATACATTTGTCAAAGGCCCAACATTAGGAGTCGCGCCCACCCCCCCCCCCCCCACACACATCCGCCAGGTGCTGTCTGTGAGCAAGAGGACACGGCTTCTCAGCACCGTCAGGACCGCAGCAGAGAGGCCGAGAGCTGTCGTCATCGTACGGAGGAGGGCTCGCTGCTTTGGGCTAATTCGAGGGGCCTGCCTCCTCCGGCTGGTCCTTCGCACAATGTCACTGTCCTGTCCTGTCGTTCCTGCGAATCACACCGCTTGAACAAAAGCCACATGTGTCGCTCTTGCTGCCCTGAAGGGAGAGGGAGAGAGGGATAGAAATATTACTGATGAGAGAGAATCATGGATTGGCTGCCTCCTGCACGCCCCCCAATGGGGATCGAGCCCGCAACCCAGGCCTGGGCCCTGACGGGAATTGAACTCTGACCTCCTGGTGCATAGGTCGGGGCTCCACCACTGAGCCACGCCGGCCGGGTCCACCATCTGTTTTGAAAACCCAATTTCAATATCCTCAGACTAACTCAGAGGTTGGCCACCGTGGGGATCTGATCTGAAAACCGGTCCCAGTTGCAGGCATTTCACAAACCTGCTGACATCTAGACAGCCCAGGCCTCAGCCCGCCCCCCGCTTGCAGGGCCCGTCTGGAACGCCCCGCTGGGTAAACACGGTCGATCCAGGTGTGAGACGCCCACGGGGCCGGCTGGCGGCTGTTGTGGACTCTGTGGCTCACAAACTAAGGGCTGCAAACAGTTCAGGGGTTTGGAGGAAGTGTTGCCGGTTTTTAATTTTGGGCAAAAGACCCAAAGACAAGATCACCTGCTGGCAGCAACATTCTAGAAAAGAAAAGACATTTTAATACAAAAAAGCGTAAGGGTATCATCTTGGCATAAAGGACAATCCTTTCATTACAATAAGTTTAGAGTCATAAGAAACAGATCGAGCCCGGCTGGTGTGGCTCAGTGGTTGAGCGCCGACCTATGAACCAGGAGGTCAGTGTTCAATTCCCGATCAGGGGACAGGCCCGGGTTGTGGGCTCTATTCCCAGTGTGGGGCGTGCAGGAGGCAGCCGATCAGTGATTCTCTCTCATCATGGATGTTTTTCTCTTTCTCCCTCTCCCTTCCTCTCTGACATCAATAAGAATATATTTTTTAAAAAGGAACAGATCGATTTGCTCTATGTTTAAAAATTTACCCAAACCCCATCGAACGCTGGTCCTGGTGTCTGACCAGCACAGCTTGAGGATGTTTTCTTTTCTCGGGCGACCGGTGCAGCAGCCACACAGAGACGCCCTTGTTCGAGCTGCAGGGGCGGGTGTCACGGGGCGGGCAGGTCCGGAGGGTTTAACCAAAGCAGATTCAGATCCCCGCACAGCGCCCTGCCCCCCTCCCCCGTGCCCGCACCCTCTCCTCAGACTCAGCCCCTGACCCTCCAGGAGCCGGATGGGTACCAAGTCCCATGCTGAGCTGGACCCCCCCCTGCTGTCTGCGCTCTGCCCTGAGAGGCCTGGGAAAGCGCTGCCCTCCTCCTGCCCCAGGACCACCCTCACAGCCCTCCCCTCTCCTGGCCGCCACCCTCCACCTCGGACACATGTCCAGCCCCTTCCTCCGGCACGTCTCCCTGCCGCCCGGCGCCTGCGATCGGCCCGGCTCCTCCGGGAAGGCGGGTGCAGGACTGGACTCTGCACGGGCAGGGCTGGCTGCCTGAGACGAAGGTCATTGCTCCCTGTACTGGGTGTTGTTGGTTTTGTTGTGTTTTTAAGTAAAAACAGTCTGATATCGAATGCGTGTTCTTTAGGTCAGTTTGAACATGTAATTCAGACCTCGAAAGTTTTTATTCACGTGGCCACTCAGTGGGTTGTCTCTTCTTATGAAAATGCTCATTCTACCCAGGGTGAGCATCGACCTAGGAACCAGGAGGTCACGGTCGGATTCCTGGTTGGGCACAGGCCCGGGTTGTGGGCTTGATCCCCAGTAGGGGGCATGCAGGAGGCAGCCGATCGATGATTCTCTCATCATTGATGCTTCTATCTCTCTCTCCCTCTCCCTTCCTCTCTGAAATCAATAAAAATATCTATATCTCTATATCTATATCTATCTATATCTATATCTCTATATCTATATCTATATCTACATCTACATCTATCTGTATCTATATCTACCTCTCTCTCTCTCTCTCTCTCTCTCTCTATCTCTATCTCTATCATCTATATCTATCTAGATATAAAGAAAAGAATGGGCAGGAGGTAATATCTGAATTAGGGGGTCGGGGGACACACAGGGAAGGAAGAATGGGGACCCGACGGTAGGCACTGTTCTGCACCCCCTTTGAGTACCTCCACCAAGAGACGGCGCGTGGGGTGCCCTTGTCAAATGTTCTGAGTCCCCGTCACGACCCCCACTCTGTCCGTGGCGGATGGAAACGCGTCCTGTTGATGAGTTCTCGGACTTGAGAATTGACCCACGTTCCCGTGAATAAGAGCAGAAAATGGCCCTCATTGGCGTCTGTTCTCATGCGAGAGGATCAAGGACTGAAAGTCTTTACAGCGATCAGCCCAGTGTTTACATGTTGATCTTGAAGACTTCTTGGGGGCCTGTTCTCCCCTCCACCAGCCACCCCGCTGACTGTGACCAAACGATACAGCGTTTCTCTCTTGCAAAAGGCATGCCTGGCCTTGGCCAGGTCGCTCAGTGGATAGAGCCAAAGGGTCCCTGGTTCGCATCCCGGTCAAGGGCAGGTTCCTCCGTGGCAGGCTCCTCCCCAGCCCGGGCCCTGGTGGGGACGTGAGCAAGAGGCAGCCAATCGATGTGTTTCCCTCACATCCCTGTTTCTCTCTGTCTCTCCCTCTCTCTCCCACTCACCATGCTCCCTAAAAATCAATGAAAAAATGCCCTCGGGTGAGGATTCACAAAAAAATAAAAGAAAGAATAGGAGTGGCTGGCCAGGCACCCTGCCCCGGGCACCCCCGCCCTAGGCGCTGTCCATCCCCGATCAGTTGAGTTGGACCACTCGGCCGCGAGTGAGGAGGCAGATCTGGGCCTCACAGGATGGACGCACACAATGGCCTGGGAAGAACCCCAAGTTCCTGCCGGGGCCCCAGCCCTGGGCTCACCGGGTTTCCAGGCGACGCGGACACGGTCCTGGGCTTTAAGTCAGAGCAGCGGGGAGAAACCTGTCCTAACCCCTGACCCCTCTCGACTCCCCCCCCCCCCCCCGCCCCCAGTGTCCCATTTCTGCCAACCTGAACCTCGCGCCTGCGATCTGCTCCACGGCCGAGGGACACATTTCTGGGCGCCACACACACGTGGCCGTTGGTGCGCAGGTGGCACGTGTCGGCTTTGTTCCCATTTAGAGCAATTTTCTCGCTGACGCGGCCTCCGCCTCGTCTTCGGGATAAAATGCGTTCTCCCGCCAGACAGCCCCCGGGAGGGGCGTCGGTCTAATGATCGGGATGCAGGCGCAGAGCGAGGCCCGGACAGGAAACGGCTGCTTTAAAACAGTCACGTGAACAGGAACAATCTCTTTTCCAGACAAATGGCCTCTTGGAGGGGAACCTGGGCTCGGAGTTCTGTCTTCCTCAGTCGACTCAGTGCCACCCACTTGCTCAAAACCCCTGTCCCAGCTGCCAGTCAGACCAGCCCCTGGCCCCAGGGCAGGCTCCAGGGGGGCCGTACCCCCTCTCCCTGCGCACCCCCCTCCACACACACACACACACACACACACACGTATACCCACACATACACATACATACACGTATACACACATACACGTGCACACACGTATACACACATGTGTACACACACATACACGTATACACCTACACACACATACACACACATACACACACATACACACACACACACACACACACACACACACACACACACATACACACACACATTGTGTGTTTTTTAGCTGGTAACGTTTGCCCTTTACTGACGCTGGGCCTCGTCCTAGACCAGCGGTCGGCAAACTGCGGCCCCTTGAGTGTGGCTCTTCCACAAAATACCACATGCAGGTGCGCACGTACAGTGCGATTGAAACTTCGTGGCCACACTCAAGGGGCCAAAGAGCCGCATGTGGCTCGCGAGCTGCAGTTTGCTGACCACGGCCCTAGACGGTTGGTGGGGCAGTCGGGGCCCAGCCCGCAGGTCCCGGCAGCAGGCAGGGCCCACGGGCGTGGAGGGTGTTGGTGGGAAGAAGGCTTTCACCAGAGAGGGTCCCAGTTCCCCTCAGGCTCCGTGGGCACCCCGCCCAGCGCCGCCGCGTCCCTCCAGGGCAGGGGTCCTCAAACTTTTTAAACAGGGGGCCAGTTCACTGTCCCTCAGACCGCTGGAGGGCCGGACTATAGTTTTAAAAAAAAACTGAACAAATTCCTATGCACACAGCAGTGGCAAAAACACCCGGCGGGCCGGATAAAGGTTTTCAGCGGCCGCATGTGGCCCGCGGGCCGCAGTTTGAGGACCCCTGCTCCAGGGTGTTCTTTTTAAAAAGATGTTTTTACCAATTTTGACGGGGAGAGGAAGAGAGAGGGATAGAGAGAGAAACATGGGTGAGAGAATCGTCATGGATGGGCTGCCTGCTGCATGCCCCCAACCTGGGATCTCGGCCATGTACCCTGGCCGGGAATGGAACCCCTGACCTCTTGGTTCCTGGGGGACGCTCAGCCGCTGAGCCATACGGCCGGGCACACAGGGATGCTCTTCATTTCCGAGGGCCCAGGCTCAGGGCCCTTTGGGGTCCCCCCTGCTCAATAGCTCAGCGCCTGGCAGGTGTCCCCCCCCCACGCCCCCCCCCGCATCATGATCGACTTGGGCCTCTGGCCAGCCACGTGGTCCCTCTCACAGGCCTGAGCCCTGAAGCCTCTGCCTGTCCCTGTGGGATGGGGCACGGATACAGCGGCTCCCAGGGAGGTGTGACCCTCGGCAGGTGTGACCTCCACCAGGCCCACGTGGACGGCAGCTTCTTCCCGGACCCCCTCCTCTGCTGCCTTCCCCTCCTGGCCTTTCTTCCTCTGAACGTGGCTCCCCTTTGGACACATCACAATGGACTCTTCCGCCGCCCGGTTGGCTCAGGGGTTGAGTGTCAACCTATGAACCAGGAGGTCACGGTTCAATTTGGGTCCAAAGCATGTGCGGGGGTTGCTGGCTCCATCCCCAGTGGGGGGCGTGCAGGAGGCAGCTGATGCATGATTCTCTCTCATCATTGATGTTTCTGTCTCTCTCCCTCTCCCTTCCTCTCTGACATAAAAAATTAAAAATAAAAACAAACAAATAATCCCCCTTCCCCCCAAAACCGACTCTTCCCCTGGGATCCCTGGGACCCCGAGGCGCCCCAGCACCCCCCCACCCCCCACCCCCCACCTGGATGGGAGCAAGGAGCCAGGTTGACTCGCACTCGAACCCATCGCGCCCTGAGAACCAGCCGGAAAGGCCCCGCACTCGGAGGTGACCCAGGCCAGCGCCTCCTTGGAGTCGGCAGCCACGCGGTGACAGGCGGTGACAGGCTGCCCGGTTGATGACGGACTCGGTGCAAGGCCGACTGCGCGGTCGGACGGCCCACAGGAGCCATTAAGGCAGCAATTAGCACCTCGGTGGCAGCGCGCTCCCCTCCGGCCCGAGCGCCTGCGCCGGGAGGTTAACAGAAAGCCTGCTCCAGCCGCTGCTTGCTGGCTGACTTGAGAGCACAATTTACAGCGGATTTAATTTGTTCTTCACAAACATTCCTAATGACATTACCCCGGTGCGCGCGCAGGCGGCCTCCGCTCATTCCATTAACTCCCAAATCGGGTTTAAAGACCATATTGATGCTCCGTGTTATTATGGGTGATTATCCAAACAACAGACAACTCGGCAAAGTGTTTACTAACTGGTTTATATATAATTTCTGTAATAACCGCAGCAGATGGGGCGGCTGCAAACACTAAATCACGCCTCCCGTGCGCAGCGCCGCCCAGCAGCCCGCGGGCAGATGCCTCTCTCGCCGCCGCCGGCGCTCGGCTGATGAGGAAATGGGTCTGTTCCCGCCATTACGGGCAATCTTTCCATTTGCAATTACAAAATGTATATGTTCGGGGGGGAATGGCTGTGCGCCTCGCGGCTGCGTGGAGGAGGCTTCCCCCTCCGCTCCCCTCCTCCCCCAACACGGGGTGTCTGTCCTAGTTCCTGGCGGAGCTGCGCCTCCAAGGCCCGCCCCTCCCCTCCCCTCGCCACGGAGAGGCCGGATCTGACCCAGGAGGCGGGTCCATCAGGGCTTTAATTAATTAATTAACTAATTAACTTATTTTTAAAATATGTTTTTATTGATTTCAGAGAGGAAAGGAGAGGGAGAGGGAGAGATAGAAACAATGATGAGAGAGAATCATGGACCAGCTGCCTCCTGCACGCCCCCCACCCGGGCCTGTGCCCTGACCGGGATGAACCCTGACCTCCGGGTTCACAGGTGGACGCTCAGCCCCTGAGCCATGCGGCTGGGCCCCACCTTCCGTGATGGAAGTGGGTTTCCAAAGGCCCAGGAGGAAGGGACCTGCCCCGGTCGCGGCTGGTGGTGTCCGGACACATGGGCAGGCGGCGCTCTGGCGCTCGGCGTTCCTGTCCCTCGATGGGACCCTCCCCTGCGCCGGGCGCTACTGGTGCTGCCCAGGCCCGAGGCTGAGACCCACGGGACAGCCCGAGCCCGAGCGGCGGGTGGGCGCTGCCCACGATGCCCTCCTCCCTGAACCCTGCAGACAGCCTGGGAGCGGCATGCTGCCCCCCCCCAGGTGCCACCCCCCGGGGCCCAGGGCAGGGTCACCGGGGCTCCTGGGCTCAGGAGGGGCCGGTGGCAGGTGGGAGCGCTTGGGCAGCCGAGTGCCTCCACGGCCTTCCAGGTGGGGGCGCCCCGCGTGTGCTCAGCGGTTGGACATTCTCTTAGAAAAGCCAGAGTGAAACACACGGAGTGGACGTGGGGCAAGGGGCGGCGGGGTGGGCATGCTGGCCTCCGAGAGCTGCCAGCCCAGCTCCCCTGCGGTGTCGGCTGAGCCCGAGGTGGACGCTGGCACCGGGGCTTCCTGCCTTCCCCTCCCCCTGCGGACGGGGCTAACTGTGCTGCCCCCTAAGAATTGCGAGGGGCGGGGGCGGGACCCATAGTTCACGCTCGTGGGGAGTTAGGACCGGGCCCCGCACAACGCAGGGCCCGAGCGTCTGTGCTGCATTCATGGCAGCCGCCACTATTGCTGGGGTGACCATGCACCCGCCCTCTCTGGTCCCCGGGAGGCCCGCGTGGGGTGGGGACGCAGGCTCGCTAGCATGGCTCCCATTTTGGGGGGCTCCTCCCCTCCCCGGGATCCGAGGTTGGTCTTCCGAGCCTGGCGAGGAATCTGTCTTTCCTGGCCGCTCGGCGCCCTTGCTGGTCTGGGCCGGTCACTGTGCTGATACGGCGACTGTCTCAGGTCACAGCCGCGGGGGACGCCACGGGGACGATGAGGAGACTGAGGCCAGAGCGGAGGTGGCACGCACCAGGTCCCGCAGAGCTGGGCCAGGCCTCCCCCATAGTACAGAGCCATGGGGTCCAAGAACGGGGGTGCCTGGGGTGCAATCATGGGGGGCATAGAGCCCTGCACCCCCTGCACCCCCCTGCACCCCTCTGCACACAAACTGAGGGGCATGCACCTCCTCCCCAGGACCCTGCGGGGGTGGGGCTGCACCTGTGCCTGGCATGGCCCTCCGGCCTGAGTCCTGAGTCCTCACCAGGATGTCCAGCTCCCAGCGGGGGGAGCCTGCGGGCCGGGCAGCTGCCTCTGATGGTCTTTGGAGAGTGGGCCCTTCCCTCGGGCCCCTCCAATCAGTGTTTTGGGAGGCAGCCACGTGCCTGGCTCCTTGCCAGGCACCTGATGCCAAGGCCAGTGAGTCCCAACAGCTCCTGGGCCCAGGCGTGTAGCACCCCTCCCTCCCGCTGGCCCCACCCCCCTTTCCAGGGCTTCTGGCCGCCTTTGTGTGGAGCCGTCTCTGGGCCACCCTGTGCTCAGCTCACGACCCACACCCACCCGGGAGGGGCCCTGCCACGCTCTAGGGAGAAGCCAGCCACAGCTCTCCAGTGGCCACTTGGGGACAGGACAATGAACCGCTCCCTCCCTGTAATTTTCCGAATGGAGGTCTCTCTACTGTCCCCTGGCCCCGCCCCTCTGACCTCAGGGGTGCCCGCCCCCTGGCCACATGGCACCTTCCATCTGCACCAGGAGCTGTTCTGGGGCTGGTCACACAGGACAGAGCCTGTCACCAGGGATAGGAGGCACCTGGTCCGGGTACATTATCAGAGGGTTGCAGCCCGGGCCTGGGCCTCACCCACCGGCTGCCTGGCCTCCACCGGGAAGGGCAGGCGCGCACAGCGTGGGCCTGTGCCTGGGAGGGTCGTGCAGCCGGTGGGAGAAGCTCTTTGGGACTGAACTTGAGTTTAAATCCCAGCTCGTGCCCGGCCGGCGGGGCTCAGGGGTTGAGCATGACCCATGAACCAGGAGGTCACAGTTCAATTCCCGGTCAGGGCACATGCCCGGGTTGCAGGCTCGATCTCCAGTGTGGGGTGTGCAGGGGGCAGCTGTTCAATGATTCTCTCACACCGATGTTTCTCTCTCTTTCCCTCTCCCTTCCTCTCTGAAATCAATAACTATATTAAAAAAAATCCCCGCTCGTGCCTTACTTGAGCAAAGGAGAAGAGCCTCCTGTGCCTAAGTCTTTTCTTTTTTAAAACTCATTTTATTGGGTGACCCTGGTTCACAGGATCACGCAGGTTTTGAGTGTGCATTTCTATGATTCGTGCCCACCACCCAAAGTCACATCTTCTCACGTCACCACGCTGCTTGGCTCCCTGTACCCTAACTTCCCACCACCCTCTTCCCGCTGGGAACCACCGCCCTGTTGTCTGTGTCTATGAGTCTCAGTTTTACATCCCACACGTGAGTGAAAGCATGTAGGTCTTGATGGTTTTCTGTCTGACTTGTTTTGCTTCGCATGATACTCACAAGGTCACGCTGAGTTGTTGCAAATGGCAGTCTTTTATCTTTCCTTGCGGTGGAGTAGTAAGTGTTCCACTGTGTGTATGTGCCATGTTCTGTGGCAGGACACTTCGGTGGTCTCCATGTCCTGGCCACTGTGAATAATGCTGCAGTAGACACAGGGGTGCATATATCTTTGTAAATAACTGTTTTCGAGTTGATGCCCAGAAAAGGGGTTGCCGGGTCGTATGGTAGCTCTATTCTTAATTTTTTTCGGAACGGCCATACTGTCTCCACGGCGGCTGAACCGTCTACATTCCCACCAGCCGAGGAGGAGGGCTCCCTGTTCTCCACAGCCTCTCCAACACCTGTCATTACCCGTCTTGTTGATCATGACCCTCTCACAGGTGGGAGGGGGGATCTCATGGTAGCTTTGATGTGCATTTGCTTAATAGCCGGTGAAATTGAGCATCTTTTCATGTATCTGCTGCCCGTTTGTGTGTCTTCCTGGGAGAAGTGTCTGTCAGGTCCGCTGCCCGTTTTCTAATTGGGTCGTTTGGTCTTGAGTTGGGTGAGTTCTTCCTGTATTTGGATCTGAACCCCCGGCGGGGACTGTTGTTTGCCAATATCCCCTCCCATGCGCGTGGCTGCCGATTCGTTTTGCTGGCGGTTTCTTTTGCTGCCAGAAGCTCTTTAGTTTGATAGCGTCCCATTCATCTTGTTTTGCCTTTGCTCCCCTTGCCTTTTGGGTCAAATTCATAACATCTTCTCCAAGACCAAGGCCTTGTGGGTCTAGCACCTGCGTTTTCTTCCAGGTAACTTGTTGTTTCGGTCTTAGAGTGAGGGCTGCGGTCCATTTGGAACGGGTTTGGAGCGAGGGGACACACTGGGCTCCACTTCCACTCGTTGGCGTGTGGCCTCCCATGTTCCCAGCACCGTGTATTGAAGAGCCTTTTCTTGGCCACGTACTGACCGGACTCTTCACCATGGACCCACTTTAACCCAAGAATCATCCCAGAAGACGAGCCTCTTCGTCTGAAACGTAACACGCCGGCCAGACGTGTGGGCACGGCCTCTGGCTGCACGGCGTGGTCGGGAGCGCGTGGGTCCCCGCGAATGACATCTCATCCCCGTGGCAATACCTTCCTTCAACAGGAAAACGTCCCCGCGATGCCGCCGGATGGCATGTCATGAGAGCAGGCAGAGGTCTGGGACTTGCCCAGCAACAGGCCTGGGACGAAGTCTTTGCTCGGCCCTCCCCACGTCCGGGGCTCCGAGCCTCGTTTCCCTCTCTGAGTGGGGCGTGGGGTGGGGATGCGTCGGCGCCTAAGGGCCTGGCAGCTCTGACATCTGTGTCGGCCGAGAGGGAAGTCCAGCTGCCAGGAGCCGCCCTGGGGCCTCGTCGTCTACGCAGCAACCAGGCTCTGGGGTGCGCCTGGGCCGTGAAGCCGGCTCGGAACCGCCTTCATCACACGGCACAAGATGGCTGTCGCTCTGCTTGCGGCGTGGAGCCCGGCCGCCATACTTGGGACACGTCACCACGGCGTCTCCTGTGTCTGAGAGGTTAAAACCGCCTCCCCAGGTCACGAGAGACTCTGATGAGGATTCCCCGGAGGTGGGGTTCGCTGTGGCCAGCCCAATGTTTCTTGGGGTTCCCCCAGGGCCAGAGGCAGGAGGGAGCGGGCAGTGTCTTAAGGTCACAGGTTGAGGTGACAGTGATGATGGAGGCTAATTTCTCCATCCCCTCCCCCCACTTCCTCGCTTCTTTCCGATCAGGGAAACGCTGTGAGGCTGGGCCCGCCACCCGCTGCTTTCCTGAGACCCGAGTGGTGTCCCTCCTGCCTAAGGGCCACGTGTGGTGCTCGGGGCTCAGACACGGCCCTGCTGCCGTGTCGGGTGGAACTGAACTCAGGCCTGGAAATGTGGCCCCACGGAGAAGGTAGGGAAGGGCTGCTGACCGCGGGGATAGGGAGGGGGGAGGCGCTGCCTGCTGAGGCCCCTGGGCTGGGGCGAGGCACGCCCACTGCACCCCCCGACCATCCATCCGAGGACACTCAGTGCCTTCGGCCAAGGATTCAGCCACCTGTGCTGCCCGAGTGGTTTCCATAGGAGCCGCGTGTTAATCACACTGTGCGGCTGCGCTGAGCTGCATGTTAGCATCGGGCGGCTGGAGCCCTGGCACAGAGAGTCCTGACAGATGTTCGGCAGCCGCCGCGCAGTCTGGAGATGAAGTGTCGGAAGAGCATTTTCCTTCTCTTTGGCATTAATTTGAGCGCAGATTTTTATGAGGCATCTTTCTGAGATCATTGGTCACACCCCCTCCCCCCACCCCCCACGCCTCGAATACTAAAGGCGTGATGCATATAAAGTGAAGGAGGCCCGGCCAGCGTGGCTCAGGGGTTGAGCATCAGCCTATGAACCAGGAGGTCAGGGTTCGATTCCCCGACAGGGCACACGCCCGGGTTGTGGGCTCAATCCCCAGTGTGGGGCGTGCAGGAGGCAGCCGATCCGTGATTCTCTCTCTTATCATTGATGTTTCTATCTCTCTCTCCCTCTCCCTTCCTCTCTGAAATGAATAAAAATATGTTTAAATGCAGGAGGAGGGTGTTGGTAACTGAGCGCTTTAATAGCCCAACAGGCATGTAATTGGCGCTGCACAGAGCTTTGTGGTGGGGAGGGGGGCTGGTCATTGTGGGTGTTTGGCAGCACCCCCTGGCCTCAAGCCACTGGATGCCAGTAGCGAGTTCTCAGTTCTCAGGAGCAAAAATGCCCCAGATGCCGGCACATGTCCTCCAGGGAGGAGACTCGCTTCCCCTTGGAAACGGCTGGTCTCACACTTAGTCTGCTCCTTGCGGCCGCGTCATCGGGAACGTGCGCCACACACGCCTCCTTTCAGTTCAGCAGCCGGTGCCATCCTGGAGCAACCATCTTCTTGTTTTAAATAAAAAGAAAAGCTCAACATCCAGGTTTAAAGACGAGAGGGAAGGCCATGTTGACTTTTCAACAGGCCTAGAACCATCGCCAAGGGCACTTCCGGGCCAGGGCGTGGCTGGAGGGGAAGGCTGGGTGCAGGGCCATCTGCTCCCTGCTGGCCGCACATCGGCGGCCCGGGTCCCTGGAGCCCCGAGTTTGGGTCACGAACTCAAGGTGGGTGTTGCAGTGACTCATCTCGGAGGGTCCCGGTGGGGCTGACAGGCTGAGCGATCGAACAGAAGCACAGTGAGGAGCACAAATTCGGGGGGAGAGAGAGAGAGAGAGAGAGAGAGGGAGAGGGAGGGAGAGAGAGAGGGAGCACACAGGAGCATAAGAAAGAGCAGGGAACGGATAGTAGAAGGCCGTGCCCGTTTCGCTATCAGTTGTGGACATCACTGGACAGCCTGGCCTCACACGTCTCCAGGCCCCCACGCGACCCCGGGCCCGTGTCTCTGTGTACAGAGGGTCGTCATGGAGAAGAGACTGGGTTCGTTTACAGAGACCGGAGCCGCCTCCCTGTCAGAGGCATCACTTCTTTGGGGCAAAGTGCCCGCTGTTGTTTTGTGGCCCAGGACCCCTGGCACCCCTGGGTCGTTGCCAGAGCAAACTCCCCGACCTCAGAGAGAATTAGGAGCTGTTTGTGGTTGGTTTGTTTTTAAATATATTTTTATTGATTTCAGGGAAGAAGGGAGAGAGAGAGATGGAAACCTCAATGATGAGAGACAATCATGGACCAGCTGCCTCCTGCACGCCCCACACTGGGGATCGAGCCCACAACCCGGGCCTGTGCCCTGACTGGGAACCGAACCCTGACCTCCTGGTTCGTAGGTGGACACGCACCCACGGAGCCACGCCGCCCGGGTGGGACTTGTTTGGAGAGCAGGGCTAAGCCATCTTGAAGCTGCTGTGCCCCCAAAGCAGAGCCCTGCGGCCGCTCCCCACCCAGTCATCTGTCACGGGAGAGGCCGCTTCTCTCTCGCGGCATCTGCATGGAAAGGAGTTGCCTTCCTGTCTGGGCACAAACCCTCCCTTCCCACCGGCCTGGCCTTCGTGTCCCACGCCCCCAGGAATCAGGCTGAAAAGCACAGAGCCGACGGCCTTTTCAGGATGAGGAAGAAAGCCAGGCTTTAAAAACTGTGTTTTTTAAAAAATCACCTACACGCTGGACAGAGACGAAAGGCTCTTCTCCCGAGCGTGACCTCTGGCCTCTCACAGCAAAGAAAGGACCCCAGGAATGGCTGCAGGGACCCCAGAAAAAGGGGGACCCCATTACACCCCCACCGGGGTCTGTCAACCGCCGAGGTAATTAGAACGGAATTAAAAGCACATTTGCCAAGATGCTCCCCAGGCAAACCAGTTAAATAGAGGTTTTAGCAAAATTGAAAGCGTGTTAGGCGGAGACGTGTGGATTCCGGCCTGGCGTGCGAGCGCGGAAAGCGTGAGAAAATAGCAAAATTGCTGCCTAATAATCTATAGAATAATATTGTCAACTAATGGATTATAATAAAATAAAAGCTGTGATTAGGGTAAAACATTATGACAAAAACTCCAACTTTTATTTGCCGTGCCTCCCCCTTAATGGCCTGGAGCATTTTGAAAGGTAATTTAAACAAGTACGCGCATCCTTATGGAGCCAAGGCCGCCGCTGGAAATGGCTCTAACCACCCCCCGGAACAAAGGCGCCCTAATAAGACAACAAAGAACCGCCGGCCCAGCCGGAGCCGCCTGCGAGGCAGCGCATCCTCCTTGCATGTAATTAGATGAATTAAAAGGACAAAGTGGTTAATGTAACTGGGGGTGGGGGGGGTCCTTTTATCCCGGCCATTTCAGACGCGGCCGCGCTGCCTCAGCAATGCAGAGAAGAATGCGGCGGAGGGAAGCGAACACGGTAATCGGCGAGGAATCTGCTCTGAGTCACGGATGAAATGTACCCCGAGCGACCGAGGCTCGCCCTGCCTGCGGCCCTTTTATCCGCCTAATAAAACGCCCAATGAATTAACCGCATCTGACGCGGCTGCCGCCTGATCCTGGGGCGGAGGCACAGGGACTCCAGTCCCAGGGAGCCTTCCTTCGGGGGGCCTCCCCCACCCCCCGCTGCTGGTTCAGACACTGGTTCCTCACTGGGTGGCGTGGCTGTTAGTAACAGGCAGCAAGAAAGGAGATGTATCCCTGGCTGGTGTGGTTCAGTGGATAGAGCATCGGCCTACGGACCTAGACAAGGGGTCCCGGGTTCGATTCCAGTCAAGGGCACGTACCTCAGTTGCAGGCTCCTCCCTGGCCCGGGCCCTGGTTAGGGCATGTGCAGGAGGCAACCAATCGATGCATTTCTTTCACATGGATGCTTCTGTCTGTCTTTCTCTCTTCCACTCTCTCTAAAAATCAATGGAAAAATACCCTCGGCTGAGGATAATAAAAGAAAGGAGATATATGTAGGGTGTCCCCGAAATGTATGCACACGGTTTGACTCATTACAAAGGCAGCATTTATTGAAATGCATCTCATTTTCGAGGTGAGCGATCAGCTGCTAAGGTGTCAGCATTTTGGGGGAACTCGGTGAGTCCAGTCCCGGCCGCCTGACTGCAGCGGGTGGAGCCTCGGGTGAAGATTCTCACCAAACCAGCGCTTCTCCCACAGGCGCCCCTCTCACCGCGTCAGCGACCTTTCCGCCCGCCGTGCACCCTGCATTCCTGTGCGTGACCCCGTCTTCACACCCGCCCCCCGGAACGCTGCCTTCATGGTGCCATCTTGTAAAAAGAAAAACGAAATCTTGTTCTGGCCTTTATTTATTTGTTTTAAAAAAATATTTTTATTGATGTCAGAGAGGAAGGGCGGAGGGAGAAATAGAAGCATCAATGATGAGAGAGAATCATGGATCGGCTGCCTCCTGCACGCCCCACCCTGGGAATGGAGCCCACAACGTGGGCCTGTGCCCTGACCGGGAATCTGACCGTGACCTCCTGGTTCGTAGATCGAGTCTCAAACACTGAGCCACGCCGGCCGGGTTTATTCTAGCCTTTAGTTTCATTCTCTGCAGAATCAGGAAAACGATCCGTTTAGGTTCAGTGCCTGAGAAATTCCAAAGAAAAACAAAACCCGACTAGGATTGGCGAGAGGGATGCGAACTCCTCCCGCCCGCCTGTGCCCTTGGCCTCACCTTGACTCCGAGCAGCTACTCAGAGCCTCCCTTGAACGATGAGCAAATTAGGACTTTGTTTTATTATTAGAAAAATAGAAAGTGGAAAATTAAATTCATTAGCTCCAATTACTAAAGGGTTCATCTGGCTGGTTAACGAAGCTGCACATTATGCTAACAAGATAAAGGCAGGAATAGCATGCGGGCTCCGTGGCTGCGGCAGGCTGTGCAGGGCCCTGCGGCCAAGTCACGGCGTGGAGACGGATGGCGGGCGCAGGGTGCGGGGCGTGGGGCTGGGCTGCGGGGTGAGGGCATGGACACAAGCGGCACACGGGGGGGGGGGGCGGCTTCGTGTGCCTCTCAGAGGCCTGAGGAGGCCCGTCGGGATTTAACGACATGTCGCTGGGTGAGCCTGGCCCGCTGTCCCTGCTGGGCGTCGGGGCGAATGGAGAATCCAGGGGGAGAGAGAAACGGCCAGTCCCCCGGGAGGCTGGGTCCGCTCAGGGCCTCCTGTGGCCTGGGGCTCCGGCGACCTCCGACCTCCGGGGCCTGGGAGCACGAGGAGCAAAGAGGAGGCCGAGTGCTCGCTGCATCTTGCTGTTGTTGGGCTCTGGGCTCTGGAGTGGGAGGGCGGCCTGAGCCTGAGGTGTTGCTGGGGGTCCTAGGCCCCCCATTCCCAGCCTGGGCCCTGGCAGCTCTTCCTCGTGGGTCATGGGCGCAGTCAGAGCGCCGCGTCCGGAGTGGTGGTCACTCGTTAGTGCTGTCCGTGGGGGTGGCGGCCGTGGCCCTCCTCTGCCAGCCTTGCCGTTGGGCCTCTCCGGCACCACGTGCCTCTCCTCGCCTTCGTCCAGACCACACCCATATCTGCGTTTCAGGATGGGAGGGCCGGCTACCCCACCGCCCACTGTGCTTCCTGGCCCAGGAGGTGCGTGGCCACTCCTGCCGGAAAAGGGCTTCCAGGCTCTGCATTTGCTTCTGCCGCTTCTGCAAGCAGGTTCTGGGCATCGCCGAAGCCGCCGGGGCAGGCCGGTTCCCTGGCTGACTGCACCATCTCCACTGCGCTTCTCGGGACTCTGGTTCCCGCTCACAGCCTTCCCCGGCCCGGCCTTCCGGGGCACGGCCTTCCTGGGCACATGGGCACAGCCTTCCTGGGCACCTTCCTGGGCACCTTCCCAGGCACATGGGCACAGCCTTCCCGGGAAAGGCCTTCCTGGGCACATGGGCACAGCCTTCCCGGGCACTGGTGCCCACCTGGCATCCCCCTCCCCTGCTGCTTTCCCGATGGCCCGGAGACAGCTCTCTTATCCCACTGCTTGAGCGCAGGCTCTTGGACCCTCATTTGGTAAAATACATTTGTCCAAGAGCAGGAAGAGCCCAGTTTAAAGGCGACCTCGCTCCATGCTGCCCGCGCTGTTCCTCTCACCCCCGACCCAGCCCCGTTCCGGGAAGCTCTCAGTCCTCCAGGTCCCAGTCCTAGTGTCGCTTCTCCATCTGCCCGTCCCGCCCACAGGTGCTGTGTGTGCACGAGAGGCAGCTACGCAGGTGCTCATCACCGCTCAGCGCGCTCGGGCAGTGGGGGGGGAGGTGTGTGGGGGAACCGCCATGCGCTGCCCCCCATGTGTGGTCCCTGCTCGCCACTCCACTCCAGGCGAGGCCGCCCGGCCCTGGGAGGCAGCCGACCCGCCAGCTGGTGTGCAGCTCGCCGTCTCCTCTCTGAGAATCATGGGAATTAGGCATGAGGCGCTCAGTTCACACCAGGGTGCTCCACCCCCCGGAGAACCCTCATCTTTCCTTTCTTTTTTTAAAAAGAGAAAAGTTGATTGGTTTTTCAAGAGAGAGGAAGGGAGAGGGAGAGAGAGATGGAAACATCAATGATGAGAGGGAATCATGGATCGGCTGCCTCCTGCACGCCCCCCACCGGGGATCGAGCCCACAACCTGGGCCTGTGCCCTGACCGGGACTCGAACCGTGACCTCCTAGTTCAGTGATGGCGACTTTTGAGCTTGGTGTGTCAGCATTTTGAAAAACCCTGGTGCCGTGTCACATATAGAAATTTTTTGATATTTGCAACCATAGTAAAACAAAGACTTATATTTTTGATATTTATTTTAGATATTTAAATGCCATTTAACAAAGGAAAATCAACCAAAAAAATGAGTTTGCGTGTCACCTCTGACACGCGTGTCATAGGTTCGCCATCACTGTCCTGGTTCCTAGGTGGACGCTCAGCCCCTGAGCCACGCCGGCCGGACCCTGATCTTTCTTGAGCTTCTTCTTAGAAACCGTTTAGGAGACAAACCTGGGAGCCCCCTCCCCTCCTGTGTGGAGGCCTCGTGTGCTCATGGATGACCCCGCCCCACAAAGCCCAGAGCTGGAGGCACCCGTTCCCAGGGCTCCAGACCCCCCGGGTCCTCCAGACAGACAAAGGGGAGGGGAGGCCACTGTCCGGGAATTGATACCAAATAGATTTTTTCTCTCTTTTTCTGTTTTTGCTCCTGAATGGTCCACGTCTGGGGCTGTTCTCATTGCTCTCAGAGGACAGGACCCTCCGCGTCCCCCTTTGGGAACCGAGGCCCCAGCCCATGTCTCATTAGGCAGCAAACGGAGCTGCTGGATCATGGAGGCCGCTGTCCCGCTGCCAGCGGCCAAGGATTCCGGAGCCGCTCGATGGGGAGAGCAATTAGGGGGCCTTTTCACTCAATCAGCGGAATCAATTAGTTGATTTACTCACATAGGAACAACAGAACGCGGATTCTGGTAAACAGTGAGCAGGCCGCTAGACCACTTTTAAATCCAACATTTACATGAAATTATCTTCTTATGTAATTAGCAGCTGCCGGTGAATACACATGCCTGGGAGGAGAGAGAAGCCCCGGGAATGAGCAACATAGAAAAGCTCCATTTAGCAGGTTCAAGGTAATAGGCCCATCCGAGATGTTTCCGGAAGAGCTGTTCTCAGAGGCCACGTGGACAGTGGGAAAGGAGAGGAGAGGAGAGAGAGAGAAAGAGAGAGGGAGGGAGGGAGGGAGAGAGGAGGGAGAGAGGAGAGACCATCATTTAAAAATCCCTTGGATGGCCTGGCCCATGTGGCTCAGGGGTTGAGCGTTACCTGCGTCCCAGTCCCAGGAGGTCACGGTTTGATTCTGGTCAAGGGCACATGCCCACGTGGCTGGCTCCATCCCCAGTAGGGGGCGTGCAGGAGTCAGCCTTTCCATGATTCTCTCTCATCACGGATGTTTCTCCCTCTCTCACTCTCCCTCTCTGGAATCAATAAAAACCTATTTTTAAAAAGTAAAAATCTCTTGGATGAAAAATTGGGTAGCATTTCCTGAGAGACGGGGACGGTGCTCCCCTCGGAGAGTCCCTCACATGTCGGTAAGTGTTGTTTCCCCCAAACAAAGAGGGCGCCGTCTCCTTGCCCACGAAAGGGAGGACCCGGGTGAGAGCTCACTGAGAGGCGGGCTCTTCCCTTAGGGCGCTAACCCCCTGGGGGCGGGGGCTCCTCCCTCAGGGTCTGGGCTCCTCCCACAGGTGCCGGGGGCCGTGTCCTGGCTGGTGGTGGGTCAGGGATTGGGTTGCGAACAAACCCTTGGGACTGAGCAGGTACCCAGACGGCTGGGTCTGGTGACCTAGGGCTCAGCGACAGCTTCTAACGATGACTAACAGCCTGCCCCTCACCTGGCAGGTGAGACCGGAGCATCCGATGGGGCCACGCAGGGGTGGTGCGGGGGCCAGAGCCCGGCCTCGGGCTCGGGCAGAACTGCCTCCCGGTGATTTATTCCCTGGAAGTTCTCTTTCCGCGCGGCGAGCCCCGACGGACGGACGGACGGACGGACGGACGGCAGCGCGCACACTCCCAGGCTCGCAGTCTCCCAGGTGAGATGGAGGAGCCGTAATAACCCTCAGCGGGCGGGCGGGCGGGCGGGCGGCAGTTTTGTTACCGGAAACCCGGTTGGGCTCGGCTGCCTGTCCTGTGTCCCATCACACAGGCGGGTTGAGGCCTGAGGCGTTTACTGAGAAGGCGGCCCCCCAAGAAGACAGGTGCTTACAAGCCTCCAATCCGGTCTCCCAGCAGATGCAGGGGCCGGGGCCATAGAGGGGAGGGACGCAGCTCCGTGCGGCTCGGGTCACAGACGTCAGCTTCGTCCGTGTCATCAGGCGACGAGATGATGCTTTGACTCCTGGCGGGTTGGCCTGACCCTGGTATCGGTTCTGGAAAGGAAACTTAGGAAAAGCTTGAGCCCCTCCCCACGTGCGCACCTGCGTCCTAAGACTTAGAACAACGGGGTTACTTTGCAGATGGTCCGGTGCCCCGTTTAGGGGACGACAAGCCCCTGTCACGTTCCCTTTTCGAAGCCCTGCCGCCTCCGCACTCACTGGGTGTGACCCCCGAAAACCCCCCCCAGGCCGGCGGGCGGGCGTGATGACCCCGTGCTCCAGACCAGGAAGTGGAGGGTGGAAAACGAGCGCCATTTGCCCAGGATCCCCCGGAAGGTGGTGGCCGGGGCGGGGTGAGCCCTGGGCCGGGTCTGCGGACTCGGTCACACGGGCGTGGGCAGAGGCACACCGGCTCGGCCACGCTCTCTAACCTCGACAGCCGCCGGTCATGGAGCACCTGCTACCTCCCGGCCCGAGAGTGGGGGGCGCCTGTGTGGGTACTAATTCGCTTCACCCCTCGCCGTCCCACGAGGGCTGTGGCCCTGTTGACCCCCGGGAGGCTGGCCCCAGCCGGCCGACCCCACGGTGACCCGCTGCTCTCTCCCTGCTCTGTTCTGCCCCCGAGAGGAGACAGGGGACACAGCAGTGCGGCGGGAGCTGCCCAGCGGCCGCAGGTCTGCGTGGCTTCCCGGTTTGACGGGGCCATGTGACTCGATCTTCATGGCCACGGCCATGGCGGCTGTGTGGATGTCTGGGTATCTGTTCAGGGGCTAACAGGTTTAGTTTTATTGTTTTGTCAAAACACCGCAGAAATCAATAGATCTCCATAATTCAGCACTACCGAGAGGCGTTTCTGGGCCACACAGAGCAAAATTGTATTAGGCTTCTGAGAGCGGAGGTAATGATGACAGACGTCCTGTGTGCCCTCCCGCACCAGCGTCTGGTTGGGGCAGAGCTTGAAATATGACCGCGGGGCTGAAAGGCTGGAATATGAAGATCTGTGGCTGTAATTTATGGGGCAGGAGGTGGGGTTTAGCATAATAAAACGTAATGGGCTCCTCCAATGAAGAAGACGGGGGACAATGAAAACAAGGTAAAACGGGTAAATTATAAATAATGTGAAGCCACCTCCTGGTGCTCCTCCATCTACGTCTGGTGTGCGAGATGGGCTCTGCGATCCCTCACTCCTGTCTCGGAGCCGGGCATCCCTCACGCCGGGGCTCGAGGTGAGAGCCCGCCTCCTGGGCCCCAGCTCGTCTCCGTTTCCGGGAGGTTCCTGCCCCGGCCCAGTGTGCGTTGCCCTTGCCTGCCTCCCCTCGCTCGTCCTTCCCTGCCCTCCTGGGTGCGGGTATATCGTAAGCTGTAAGTCCGCCTCCCCTTCTTGTTGCCCTGGTGGGGGGTTGTGTACACGTCCCGCAGGCGCTGGATTTTAGACCAAGACCTAGGCCGGGGTGGGGAACCTTTTCCTGCCCAGGGCCATCGGGGTGTTTGTAACATCGGGCGCTTAATGTGAGTCACTTCCTAGAAATCGATGTCGCTCTGAAAAAAGCTCCTCGATTTCCTGAATTCCAGGCCCGCCCTCGGATGCTGTGGCCGGGCCAGACCCCACGATTCCATGGCCTCTCCCCCCCTCCCACTCCCCCACCTATTGGATCAGATTCACAGGAAGGAGAGGAAGTGGACCTCCCGAGAGGGTGGAGGGGCGTTGGCGGTGATATTCCTGATGTTGGTTACCTCGTGGGAAGAAAATGGCAGCGGTTCTTCGAGGAGAGAACTTCCTGGGATGCTGGGCGATGAACTCTGACCTCGTAGGCTCCCCGCATCCTCAAAACTTGCTGCCGAGACGGGGATCTGGACGGGCAGAGGTGGTGTGAGCGTGAGGACGGCCATAGGATGGCCTCTGGCCTCCGGGGCTGCGATATTTTGGGGGAAAAGCCGGGTTTGGGCACCTGGTTTTGCTGTGATGAGCCCCGCCCCCCCAGCTGCCGCACCCTCTTAGCAGGAGGGGTCCCTTCTGTGCAGAAGCCCCTCCTCCCAGGAGGAAGGATGGTGTGAGCGAGACCAGAAATACGTTTGTATTGATTTCAGAGAGGAAGGGAGAGGGAGAGAGAGAAACACTGATGAGAGAGAAACATCCATCGCTGCCTCCTGCATGCGCCCCACTGGGATGGAGCCCACAACCCGGGCCTGTGTCCTGACCAGAAATCGAACCCTGACCTCCTGGTTCATAGGTCGGCGCTCAACCACTGAGTCACACCGGCCGGGCTGTACTTACCTTTGATATCCAAGGGGTTAAGGAGCCTGGACTCCCCGCTCCTCACTTGGAGCTGAGAAAGTCTTGGCAGCGTCCCCCCCTCCCCCGCCCCACCTAGGGGTTCTGTCCTGGCGTTGGTCTGCTTCCTGTGGGTCCCCAAGTGCGTTCATGCCACCTGCTCTCCCAGCTGCATTTGCCCACCGCGACTGACTGTGTGATGCTGGCCTGGGGCCGCCCCTGCAGATCTGTCCGGGTCACCCCCGGCCTTGCCAAGCAGCGGCTTTTGAATGCACGCATCCTGGGGGGGTGGGGAGGGCTCAGGCGTCTGGACAAGTCACTACCGCCTGGGTGAGCTGCCAGGCCGTTTCCCAGGTCGGAGTCGGGGTGGAAGGCACTCGGGGGCCTCCCAGTGAGAAGTGCTCACGCGGGGCAGGAGGTGCCAGCGTCTCCCGTGCCCAGCCGGTGCCTCCGTAGCCTCCGTGGGGGCTGCCTCTGCCCCCCTCACCTGCCTGCAGCTCCACAGGGGGGAGAGGGGGTGATGGACTTCTGTCCTGAGGTTTGAACTCTGTCCCTGTATGTGCTCTGAGCAGCCACTGGAGACACACGGGGCTCCTCCCTCCTTCCCCTCCCCCTCTGCACAGGGGCTCATTCAGGGCAGGAGCCGACCCAGCCCACAGCCTCTCAGGAGAGGGTTCCGACTCCTCCGGCTTTGCCCCTGGGGTACAGAGGGGGTGTGGAGGGGGGTGTGGAGTGGGTGTGCAGAGAGGGACGTGGAGAGGGGTGTGAAGAAGGGCGTGCAGAGGGGGGTGTGCAGAGAGGGGTGTGCAGAGGGGGGTGTGCAGAGGGGGGTGTGCAGAATGGGGAGTGCAGAGGTGTGTAGAGTGGGTGTGCAGAGGGGGGTGCAGAGGAAGGGTGGAGTGCGGCATGCAGAATAGGGCGTGCAGAGGTGGTGCAGAGGGGGGTGTGGAGAGGAGGGCGTGCAGAGGGCCACTGAGATCCTGGGCTTTTTGTCGCTCTGTCCAGGCCCCGGCCTTTCTTCCCCCACCGCTGCTGCCACGGAGCCGGCTGTGGGCGCATAGTAGGGAGCTTTGTTGGCCTCGCCCAAGGTCACGTTCCCGCTCCTCCGCCCCTGCCTCCCGTGTTCTGAGTATTTCCTTTCCTCCTGGCCGGCCTGGACCGCGTCCACGCTCTCACGTTGCCTGCCTCCTGCTCTGGCTCCTCCCGGGTCTGGGCTCAGCCCCCCTTGTGCGGACACCCGACCCTCAGCCTGGCAGCCCGTTGCGTGCTCACCGGGCCGCCCTGCTCCGTGCTGTATCACACGTGTAATTAAATGCCTATCTGTGTAATTACTTGTTTACTCTCTGGTTTCCTGCCAGGTTACATTCCTCCAGGTCAGGAGCCCTGTCTTTCCCCTCCACTGCTCGTCCCAGAATCCCCGGTAGCGTGGCCCTCAGGGAAGGTGTGCTGTTTGTGGGGGCGGCCACGGCTGCATGAGTCTCAAAGCTGGGGCCCTGCTCCGGAAGTTTCCAGCAGACCAGCTCCGAGGTTACCCGGCAGCGGCATTGCCTGCCCCCCCCCCCCCCAGTGGTGCAGTACGAATCCCGTCTGTTTGTTCATTCCTTCACTCACTCATTCATTCGTTCATTCGTTCATTCATTCATTCATTCATGCATTCATCCAGGATGGGGGGAGGGTAATCTTCTTTCTGCCAAGGGCCATTGGATGTGTATAACATCACTCGCGGGCCATACAGCGGTACCACTTAGAGATGAGCCTGCTTGCCCTGGCCCGTGTGGCTCAGTGGATAGAGCCTCGGCCTGGGACGGAAGCGTTCGATCCGGGTCAGGGCACAGGCCCGGGTTGTGGCTCCGTCCCCTGTGGGGGGCGTGCAGGAGGCAGCCGATCCATGGTTCCCTCTCATCATGGATGTTTCTCTCTCTCCCCCGCCTCTCCCTTCCTCTCTGAGATCAATAAATATATATATATTGTTAAAATAGCCTGCTCCACGCGGTCAGACAGTGAGGAGCTCACCGGTGATGCCTCGCAGGGCCCGCGGCCCAGACGCCCCCGCCCCGCTCCCCACCCCGCTCCCCACCGAGGGGCTGGGTCCCCCCCTTGGACTCTGCCCAGCTCTCCCGGCCTCGACCTAGAGCTGCCGGTGAAGCAGGTTTAGGATTTGATCACAGCGCCACCTGCCGGTCCGGTCCCCGGGCTCCTTCCCGGTTCGCCGCCCCTCCCGCTCTCCTCCCGGTGGAAGCGCTGATCGCGGGTGAAAGAGGCGCCGGCGATGCGGTCACCGTTCACGGGGCGGAGGCTCGTCCCAGAGCGGAGCTCGCACCCGCCCCTCGGGGCCTGCGCAGCGCGGCCTGTGTCGCTGCACCGTGTCCTGGGATTCTGTCCTGGATCGATACCCTCATGGGGAGGGGGCTGGGGGCATCACCGCCAGGAATGGCTGGGCGCCCCGCCATCTCGCCCCCCCCCAGCCGCCCAGGGCACGCTGGGAGCCGGGCCGCCCGGCCGGGATTAGTCAGGGTCCCCGACTCGCACCCGCGGTCGCCTTCCTCCTGCAGCGCCCGCATCCACCGGCTTAGCCGCGCTCGGGAGTGAACGGCGGCACCAGGCACCGCCCGTCCGTTTCGGGGCCTAGGCCCGGGCTTCTGGGCGCGGGGAGGGCGGGGCGGGGCGCTGTGTGTCCTGCAGGGGCCAGGCCTTAGCGGGCCCCCGTGTGGATCCGGATCCGGTGGACCTTGTGGACCGTGCGCTGGAGGGCGAGGAGCCGGCGGCCGGGAGGGGCTCCGGCGCGACCCTCTGCGTCCCGGTTTCCGAGGGGCACCGGCCGGCCTTCCCGGGACCGCCGGACAGCCCCGCCCCGGCCCTGAGATGCTGGCTGCACGCCCTGCCCTGCGGGGCCCCAGGCCTCCGTGCTCCCGCCTCCCGCCTGGGCTCAGCCAGACCCTCCAGCTCAGGCCGCGGGGCGGGGCGGGGGGGCGTCCCTCCTCTCCGGCCTGGAGGTGGGGGTCCCAGAGAATGGCCACCGCCAGGGCCTTTCCTCGCAGGCAATTGCCCCAAACGTCCCGCCGGTCCATTGGGCAAGAGTGGGACTCCCTGTCCTGCACACTCACACATACTCACACACATACACACACTCACATATACTCACATACACACACTCACACTCACACACACATACACACACTCACACAAACACAGACTCACACACACACACTCACATATACTCACACACACTCACACTCACACACATACACACTCACACACACATATACTCACATACACACACCCACACCCACACACACTCACACACATACACTCACACACACTCACATATACTCTCACACACACACACTCACACACATATACTCACATACACACACTCACACCCACACACACACTCACACACATACACTCACATATACACACACATACACACACAAACACACACACACCCACATATACTCACATACAGACACTCATACACACATACACACACACTCACACACACTCACGCACACATACACACACATACACTCACATATACACACACATACATACACACACACTCACTCACACACACACACTCACACACACAGACACACACACACACACTCACATACACACACTCACACATACACACTCACTCACACCCACACACACATACACACTCACACACTCACACACATACACTCACACACACTCACATATACTCACATACACACACACTCATACACATACACACACATATACTCACATACACACACTCACACCCACACACACACTCACANGACTCCAGAGTGGATATGGGAGGCCATTCCTAATTTAAATCAGATGATGGAGTGATGAGGGAAGGCCTCATTTATAAAAGTTGAGCTTTGATAAAAACTTAAGGAATCTATTACCCATGAGGATAGTTGGGAAAAGATTCTTCCAAAAGTAGCAAATGGAAAAGCCCTAAGATGTGAGGACACCTAATGTAGCTGGGATGGAATGAGCAGATCAATCGGGGCCATCATTGGTTGGAAGAAACAAAGACAAACACAGAACTTAATGCATTAAGAAACAGAAGATGTTTTATTAGGCAGCATCCATCACATAATGGTTAAAGCACAGACTTTGAAGTCAGATGTCCTAGAGTCTAAAATTGTTTTTTCCACTAGTAAGCACATTGCTTCTTCAAAAGCATAAGTATAAATATGTATTTATATTAAATGCTCTGCTAAACAGATTAATTCATCCTTTGAATCATATTTCTTTGACAGCTTTTTTGTTTTCAATCTGCCTTCACTCTACTTCCAGTTTTTCATTTATTTTTATCGTGGTTTCATTTATTCATAGATGCTGTCTTTGAATTTTTCTGTTGGAGCCTTCTTCCTGATGATGCCATTTGTTACATCATAATTTTTCCAGCTTTAATGAGGTACAATTGACAAATAAAAATTATTTATATATAAGTGTGCAACTTGATGTTTTGATATATAGATACACACACACACACACACACACACACACACACACACACACACTCACACAAACATGTGGAGCCTTCCCTCCCCTCCGCACCCTCGCAGAGCTGTTCCCTGGGCCTGGAGTGTCCTTCCCGCCACTCTTTCCCCACAACCCCAGCTTCCCTAGCGGCTCTGCGCTGTGCAGACCCTCACAGACCCAGCGGTCAGTGTCTCCCTCCCCCCAGCCCTGTGAGAGGGCCCCCTGGTTGTGGAGTGCGTCACCTTTTACTCAGATACGTGTCCACCGGCCCCTCTGCTGAGCCTGAAGACCAGGAGGCCCTGCCGCCCTCCCCGGTGCCTGTGGCTTTGTAGCCAGGCCCATGGCGTTAGCCATCGAGTTGGTTCATTCAGTCACTCGCCTGGGAGGCTAATGTTCAGTGGCATTCATCACATTCTTAAAAAATATATATTCTTATTGGTTTCAGAGAGGAAGGGAGAGGGAGAGAGAGAGATAGAAACATCAATGATGAGAGAGAATCATGGATCGGCTGCTTCCTGCACATCCCCTACTGGGGATCCAGCCCACAACCCGGGCCTGTGCCCTGACCGGGAATTGAACCCTGACCTCCTGGTCCATGGGCCGATCTCAACCCATGGGCCTAATTAAAAACCAATAGCGAAGTGAGGCATCTGCTGTCACACCCGGTGAGGGAGTGACAGGCCGTGTTGGGTGCAGCTGTCGAGGGTGCTGGGTGCCGGCTGTGCTCAGGCCTCAGTGCCCACTCCCCCCCCCCCACCCCCACACACACCTGACTGGGCGGCACGAATTGATCTGGTTTGAGGCTGCGAATAAGCAGAGACAGCTCTTCCTATCTGCCCAGCCCGGAGTGGCTGCGGTCACAGCATCTGCACCGCGGGGAGCGCGGAATGGAACCAAAGCTGTTTCGGGAAAAGTTCCCTGGGCCGTGCCCTGTCCCGGGAGGAGGAAGTACTCCCTCCATTGCTGAGGGCACCCGCCAGGCCCCGCGTGTAAAGAGCTTCCTAATGTAGTACAGAGATTATTTTAAACTTAGTCTCTCTCTCTCTCTCTCTCTCTCCCTCTCTCTCCCTGTCTGAGCCCCGCATTCCTCCAGCGCACGGTTTGGGTGAAATATCCCTCAACATGAAAATACAGACAGTCCGCTCTTTCTTCCCGAACGAGGCGCCGAGCCGCCCCTCCCGCCTGGTTATGCGTCCTGTGTCTGCTCATTTTTCTCCGGCGCCACATTAACTATAGATATTGATTTCTTGTAAATGGACGGAAATAGATGGCCCGGTGTTTGTTATTGTTCGTGGCACTTGTACGCAATCTGTTGTGGCTGCGGTGGGAGCTGCCTCTCACGGCCACGGCAGAACCCACACGGGCCAGGCCCCGGCAACCCTCGTCACCCCCGTTTCTCCTTTGGCATCAAAAGTTGTTATCACACTCCCGGCCGGCGTGGCTCAGGGATTGGGCGTCAGCCTATGAACCACCAGGTCACAGTTCAGTTCCCAGTCAGGGCACAGGCCCTGGCTGTGGGCTTGATCCCTAGTGTGGGGCGTGCAGGAGGCAGCCGATCAATGATTCTCTCATCCTTGATGCTTCTCTCTCCCCCTCCCTCTCCCTCTCTCTCTAGTCGTCATGACCAGTGATTCTCCTCTGCGTGGCCAGGCGTTCCCTCCGCCTCGCCCCCCCCGCCCCCTGCCGAGCTGCCTGTGGCAGCCCCTGACCTGCTGGTGTGTCCATGCTGCTCAGGAGCCGGGAGGGGCTCACCCAGGGAAGAGTCTGGAACGTGTGTCCTGGGCCCACCCCTGTTGATGCTGATGTAGCCTCCGCTTGGGCCCAGGTGGCTGTGATGGAGGCGGGATGGACACCTGGGGGGGGGGTGCGGGGGGGCGGGCGTCGGACGCCCTGCCTCGCAGCGACCAAGGCCAAGTTGGGCGGGTCAGGATGCAGGTGACGGTAGTTTTCCGCAAACAGACCTCGCCGTGGCCACGGAGCTGCTCAGGACAAGAAGACACGTTTTGTGTGTGTGTGTTCATTGCTTTTTAAAAATATGTTTTGATTGATGTCAGAGAGGAAGAGAGAGGGAGAGAGAGAGAAACATCAGTGATGAGAGAGAATCATGAATCGGCTGCCTCCTGCACGCCCCACCCTGGGGATGGAGCCCACACCCCGGGCCTGTGCCCTGACCTGGAATCCGACCGTGACCTCCTGGTTCCTAGGTCGATGCTCAACCACTGAGGCTCGCTGACCGGGCAAGAAGACAAGTTTTTAAGGGTCCGAATTGTGCTATAAACACATTCACACAAATGACTTTTTCAGTCGTCTTGTGGGACAGGGCATGGAGTCCATTTCTCACCTAAAAACTTGCCCCAAAGCAAAGCCTTTGGCGTGGAAAGTACCGTGGCCCAGGGTGGGGACAGCACCCTGTGTAGGCCTTGGGCCTCCAGGAGGTGGGGTGGGATGTGGGGGGACGTGGGGTGGGAGGTGGGGGGAGGTGGGGTGGAGGCAGCCAGCCCAGAACAAAGGGAGCGCGCGCCCCGCAGGCCTTCCCGCTTTTCCGCTCTCTGGCGGCACCTGCCTTGTGTCAGGTGATTTCTGGCAGTTTCATCATTTTTCTTATTCTCGTCATGTTTGCAGAGTCGCCCATTGCTGTGTTTTGGAGCGAAATAGTCGCTCCCTCCTTCCCAGCGGCCGCTTAGCGATTCTCCGGCTGCCGCGCAGGCAGGAGCGGTGAGGGGGGTGGGTTGTGCACCCCAATCGGAGGCAGCTCTAGCCAGGAGGTCCTGGCCGCAGGCGCCCAGCTCGACCTCGGCCTCGGGTGTGTGTGAGTTTACAAAATAAACGGCTAAAGTAGCAAAAACCACGGGCGGAGACACGTGCTTACGAGCATCCCCCGAGGGAGGCAGGAACTCTTCTCGCACATCTCGTCCTACCCGCTCCCTCCGCGAGGTCAGCGAGGCTGCGCAGGGCCAGTCCGGGCCACGTGCGTGTTTCCAGGGCGGGTGGTACTTGTTCCCAAAGTAAAGGACGCGGCCCGCTGGCTGCCTGAGCCCGGATGGGTGTTGTGGACGGTGTGTGCTTCTTACGAGGAGGCCGGACATTCCCCAACGGCTGGCAGGTTCCAGGAAAGGCCTTCTTTGCAAACAGCGGTTCACACAGAGTCAGCAGCAGAGCAAACAGGCAGTTTAGAGCGAGCGACTGCAATGACGAAAGGCGGGGACGTGGAAGGGGCATCGGTGGCATTGGGCAGAGGTGCGTGTCTCTCCTGCGTTTGAACAGCTGGGCCTGGCCCCCCAGACACCTGGCCACCAAGGCTGCCAGGACTGTCCAGCTGGTTCTGTTATTTCCTGTGAGAATGATAACGTCCAGCCCGGCCGGCGTGGCGCAGGGGCTGAGCGTCGACCTAAGAACCTGGAGGTCAGGGTTCGATTCTCCGTCAGGGCACAGGCCCGGGTTGCGGGCTCGATCCCCAGGGTGGGGCGTGCAGGAGGCAGCCGATCCATGATTCTCTCTCATCGTTGATGTTTCTCTCTCTCTCTCCCTCTCCCTTCCTCTCTGAAATCAATAATAATAATAAAAAAAAGGATGATGGAGAGAGCTCAGCTGCCACGGGGGTTTGGCCTCACGCCGTGCCTGACCCCCGAGACTCGAGGGACCACCCACGTGAACGACCAGCACACCAACGCCAGCGTCTCCTTGAGCTGCCCCCTGAGGGCTCCCGGGGACCGTGGCTCCTCGGGGATGTAAGTCCCGTGGGTGTGGAATGAGGCTGGGCACACAGCGAGCACTTGCTCACTGAGCCTCCCAGTCCCCACTCGCAGGGTCTGTCCTGATGGCGTCTCCTCCCCGGACCTCACATGCTTTCTCGCAGAGAGCAGACCTCAGTCACGCCGGTTTAATGGGATTGAACGCCTGCCGGTAGCGGCTACTCTGTAACCAGTCAGCTGGGTTCATTCATTCAAGGACTCGTGAGAGGAGAGAACCCACCTTCCCTCTCATCCCTCTTCCTGCTCTTCCTTACGCTGCTTCTGCTTCCGGCTGGGCTGAGCCACGCGCCCACCCAGCCAGGGATGGGCATGAGGGGGCAGGTCTCCTAACACGAGCCCGTGGCCAAGCCCATGGGGCGGCGTGGCGTCTGCCTTCAGCTGCTCACCCAACGAGCAAGCGAGGAAGCGGAGGGTGGGTGCACGAGGCACCCCGTGTGTCTCGACTGGCTCTTCTCCGAGAAGCAGAAGTGGGTCCGCTCAGCTCTTCCAACTGGCAACTCAGGTGTAACCAGCTCACTGCCCAGCATCCTGCCACGCCCCGGCCCTGGCCGTGTGCAGTGCCCGCCTCCGGGCAGGGGGGCTGAACCTCGTGGCCAGTCGGCTGATGGCTCGCTAGCCGTGGCTCTCAGGACGTTCTCTTCCTTTATACCCCCCGTGCCCAAGAACTGGCCAGGGTGCCTGGAGTTCGAATAATAGGAGAGCTGCCTCAGCTGAAATGAAGGTGACAAACAGCAGAGGGGCTAGGAGAGAGGGCACAGGGACAAGGGGGAGGCTCCGTGTCCACTAATTGCTCTATTTTAATATATTTTTATTGACCTCAGAGAGGAAGGGAGAGGGAGAGAGAGAGAAACATCAATGATGAGAATCATGGATCGGCTGCCTTCTGCACGCTCCCTACTGGGGATGGAGCCCACAACCAGGGCCTGTGCCTGACCAGGAATCCGACCGTGACCTCCTGGTTCACCCGTCCACGCTCAGCCCCTGGGCCACCCGGGCCGGCTATTCTCTTATGTAACCCACGCCTTGAGCTCATGGTGGTAAACCCCTTTATGGCGGAGGAACCTGAGGCTTTATGACGTAGGTAGCACAGTGCTGTCACCACCACTCCTGGTGACCATGTTGGATAGCATAGACCTGGGTCAGCGGTCTTCAAACCACGGCTCACAGGCCCGATCTGGCCCCCGCCTGCTTTGCTTCCGAGAGAAGGACAGCCTTCCAGCCCGGCTGGCCTGGCTGAGGGGCTGAGCGTCGACCTAGGAGCCAGGTCAGGGTGTAGGCCTGGGTTGCAGACTCAATCCCCAGTGGGGAGCGTGCAGGAGGCAGCATATCAATGATTCTCTCTCATTGTTGATGTTTCTATCTCTCCCTCTCCCTTCCTCTCTGAAATCAATAAAAATACATTTAAAAAAGGGGGGTCCTCTCCAGGGCTCCCTCTGCTGAAGGCCCGGGAGGACCTGGACGCGTGCGATGCCCGGAAGGTGCAGAGGAGGGGAGGCCGGTGTCAGCCAGCGCGCGAGGCCTCGCTCGGCCAGGACCCTCAGAGGGGCTGGCGTCCCTGAGGACATGTCCCCCCACCATGACAGGAAGCCAGGGTTCGCCAGGGGATGTAAAGGCATGGCCTGTGCCGGGAGCCGGGAGCCGGAGACGGTTTTCATGTTCACTTTGGCTTTAGGTAATAAGTGGAGCCATGGGGGCTCCGCCGCAGTTTCCGGTTTGCTTGGCACCTGGAAGGGAGTGAGGCGGGATGGGCCCCAGGAGGGCCCGCCCCGTGGGGGAGGGAGGACCGCCAGCAGCAGATGCAGAAGGTGTCAGGGAGGGTCCCTGGGATGTCCCACCGGGAAGAACACAGTGTGGGGAGCGGGAGCGCGGAGGGCGGGATGAGCTGAGCGTCTGGAGGGACCCAGGACCCAGCCTGCTCTCCGAGGCTCCCTCGCTGGCCAGGGATGACAGATGTGGCCACGGGGCCATAAATATCCGAGTCTGGAGGAGATGGACGGGGCGAGGTCATTACAGTGACAAAGAGGCCGGTGGCGGAGCATCTGTCGCCGAGAAATGATTGCGCAGGTTAAGGCTGGAGATGAGTGAGAGGAGCGGCGGGAGAGGGCGGGGGACGGGGCGGTGCTGCGACTGCCCTCTGAGGTGATGGTGGTTCAGGGCTCGCTCCCCCCGTCCCCCC
>JAWPEG010000007.1:1257330-1276750 GCA_035771395.1 Myotis vivesi
CCCCCCCCCCCCCCCACGCCTGCTCTCCAGGCGGCATTTCCCGTTGAACCTGCAGGAGACTTTGCAACTGCCGGTCACGATCACGGGGTCGCTGACCTCTCCCAGCTGCGCACATCTGCTTTCAGAGAGAGCGCGGCCCCAGCCGGTGCTCAGTGGGTGAAGCATCGGCCTGCGGACCGAAGGGTTCGATTCTGGTCAAGGGCACGGACTTGGGTTGCAGGCTCCTCCCCACCCGGGCCCTGGTCGGGTGCGTGCAGGAGGCAACCGGTCGATGGGTTTCTCTCACATCGATGTTTCTCTCTGTCTTTCCCTCTGTCTTCCACTCTCTAAAAATCAATGGGAAAATATCCTCGGGGAGGATTACAAAACAAAACAAAACAAACCAACAAAACAGAAGAGAGAGTGACAGTTAGGAAACACCTGGGAAGCACCATCTCAGTGAACGCTCTTTACCGTGGCAGCGCCTCACTTCATTGTGTCCCAGGCCAACCAGACCACAGCACACACCTTCACACCTTCACACCTTCACACTTTTACACCTTCACGCCTTCACGACAGCCAACGACAGCATGGGCTCAGCTCCCCGCCTTCGTCGCTCGTCATAAAAATAAAGAGAAGAAAACCTCCCATCCGTCATGCGATCAGCGATCCCCCCGCCATTTCTGTAGGAAAAGAAAGAAGGAAATTAAGGCGACTTAGGGTGATGCTTGGGGTACCTAAACATGAAGGTATCAACCAGCACGTTTTCGAAAATTGAAAATAAAATTATGGAGAAAATGCTCTATTTGATTCTCTGCTTATGGGAAATTCGTTTTATGTGACTTTTTTATTTGCGATATCAACTGCGGAGCGGCGCAGGCGGCTCCCTCCCGCCCCGTTCCTCTGAATTATTCACGCGGTGCGCGGTCGGCCAGGTTCGCACACACGCTCTGTGCGAGGAGCTGTACAGTAGCTGGGATTTATAACAAAGCTTGACATATGCAGCTAATTCACCTACACGGTCCCGTCAGGTTCAGGTTCATAAATAATGGATCGCCGGGGCTGCGAGAGCGCTGCCGGGACTCCGGCGGCTGCATTCCCGGGTAATGGATGGATATTTGTTTATAATTTCTGTACACGCGCCCCCTCGCCGCATTTGCATAGGCAGATTGAGCTGTGGGCGCGATGAGCGCCGATGACGGATGGGGTGCCGGGTGCTGGTGCGGTTCTGTAAATGTTTGATTAGTTCTGAATGGATTACTGTTAGATTATCCGGTTCAGAGGTTAACGCGGCCGCTCTCTGCTCCCAGAGCTTCGGTGAGCCCTCGCTGACAGGTTTTAGAATTCATACCACAATCCGAGCGGCGGGGCGAGGGTGTTCTCGCAACAGATGTTTCCTGATGAAGCAGCCGGTTTCCGGGCCGGGGAGCCGGGGAGTTTCCGAGGGGCGGGCTGGTTCAGTCGGAGGCAACACCGCTTCTAAAGAGCGTGTGTGTGGCCACCCCAGCCCCGCCTGGGCCCGGCGCTCAGCTGCCCGGGAGTCAGCAGGTGAGGGCTGCACGGAGGCCTCTGAGCGGAGGGGAGTCTGGCCTGGGAGGCTGCTTCTTGGGATTCTCCCGCGTTGGCACCAGGAACCTGATGGGCAAGGCACTGCCAAGGAGGGGTGGGCGCTGGAGACCAGCGGGAAACAGCGCCCGGGCGTCTCGTTGGTGCCCCAGAGTGGATGTGGTCTGGAGGCTTTGGGGGGGGGGGCTTTAGGAACCTCGGTAATGACAGCCATGCTGAGCCTTCCGGCCCACATAGATGGCGGGTAATTCAAGACAACAGGGGCTTGAGAAGCATCGACACAACCTCAAAAGTGTGTGTGTGTGTGTGTGTGTGTGAGTGAGTGTGTGTGTATGTGTATCTCTGTGTGTGTGTGAGTGTGTATGTCTGAGTATGTGTGTGTTTGACTGTGTGTATGTGAGTATGTGCGTGAGTGTGTATGTGTGGAAGAGTGTGTATGTATGGGTGTGAGCATGTGAGTGTGTGTGTATGAGAGTGTGTGAGCATGTGTGTGAGCATGCACATGCGTGTGTTCGTGTGAGAGTATGTGAGCATGTGTGTGAATGTGTAATTGTGTGATTGTGAGTGTGTGTGATTGTGTACATGTGAGTATGTGTGAGCATGTGTGTTTATGTGTGTGTGATTGAGTGTGCATTTGTATGAGTGTGCGTGTTTATGTGTGTGAGTGTGAGCATGTGATTGTGTGTGTATGAGTGTGTGTGAGCATGAGCGTGTATGAGTATGTGAGTGTGTTTATGTGTGTTAGTGTGTGAGCGTGTGATTGTGAGTGTATGCATGTATGAGAGTGTGAGTGTGTGTAAGCACAAGTGTGTGTGAGCGTGTGATTGTGCGTGTGAGTGTGTGAACCTAAAGCGAGCGAGCTGAGTGGGAGCGTGCTCTGCCCTGCGTCCTGGCCCTCGAGCGCTCAGGGGGGACGGCCGTGGACCCGCCGTGGGGCCCCCCGGGGTGGATGCACCCAGCACGGCTGACCCTTTGGCCCACATGCACCGTGTCATCCTTCGAGGCCATGCACACTGCCCGCTGGGCACCCCCCCACCTGGCACAGCCTCTGGTGCCCACCACACCTGCCCCCTCCACCTCTGCCCGCGCTGCTCCCCTCCTGGCCCGCCCCCCCACACCCAGAGCAGCGTCTTAACACACAGGCCTGGACTCTTGCAGCCGGACCCGCCGCGCCGGGCGCTCTGAGCCACCTCCCCGGCCCGCGCCCGCTCCTCAGCTGCCGGCCGCGTGTCCGTGATTATATGGGTAATGGAACACGTGCTCTTTTTGTCTGAGCTGCTGATTAA
Source organism: Myotis vivesi (assembly GCA_035771395.1). Lineage (NCBI taxonomy): Eukaryota > Metazoa > Chordata > Mammalia > Chiroptera > Vespertilionidae > Myotis > Myotis vivesi. The sequence continues at coordinate 1,260,162 of JAWPEG010000007.1, forward strand.
TCTGCCTTCTCTTTAGCCTTGATTTATGGCGCTCGGCTCGGAGGTGAGCGCGGGCCCATCAGTTCGGCGGCTTATTACCGACGCCGGGGCCGCCGCATGCCTCGGAGGCGCGAGTTGTTGCTTGACAGCCGGGCTTCTTGCTACATTCCCTCCAATCTGTTTTGGTTCCTGGTGTGACCTTTCATACCGTAAAACACATTAGTTGAATAGCACAGTCTCATTAAAAGAGTGAATTAACCGAAGAGTCTCTTTAGCTAAATGACAGCCAGAGGACCGCGCTAATAGCCATGAGCAGTTGGAAACTTAACTCATGAATCAGCCCCGCGCACACGGCCGCTGCCCGAAGCGCCCAGGGTCCCGCGCCGGCCGGCTCCCTCGTAAGAAGAAAAGCTCATTACTTTCCTCCTGATGGGAGAGAAAGAGTGAGCGAGCAATAATAAAGCTTGAATTTTTCAATACCGTTAAAAATGGGGCTGACAGATTGCCGACAATAGGGGCGGCGGGCCCGGCCTGCGTCCGGCACCGCGGAACCAGCAACGCCATCTATCACGCGATCTAATTAAATCAACCCGGAGAATGAAATTAGTTTTCTGGGAGTGAAATGGCCTCGGAAGGAGCTCTATTAAATGGACTGCGGAGCATTAATTAAATAATTCACAGTGAGGGATTTTGCATTTATACAAAAATTGTGCGCTTAATTGTCCGTGCTGTATTACAGACCTGGCCTTATGTTAACAATGTGTCGAACGCACACTTATTGGAGCAGATCGGGAGCAGTTCAACACAAATGCGGCTGGGAAAGTTCCGGGCTTGGGCCCAGGAACCGAGAAGAGCAGCCGGGGACACCGAGGCCACACCAGTCGCCCGGCCGGTTTTCCCGAGGCCGATGTCATTTCGGCGGACTTCCGGGGGTCCCGTCGTCCTCGCGATCCTCATGGCCGATGCTCTCAGTTGTGGGGTGCTGTTCTCTCGGGGTGTTTGAGGGCTCCTCCCGGGGTGACTGTGGGGTCTCGGTTAATCCGGAAGCTTGGCAAATATCCGGCAAATTTTGGTCTCTGAATAGATTCGTGTGGGTGAATCCGTTTCCTTTTTTACCTCCCAGAGATGTGCCAGCCGGTCCCATGGGCGCACTCACGGGAGCCCGAGCGCATGGGGTGCGCTGAAGGGAGAGAGACTTCAGACACAGAACGTCAGGGGAATAGACACCACCCTTCTCGGCCGCGGGCCTCAGGGCGGAAAGGGCCGTAGACGTCATCTAGCTCCAACCTTCTTCCTTCCGCGGAATGTCTGGATTCTCCCCAGAATATTCCTGCTCAAGCGCTTCCAGGGCCGGGGCCCGAGGAGCTGATCCGGCCGAGGGAGCCACTCGCTCACGGGCGGCTCCAACCCGGTGCAGCCGGGGCATCAGGGAGCAGGGGCTACGCGTCCGGGCGTTGGCGCGGGTTCCCGGGCCGAATCCAGCTCCCCCACTTGCCTGCTGGGCGATCGTGGCCAAGTGGCTGACCATCTCTGTGCCACCGTCACTCGTCTGCTGGTGCCCAGCTCACAGCACTGTCAGGAGGACGGAGTGGGTGGACACAGGCTCAGCACACAGAACAGTGTCTGGCGCATACATGTCAGAGGTGCATACATGTCAGAGGGCGCCAGTGCGAGAGAGGCCACTCGGCCTCCCCACTCACCCTCTATGTCAGCAGTTTTAGGTCTGGAGTAGCTGGATTTTTAAAAATGTAATTTGAAAACCTTCCTTGTCTCTACGGTTTCTTAATAGTTGGTGAGAGGACTCGTTGGGACCGGTCTGACTTGCTGGCTTGTTGGTGACATCTCTCCACGGCGCATGCCTCCGCCGGGCGTGGGGAGGGTGCGGGCAGCTGTGGGGAAGGAGACGGACGAGAGCCTTTGCCTCCAGGGGCTTCATGCTCTTTCCTTGCGAACAGACTCGTGTGGCCGCAGCTTAGAAGTCTTCCGCATGATGGAAACGTAAAGTAAGAAAAAAAGGGAAAGAAATGCTTGAAGAATATCAGAATGGAAAGGCTTTAAAGTGGATATAAAAGCCCTGGCTGGTTGGGCTCAGTGGATAGAGCCTCAGCCTGCGGACTGAAGGGTCCAGGGTTCAATTTCAGTCAAGGACACATGCCCAGGTTGTGGGCTCGATCCCCAGTGTGGGGCATGCATGAGGCAGCCAATCAATGACTCTCTCTCATTACTGATGTTTCAATTTCCCTCTCCCTCTCCCTTCCTCTCTGAAGTCAATAAAAAATATAAATATATTTTAAAAAGTGGATTTAAAATATCAGAAGTAACCCAATCGCCATGCAGATAATGAAGCCGTCATGAGAACATGCCCCTTCGGTGGCCGTGTCCTGTATCTGGGACTTTGCCTCCAGCGTTTTCGCTCCTGGTCGCTAAGACATCCTGCAGTGCCCGGCACAGGTGGTCAGGCTGTTTGGACCCATCAAGCCTGAGACACCACGGGCGCATCCCAGGGACATCTGCATCAGCAAAGCACCTGGCGGACGGTCATTGTTTAAAATTAGAAATTATTTTTTAAAAATATTTTTTAAATTGATTTCAGAGAGGAAGGGAGAGGGAGAGAGAGAGATGGGAACCTCAATGATGAGAGAGAATAATGGATCAACTGCCTCCTGCACGCTCCCTCCTGGGGATCAAGCCCGCAACCTGGCCATGTGCCCTGACTGGGAATCGACTGTGACCTCCTGATTCCTAGGTCGATGCTCAGCCACTGAGCCACACCGGCCGGGCAGCACCTTCCCATTTGATAGGACGCAGGGTGACTGGTGACCTCCACGGCCGGCCCAGAGGGAAGGAGAGGAGGGAGACTGGACGGAGAGCCGCACGGATGGACTGACCAGAGGGTCTCGCAGGTTCGGGATGGAGAGGTAGCCCAGGGCCAGGTGTGGGGGCGGCGGCACCAGGCCTAGGGGCCTGATCTCGGGGGTAACAGGAAGCCTCGCCCCCTCCTTACCCGGGCGAGGGGTTGGGGGATGTCTTTTAGCAGGAGGCAGTGTGGTGGCCAAGCCCTGGATGGGCGGGAGGTGCCAGGCTGGTCGGAGGTGGCCACGGGGAACCAGGTGAGAGGCCGGCGTGACCAGGGGCCAGGGGCCAGGGAGCTGGGAGCAGTGACAGTCACGTGCCCTCCTCACCTTTGGAAGGGACCTTGTCCTGCTCAATGGCACCATTCAGTTAGGAGAGTGGCAGGGACGGTGCTCCCACCCAGGCCCGAGCGTCTGGGCTGCGGCTGCTGGCAGGGCGCATGCCGGGAGAGGGCTGTCTGTCCTTGCTTCTGGTGTGGTCCCGTGGGTCGCCTCTGTGACCGTGGCTCTGACCCATCTCTTCCCCTGGAGGAGGACGGGAGGGGAGCGCAGGGCTGGGATTTGGGCCGACCCCTCTGGCTGACGGTCCAGAGGCCCCTGGCCTGGGAACCATGTCTGTGTTTGCCTTCCTGCGAGCTGAGCTTCGTCATCAGCCACGTCCCCACGTGAGCCGCCGGGAGGGGAGGACGGGGAGCTATTCAATCACTTGCACCATTACTTTTACTATCAGCGTATTTAGTTTATTCATAAAGGCCCGTCTCGCGCGAGAGCTCATATTCCAGGATCTCGGCCACTGTGCTCAGCTCCTTCTGCAACGAACGCGCCGTCTGCCTCCTCCCGAAGTGATGACCGACAACCCAGACGTGTCTAGTTTTGCTGGGGTTGGGAAGAGGGGGGCTCTTTTAGACTCTTTCCAAAAAGCGGCACTTGTCTGGGGGCGTGAGCCCTCCCCGGGCCAACCCCGTGGCCCCAGGGAGGGGGACATCTCCAGACACAGAGCTCCCCCAGCAGGAGGTCTCAGGGTCGTCGTGGTAGAAATGGAGGGAACCTTGGGGTCAGAAATGACAAACTCCCCATTTTACAGATGCGCACACTGAGGCCCCCAGGCCTGTGGAGGCTGTGGTTTGAGCCGACTCGGCAGGTTGGCCTGGGCTTGAACCCGAGTCTCTCATTCAAGAGCCCATCCTGCTGCGCCGGCCGTGCTCAGCCCTGGGCCCGGAGGCCGCAAAGGGACAGGCGGGGCCCGGAGGCCGCAAAGGGACAGGCGGGGCTCGGAGGCCGGCGCCCTGCATGGCGCCTTGTTGTCACAGTGACTCCGCGAGGGAGCCGCGTGCGCCTACTCTTCAGAGCAGGAAGTGGAGGCTCAGGGACAGCGAAGCTGCTGGGATTCTTACAGCAAAGGGCCCAGCGTTGACAGGCGGCCTGGCCGGATGGCGGGGGCTGCTGGGGGCCACCCGGGGCTCCGCTGGAAGCCCCTGAGCTCTGCGCAGCCCTAGACAGACTCAACCCGAGGAAGACTCAATGCTGGGGGCCCCTTCATCTCATGGCCCAGGCTGGTGCCAGCGCCCCGATGGCGGTCTCCCCCCAGAGAGGGTCTCGGTCCTGAGGGTCTCCCACCTCCTGCCAGGGGCATCCCAGGGGCCGAGGGCAGCGTCCCCTCCTCTCTCCCTACAAACCTTGAGGGCTGCCTCCATGCCGGTCAGCTCACCGAGGCCAGAGGAGCCGAGACCCTTTCCTCTCACCGAGCCCAGGGCTCACCCTGTTCTGCTCCGAGGGTCAGAACTGAAGCACCGACTCCTCCCGTGAGGAGCGCTCATGCTCCCTGCGGACAGGTGGTTGGTGTGGCCGCCTCGGCACCAGCCCACGTCCTCGGGACACGGCGAAGGGACACAGTTCTAGGACATTTCTGCGGACACCGACCTGCGCAGTGTTTGTTCACCTGCTCACGTCACTCGTTCCTGTTTATACGGTGAAAGTGACAAGGCCACGGGTGACGTCACAGTGACAGAGAAAGCACCGCTGCCCGCAGACCTGCCACGCGCCTTCGGGCGCCGCCTCCTGACGTTTCCGAAGCACAAGGCTCCAAAGCGTATTTTTCATACAAAACCAGGCCACGCCCTACGCATCGGCTTCGCACGGAATGTCTCATCCCAGCAGGACACCCAGGCTCCATCTCCACCATTCTCGACGGTGGCTGCTGAGCATTCCGTACATTTGTTAAGTTTTTAAAAAATGTATTTTATTGATTTCAGAGAGGAAGGGAGAGGGAGAGAGAGAGAGACATAATGATGAGAGAGAATCACGGATCGGCTGCCTCCTGCACGCCCCCTACTGGGGAAGGAGCCGCAACCCGGGCCTGTGCCCTGACCGGGAATCACACTGTGACCTCCTGGTTCATAGGTCAATGCTCAACCACTGAGCCACGCCGGCAGGGACTATAGATAAGACCTAAATGAATTTTTTCTCAATTTTTTGTTTTGAACATCTTCAAGCAGACAGGGAAGTTGAGCAAGTGGCATACCTGTTGTTTAGATTGGATCTCATTCCCTCGGTTCAGCTGCTTGGTATATAACAAACTACCACACCCCTAGCGGCTTAAGCCAGTGATTCTCAACCTTCCTAACGCCGCGACCCTTTAATACAGTTCCTCATGTTGTGGGGACCCCCAACCATAAAATTATTTTCGTTGCTACTTCATCACTGTAATGTTGCTACTGTTATGAATCATAATGTAAATATCTGATAGGCAGGATGTATTTGCATTGTTAAAAATTGAACATAATCAAAGCATAGTGATTAATCACAAAAACAATATGTAATTGTATGTGTGTTTTCCGATGGTCTTAGGCGACCCCTGTGAAAGGGTCATTTGACCCCCAAAGGGGTCACGACCCACAGGCTGAGAACCGCTGGCTTAAGCCGATCGTTTCTCGTGGCTGGGAGTGGGCCTGGGATCGCAGTGCTCCACGTGGCATGGGCTGGGCAGGGGGACGCCGCCACGCCCACTGGCCTTGTTCACGTGGCCGGGAGTTCCACGCTGTTGGCCAGGCAGGCGCCTTCTTTCTCTCCTCAGGACTGTTGGGCTTCCTCACAGCATGGTGGCTGGTTGGTTCCAAGAAGACGCACACAGAGGAGCAACCGCAGAGACACCCACGGCCTCACCTTGGACGTCACACAGCATCGTCCACCGCTTTGCTCACGAGGCCTGTCCAGGTCCCACCTCTGGGCCCGGGAGGTGGCAAGGTCGCGGGCAGAGGAGCCTGGAGGAGAGGAGACACCGTGGTGCTCATTTTTGGAAATGTGATCCACCACCTCCTGACCTCTGGCCCCCAAGTTCACATCCCTCCCGCCTGCGACGGGCCCACCAGCTTCCTCCCCCAAAGCCTCGTCCCACCGCAGCGTCCAACTCGCCGTGGGCGTCAGTCCCTGTGGCTCCTCGGTGCAGCGGGCTGTGAACTAGCAGGCAGCCCTCACGCCAGGAGGAGCCTGGGACGGGAGAGGCCGGCGTCCTGCTCCACCCGCGGCCCCCACCTGTGTCCGCTCTTGTCTCATTGACCCTGCGGAAACCAGAAGGCACAGGAAGGGTCATCTTGGGTCCTGGGCCCGCCTGGTGGACTTGCCTGTGCCAGCGTGACTTCCATGTGAGGGAGTCATAGCCCTCTTACGGGGCTGCAGACACCGCCATGGCTTTCATTGGGTCGCCAGTGGCCGCTGGGACGCTCAGCCCATGGACAATGCCCAGTGTTCACTTCATTTAGATTCAGCAACACGCAGGGCGGAGGCCCACGTCCCACGGGACCTGCTGGCGGAACCGGCTCCCTCTCCGCAGCGACCACCGCATAGGTAAGCGCGGAGTCTCCACTCTGCACTGGCACCGGTGCCCGGCGGGAGGGCGATGGAGGCAGACACACGCTCTGCGCCCTGAAAACGCCCAGTCCCGGCCGGGCACTGCTCCAGCCCAAACCACGCAGACGCCAGACCTCTCAGACGGAAGTCTCCCTCGTAGGGATCGGTATTCATGTCATCACCGCCAAGGCCCCTCGCGCCCACATTCCTGGTGGGGCCAGGGTGCAGCTGGCGGGCACAATGCCAGCCCATTAGCAGAAGCAGAACGGGCAGGGGCACCTCCCGCCACGAGGGCAGGGTGATGGCCAGGTGGCCCCGTCGGCCTCGGCGTTGGAGAAAGCCGAGGCTGAACGTCGATCCGTGGGACACGGGGCTGTCGTGTGAACCCAGGCCCGCGAGCAATGACAGCCTGAGCGCAGGTCGGACAGCAGGCCCTCCCCGCATGCAGGTCCGTGCTCAGTGCCCTCCCCGTGGGGGTTTCCAACGTGAAATGACACCAGGCAGCCCCTCGCGAGTCTGAGGTTCTCTGTCACGCGCACTGTCTCTGCTCAGCTTTCCGTGTCCGCGCCGCTGCCGCTGCCGAGAAAGGCGCGGATCCTCACTGTTTCAGAAACTGGGGCGAGAGGGGCTGGTGCAAGTTTAGGGAATATTGAGTTTTAAACTTGTCTGGCTGTGATTTGTGGCCATGTCACGGCAAATATTTTTCAGTGTCACCGCCTTAGCCGGCGCTGTCACTCAGGCGGTCGGCAGGGAATAGGGGCCGAGCGCCGCGCTCTCGGTATTAATGGAGCTGCTGCGCGTGGCAGAGGTGATGGAGTGCTGTTTGGTTATCAGGGCCGCGTTTGGCTGCGGGACATTATTATCAAACGCCGCCTGTTTTTGTCAGATTTCAATCACGGCTCCAATAACACGGTTAGAAACTTCCAGCCCAGGCGCCCACAGAAGAAATATTCTCTCCCCTCCTTAAACGAAAGGAGTTTAGGTTGCAGTGGGAGCAAACAGGGTTTGCAATTTGGCTTTTACTTACTTTTAAAATTATTTGCCCCTGCCCCCACGTTAGCCGGTGTGGCTCAGTGGGTAGAGCGTCGGCCTGTGAACCGAAGGGTTCCGGGTTCGATTCCAGTCAAGGGCACGTACCTCGGTTGCAGGCTCCTCCCCCGCCCAGGCCCTGGTCAGGGCTTGTGCAGGAGGCAACCAATCAGTGTGTTTCTCTCACATCGATGTTTCTCTCTGTCTTTCCTTCTCCCACTCTCTCAGAATCGATAGGAAAATGCCCTCAGGATAAATAAGGAAATTATTTTTCCCCCAAATTATTTGGCGATGGGACATCATTGCCTGGTTTGTAGTTCGATGGGTTCGCTGCGGCTTAAAGGAGACGGGGAAGTAGCAGAATCTCTGTTTGCACCTGCGAGAGGAGAGAGGCCTGCGGGCTGTGCGAAGATGGGGCCTCGCTCAGCGGGTGGTCACAAGCCCCCCTCAGGCCCCCACCCCCACCCTCTGGACCAATCCAGGAAGACAGGGTTATGCAAAGTGCATATGCTTTAAAAAATAATATCCTATTTTGCAAAATTACATTTCATTTGGGAATAGCAGGTGGACCCGCTTGGCTCTGGCCCCGGGAGACGGGGAATGATGCCCCATGGAGGAGGTGGCCCTGGGGTGAACAGTGCCTGGGTTTAAACTTTTAATTAAAATAACCTTTAAAACTCCATTTCCAGGGATGGGAGCGATCACGCAATTGGAAATCTCCCACTGCCCCCATTGTATGCGGCACCCACTCCGCTCCGACGGCACCGCAGGAGAACGGGGCATAGAACTTACATAGCTTTTTTTTAAAAAATATATATATTTTATTGATTTTTTACAGAGAGGAAGGGAGAGGGCTAGAGAGTTAGAAACATCGATGAGAGAGAAACGCCGATCAGCTGCCTCCCGCACACCCCCCCACCGGGGATGTGCCCGCAACCAAGGTACATGCCCTTGACCGGAATTGAACTTGGGACCCTTCAGTTCTCAGGCTGACGCTCTATCCACTGAGCCAAACCAGTCAGGGCCTACCGTAGCTTTTAAATACTGAGCCGCCGTGCTCTCTGGCGGCAGAAACGTAGTCACTGGGCAGGAGTGAGGGAAGGGAGTTTCCGTGGGCGCTGAGGATTTTTGAGTGAATGAGTGAATTCAGACCGAGCAGGACAGCACGGAGCCCCTTTAGGAAGAAGACGGCCGAAGCTGCGAGGGGTGCGCCAGCCTGACCTCCCTGGCGGGGGAGATGCCCTGGATAAAGCAGACACAACCCCAATAAAAGGCCAACAATGGGGAAGAGCAAATAGAAATCATATTAAGCAGCGGCGATAGCGCCTGAATGGCAACGAGAATTAGGCACAATAGCCCGGCGGGCTTTTAATATGGTCCCAATCACAGCACAATGCCAGGCGTATCAGGGCGGTTCTAAATAACGCTTATCGCCGGGGATCTCCCTGCCTGGTAGACAACTTGCATTATTTGAGGTTTGTGGCTTTTTTTTTTTTGTAAGAACTCATAAATATTTAATGTCCAGAATCGCGACTGGGGCAGGAGGGGGGGAGGGGCGCGTGTCGCTGGGCACAGAGCTGTTGCCCTGTGCGGCAGGCCTGGCATTGTCTGGGCGGGGGCTGGCCCTGTGGGGAAGCTTCTGGACCGAGAGGAGCGTGTCCTGCAGAGGGCCTGGCGCCCGCAGCCGGCGAGCCACCTGTGCCAGGGCCTCGTGCGTGAACCCGGAGGGCTGGGCAGCCTGGCACTGGCGCCCGGACCCCGTCTGCCCCGCCTTAGAAGGACAAGCCCCAGCTGACCTTTTCCCAGATGCTTTTTGGAGCAAAGGGGCCACGGAGCGGGAGAAGGGCCCGATGGGGTCACCTTGGCCATTCCTTAACGTGGTTCCTAATTCTAAGAGCCGGGAGGAAAGCTTGGCCCAAGAGCAGATCTCATTGGCCTTCGCACTGGCACCACCTCTCCATCCTGCAGGCAACCACTTAGCACCTGTTCCCGAGGCCTTCGCAGAGCCGGCGCTGCGTCCTCTCGGGCGCTTCCTGTGGCCCAAGACCCTTCAGGAAGTGTCTGCAGCCTCGGCTCGAGTCCCAGAACCGTGCAGTCCCTTCGGGCTGGCTCTGCGTGCATTCAGGAAGAGCCGGAATCGAGTCTTCCCAGACGCGTTGGGGTCGGGCCTCCGTCCGGGTGGGGAGGAGGCGAAGAGCAGAGGGCCGATCGTGTGCCAGTTCCTTGGAATTCCTGCCGTTAATCCTGAGCAGTGACTCCAGCTCACTCTGCCGCATTCGCTCACCCCACGCATCCACCCCACGGAGCTCTACGGAGAGCCCATGTGTGCCAGGAGCGGTTCCAGGCTCGAGACACAGCGGTGGCTGCTGCAGGGCGGCTTCTGTCCTCAGAGGGTCACGTGTCGGGGCTCTGGCCAGCGCTGGACATCCGCGTCCTGGCGGGGACAGAGGCGAGACGCGAGCATCTGTCCGGGTAGCAGCGCCTTCCCTGCTGCAGGGCGGACACTGTCCTTCCTCGGGCCGGTGGCTGCCCTGCTCACCGTGTCCCTCCTGACCGCAGAGCCGTCGGGCGGGGATCCCGGCTGTGGGACTCGGGCACGTTCTCTCTGGGGAGAGTTCACAGCTCCCGCCTCTCACACAGGGAGGCAGGGCCCGCGGCCCCGCCGTCGCTTCCTGCGGCAGCCGCGTGGTAACGGGGTGGACATTACCCTCCAGTGCTCAGTCCTTCAAACAACAGACATGCTTCCCAGCAGCTCCGACGCCGCAGCACTTCCCGTGATGGACAGGCTGCGGAGTGGGAAGTGGAGGTATGAATGTTTCGTCGGGTCACAGTAGGGACGCCAGGAAGATGGACATGGTTTCCAGGCTCAGGTGAGTGACGGCCGACTGACCCCAGAAAAGAGAAAAGGCTGTAGCTGGGTGTGTGCACCCATGTACAGTGCACACACGTGTGCCCACGCACATGTGTACACATGTACACATACATGTGAGTGCATGCCGTGCACACACACACCCATACGCACGAGTGTGCACCTAGTGCCCATGCATGTGTGCGTGCCTATGTGTACATGCCTCTGTACATATGTGTGTACATGCATGTGAGTGTGTGCCCGTGTGTGCACTGTGGGCATGTGGCGTGGGATGGGACGTGGGGTAGGGGGTGGGGCAGATGCGAGGCCAAATGCTCTGCTGCTGTCCGTGTGAAGGGACGGGGGCAGCCGGGCTCACCCTGAGGGGCTGGCACCCGAGGTCCCTGCAGGAGCATCAGTGACGCTGCCCCCTCGCTGAACAAATGCCGAAACGCCTCCGTGGTCCCGCTGCGGCCTCTCGTGTACCTGGACGCATGCTGGTGGCCAGGAAGCCCCAGGCCAGGACCGTCCCTGCCCAGGCAGCGGGGCTGGTGCGCTGAGGAGACACCGAGGACCAGGGAAGGGCCTGGGGGAAAGAACGGCTTGGACCTCAGGAGGGGGGACCGGTGAGCCCCTGGACCTCACAGCTCCCCCACACGCCGCCTGGCAAGGCCACCAGACAAGACAGGGCACCCATTACATGCGCATTTCGGGGGAGCAGCACGTGCTTGTTTAGTGTAATCTGTCCCCAATGTGTCTGTCGCCAAGTCGGGGCTCCTGAACCTGCCAGAGGGCCTGGGGCCCATGGAAACCGAGGCCGCCAGGCCAGGTGGGGGGAGAGCTAGACCCTCCACTTCGGTGACGACAGGCACTTCCCGTGCGGGCTCAGGGCCTCGGCTGGCAGGGCCCAAACCCTGGCATTGGCCCTCGCTCGCCGGGAGACTCTGGGGAAGTCACCCACCATTTTTGAGCGCCATCTTCTCCGTCGTGAAATGCCAGCTCCTGCCAGGGGACGCCCCTCGGTGTCCAGGCAGCACCCGCAGAAAGGAGGGACCTTTCTTCTGGTCCTCCCGGCCACGTGAGGCCCGTCTCCGAGCGGCTCCTGTTTTTCCTTCTCCTCCCGCCTGGCCTGGCAGCAGGACTCGGTTTTCCGGGTCAAGCGGCTTTTGCACGGTGACGAGCGAGCAGCCTGTGGCTCACGGGGAGACCCTGGATCCTGTAGCCGGTTATCTCAGGAGCGGTCGAGGCCCCTCCCTGGCTTCCTGGTTGACCTGGTGGTGGTGCCGGGGGAGGCAGTGACCGGTGGCTGGGCCGGGTGTCTGTCCTTTCCCAGGTGCTGTGGTGGGTAATGGTGCCAGATGGAGTGGACCCACGGCATCCATCGTTCAGTCCTCTTCACACCAAATATTTAACCGGCACCTGCTCAGAGCCAGTCCCTGGCGAACGGGCCCGAGCATCCATACAGCGTGACTGCCCTTTGCGGGGCTCACAGGGAGGGAGGGAGACGGCTGAGGCCATGGGCAGGGGCCGGGTGGGAGGGGTAGAAGCAGGGCAGGCGGGGTCGGGGAGCCCAGAGAGGCAGGGCCTGTGCGGTCCCGAGAGCACCCCTGGGTGTCGTGGTCTTCTGTGAGGCCGCTGGGGCGGGCGGTGATGGGAGGGACCAGGTGCCCCAACCTGAAACCAGGCGATCGCTGTGGAATGTCGCCGCCGAGCCGGGCACCACTCAGCCCCCGTCGCTGGCTAGCGCATCGGTTCCCGCGAACACAAAACACACCATCAAACAGACAATCAAATTTCATGTAAGATCAGCGGTGGCATTAAGGCAGCGGCGGTGGCGGCGGTAGCGTGCGAGGCGGAGGCAGCTGCATTTCCTGCCGCGGAGCAGCCTGATTTGTGGGAGGGCTCCCGTCGCCAAGTCCCCGCCGAGGCGGGGAGATAAAATGTCGCTTAGGATAATGTAATTGGCCTTAAGGTACAGGAGTTGAATTATTTTCCGTGATTTATAATCTGGAAATTAAAGACTCACTCATTTTCTAATTTAATTCCGTCTTCAATGGAAAAATGTTCGCTCTGATCTAAATTGGCGAGTAATGTTGCTAATTCACATGCAGATGTAATTTCGATTCGGGTAGCATTTGCCGTGATTGACGGGTCTCCGAAGAATCATTAAGACCCTTATCTCCCGATCGTGCAAATTCCCCGGCAGTTGTGGTAATAACTTCAGCTGAGGAGACAAGGAGAAAAAATAAATTCTCCCTGCCCTGTCGGCGGGGGCCTCGCCTTGTGCGGCTGTGGATTGTGTGTCTCTTTCGGATTTACAGCCTGCGTGACGCCAGGCGACGGTCCCCGCCAGATCTGGTGGCTTTGAATTGTTTACGCGTGTCCGCCCCCTGAAATATGAATGAAATGGGCCCAGATAAGCTATCCCCCGTTCACGCTTAATTATCGGGATTTTACACCACATTTGGCGCAATTCATTGATAAGTAAGAGCCGCCCGGGGACCGGCGGACGATGATTACCTATAATCACGCAGCTTCGGCCTCCCCCGGCAGCTGTCACATGGCCAGCACAGGGCCATGTGTCTTCATCTAAGGAGACCCTAAGAAGCCGGGACGGAGAAATGATGGGGTCACTCCTGCTGCGTGAGAAATGGCCGTGCCAGGGACACGGCCGCCTGTGTCATCTGTTTGCCCAGCGAGCAGCAGCGTGGGGCTCCCGCGTGCACATGAGCACCCCTGACCCGCGGCCGTGGCTCCGGCTCCGTCTCAGCAGATGGCGACAGAATTGATTTCTTTGGCCAACAGCTCGTTTGATTGACGTAAAGCCAATCTGTTCTGAGTTGGCTTCTGTTTAGTTTGGAGAACCACGTAAGACTTGGGGGCAAGGCGGGTGTTTCCAGGGTGGCTGACGCCCCCAATGAGGAGCGAGACACGCCCGGAAGCAGGTGGTTCGCTCCCCACACTCCCTCTCACTGCCTGGGGCGGGGTGGGGGGGCGGGGTTCTCTGGACGAGGCTTTAGAGCGGGACTTTCTGATTTCTGTTCCGTGTGAACCCTCCAGGGTCCTTGGGTCGAGGTTGTACGACTTTGGAAAGCGGAGGAGTCGCATCTCAGCAGCTCCGGAAGGAGATGATTTTGACGGGAAACAGGAGGAAAAGGCAAAAGCTTTAACAAGATATGTGTTGTGCCCGGCCCACGGGGCTCAGGGGCTGAGCATCGACCTGTGAACCAGGAGGTCAGGGTTCGATTCCCGGTCAGGGCACATGCTGGGCTTAATCCCCAGTTGGGGGCGTGCAGGAAGCGGCCGATCCATGATTCCCTCTCATCATGGATGCTTCTATCTCTCTCTCCCTCTCCCGTCCTCTCTGATAAATAAAAATATATTTTAAAAACAAGGTGTGCGTTGCTGTTTAATGCTGTGCTTTTTAAAGTTTGATTTTCGAGGTGCGAAGCTATGTAGCAAGAAGGGTGCGCATGCTCTCCTCCGTCACACCCTCGTCCTGCTCTGGGGCACGTCTCCCGCCTCCGCTGCCCTGTGGGCCCCGCTTTGGGGGTTCTTCTCCCGTGGTAGGCGAGCCAGTGTGGACGCTGCCACCATCTGCGTGTGACGGACCGACCGCTGGCTGGACAGATGCTGCCCTTTCCCGTCCCCACCCCTTGAGGGGACTCCTCCCCAGACCTCTCCACTCCTAAGCGTCCTCTGTCGTTTGGGGGAGAATGCTCCCCGATGGCCTTGCCGACGCGGCTCGCTTCCCGCAGGCAGAGAGATCGCAGGGGCGATGGCGTGAGCTCCGAGCACAGGCACCTGCTCTGCCTCGCACTCCAGCCCCCGACGAGACGCCGAGTCTCCCCCTCTCTCAGGTGCAGCCTCCTCCTACAGAGACCGGCTCTGAACCGGCAGGAGGATCCGGCTTGTTCCGCTCGCTGCGTCAGTGCCCCCCGTGGGGGAGGTGCCGAGTGAAGAGCACCTTCCCATCTGGTCCTCCCCCCGACACTGTCTGGGGTGCCGTGATCTCAGTGTGGCTCAGAGAGGGACCGCAGCCCAGAAGCCACCGGCCAGCCAGGTCGTAATGAGCCCCATGTAACCAGGTCCCTGCTGGGCTCCCTCCACGCTGCTGTGGCTCCCGGCCAGACACTCCGAGGGCAGCGCCAGGGCCTGCGCCTGCGTATCCGCCACGGAGCCTGGCTCAGCGACAGAGCCCAGTGCCCGCCACCTGGAGGAACAAGGACTCCCGTCCTGGGGTTAGTCCCAGTGAGGGTGGGAGAGTGGGTGTGAGCGCACACAGCGCGTTCTCCGGGGCCAGGGCAGGCGGGCGGGAGGCGAGTCTTAATGGGCGCTGGGCTGGCGCAGTGAGCGGGTAGAAGGGACACGGATCAGGACGCTCCTAGAGGCCAGGCTGGGGTGGGGAGGGAGAGACTGGCAGCTCCGCCTCTCACGGGCCAGGCACCGTCTCCTCATGCCCCTGCACAGCCCCGTGAGCGTGCCCATTTCACAGCTGTGGAGACCGAGTCTCCGAGACGAAGCTGTCCAAAAGCACACGCTGCCGGTCTTGGCGCCAAGATGTCAGCTACTCAGAGCCCCCGCTGCCCCGGGTTCTCTGAACGGGACTGAAGCAGGGAGGCCTCAGGGAGAGACTGGCCCTGCATCTCCGGTCTCCGGGCGGCCGGGGAGGGTCCGCCGAGTGGGCCTGGCTTTGGGGCCTCTGCCAGGCTGGACTGCAGGGCCGTCTCCTCTAACAAACATGCCAGGAGGATAGGAACCCTTCGGTCCCTTCAGCAAACCTGCCTGGCGGGGCCCGAGCCTGCACCTGTGGCTGCCCGGAGAGAAGACCCCGTAGCAGGAGCTCACAGTCCTGAACACGAACTCCAGCAGCCGGCACGGCTCAGGGGTTGAGCGTCGACCTAGGAACCAGGAGGTCACGGTTGGAGTCCCGGTCAGGGCACAGGCCCAGGTTGTGGGCTCCATGCCCAGTGGAGGACCTGCAGGAGGCAGCTGACCGATGATTCTCTCTCCTCATTGATGCTTCTCTCTCTTTCTCCCTCTCCCTTCCTCTCTGACATCAATAAAAAGATATATTAAAAAAAATATGAAGCTCAGAGCGCCACAGTCAGCCCTCCCAGGGACCTCTCGCTCCCTCGGGCCGGCCCCTTGTCCGGAGTCTCCATCAGAGGACCAGCCTCCCTCAGGGGACTGGCTCGGAAGACAGATGCCACCTCAGGAGGGAGCAGAGCAGGCCTGCACCCCGAAATGAGAACATTAAAGTTTTCTAGTTTACTTATTAGTACAATATGTAATTGGATAGAAGGAGCAGGTTTCAAAAATTTGTCTTGCCGTAATGACTATAATTTTTTAAAGATTGAAAATGAATCTGACTAGAAAATACCATTAAACTACCCAGTTGCTTAAAATTTAAAGGGTAATTCACATATAATGCTTTTATTTAATAGCCCAATTTACAAAACGTCTAAAATTAATGTGGATCTTTTCAGGACAAAATCAGCCGTAACTGCACCAACTAATTTTTGCTCATTTGAACTGAATTATTAATAAGAGAGAAATATACCATATGTTCCCCAAAGAGCTGGATACATTTATTTCCGATAAAAGGCGCGATGTTTGGTGGAATAGGGGAGGTTTAAATGCTTTCGGAGAAATGGGTTGCTCGCACAGCTTTAATAGAGTATAAATCAGGCCCCGTAATTACGGGCGCAGCTGTTCGTGGACTGGAGGCTGGCGGCTGCGCGCCCAGCTTCCTTTATCACCTGCACGGCCTCCTTGGCAGCCATTTGTTCTGGGATAATACGGCGGCGGTGAACCCGCGATTCTGCGC
This sequence comes from Myotis vivesi, assembly GCA_035771395.1. Classification (NCBI taxonomy): domain Eukaryota; kingdom Metazoa; phylum Chordata; class Mammalia; order Chiroptera; family Vespertilionidae; genus Myotis; species Myotis vivesi. Next base: position 1,276,546 of record JAWPEG010000007.1, read on the forward strand.
GTGGTGGCTGCACCGGGAAGGAGTGTTCTAGCCGGTTGAGGTGAACCTAGATCCCATCTATTGACATCACCTCATTCTCCCTAAAAACCACTTGCTGAGCACCTACTGTGTGTCAAGCAGGGAACTGGTCTCTGAACAAAATGGACCTGGGCCTTTTTTTTCTTCCTCCCTCTTCACTCCTTTCTTACCTCCCTCTCTCCTTCCC
>JAWPEG010000007.1:1297224-1324435 GCA_035771395.1 Myotis vivesi
AATGCAGGCGCGCCCCCCCCCCCCCCCCAATCAGAAGCTCTGCGGGGCCCAGGCACTCTATGAACAAGCCCCCGTGTGCCTGACCCTGTGGAGTGCCCACAGGCAGCCATCGACCTTCTTCCTCAGGCCCAGGCCCTGGCTTGTCCAGGTGCCCACCCCCCTGGACAGAATGAGGGGCAAACCCACCCAGAAGACCTGGGCTCAGGGCAGCTCTGCCCAGGCCTGTGCCCAGCCTCTTCTCCTGCCCTCCTGCCCTCCTGCCCTCCTGCCTGGCAGAAGCCGGGGCCCCGGCCCTGCTGCTCCTGTTGTCCCCCTGGCTGTGAGCACGCCTGTCCCTGTGTCCAGGGTCCCCATCTGAGGTGGTAGCCATGACTCAGCTTCCCCAAGGCCTGGGCAGAGCCGTCCTCCCTCTGGGGACCACGTCCAGGCCCCATCCGTGCTCCAGGGGAGCCAACCTGGCCAGCATCTGTTTAGTTGACTGTGGTCCCACCTGCAACCTCATTAAAAATGAGAGTTGTCCTGCCAGGCTGGTGTGGCTCAGTGGTTAAGCACCAACCTAGGAACCAGGAGGTCACGGTGCGATTCCAGGTCAGGGCACAGGCCCGGGTTGCAGGCTCCATCCCCAGTAGGGGGCGTGTAGGAGGCGGGCGATCAGTGATTCTCTCTCATCATTGATGTTTCTGTCTCTCTCCCTCTCCCTTCCTCTCTGAAATCAATACAAATATATTATAAATAAATAAACAAGCAAATAAATAAACGCAAGCTGTCCTACTGGGGACAAGGCAGTCCCGGCATCCACGCAGTGGCCACGCGGGAGCCACGGCCGAGTGGCCGCCAGGTGTCCAGCTGGTAGAAACGGGAACACAGCTTCATCCTCAGGCCTGGAAACCATGTGAGCTGGTGCCGGCGGCGGGAGGAGGGGAGAGCGGCTCTCACTGATGAAGGGGCAGCTGGCCTGGGGCTGGACGGGGTGTGGAGGGCATTGACGGGAGGAGCGCGTCAGGGCCACGGCAGATACGGTCTGACCTCGGTCAGGGTCAGCGGCCCAAGCTTGTGCTCAGACCCCCCGGCCTCTGTCTGCGGTCCACCGGGCAGAACAGGGTGGGAGGGTGGGGGCTGCCTGACTCCCGCCGACCACGCCACCCGACACTCGCGACGCACATGCCCATGTTCGCGGCCGGCCTGGAGCGAGCCGTCCAGCTGCCAGTGCTTCCCACGGAGTCCGCGGTGTGTTGCTGGTGGGAGGAAACGCGCCCGCTCTCACGGCGGCTTCCTGCTCCGTCAGCCACAGCGAATCAGCCGGGTCAAGCGATGTAGATTGGATCTCAATGTGAACTGCAGGCACCGCCGCTCTCCTGCCACCGGAGAACCTGGGGCCCCGGTGACCCCCCGCTGAACCGGGGCAGGCGCAGCAGGTGTAGCTCAGGGGCTGAATGTGACCGTCCTCCCGTCTTTGTCCCTCTGAGAATCGCTGGGAGCGCTTGGAACCGAATCCGCCCGGGCTCCCTTGCGTCTCACCGTTACCTGTGCGAGCGGAGAGAAAGGGGGGATTGAGAGAGAGACCGGGAGGGGGAGGAGGAGGGTGACCAGGAGGAGGGGAGAAGGGGACTGGTTGGGAGGGGCAGGTTCCCCGGGGTTCAGGGAGGCCCGGTGGGTCCCTCACAGGCAGACTTTGGCCCAGGAGCTGCTCCCTGCAGTGCCTGGCCCAGAGCAGGTGCTCAGTTAACAGCTGCTGCCGACGGCCTCCCCGCCCTGTGCTCCCCTGGATGGGGCGGAGGGACGAGAGGTGCTGGTGGGCCTCCCGCCCAGCCCATGGGCGGGAAGGAGGTGGATGGGTGGGGTCACTTTCATGAGAACAGCTGGTGGTCGGGGTGTGGCCGTGTAGGGGAGTGTGACTGCTGTAGGCCCTGGACTGACCTGGAGCCCAGCCTCTTCCCGGGCCTCCGTGCTTTGTGGCTCGCACGTGGCTGTCCCTGGCGAGGATGCCCGCGCTCGGTCTGGCTGCCCAGCTTCAGAGCGGGCGGTGCTGCGTCTTCCACCCCCAGAGGTGGCGTCAGACCTGATTGCACGGCCGAGCGCGTGGCCCGGCGGGGAGTGGGGGGTGGGGAGGGTGGGGGGAGTAGGATGTGCCGCGGGGGCTTCGAGGCGCCACTAAGTGGACACAGACCGCCGTCCCCACGCCCAGCCCCTCCCTGGCCCGTCTCCTCCCCAGAAGGCCACTTGCCAGAAACTCCTCCGGCGGCCCCTGCGGCTCCTGCTGTGACTCTCGGAGGCTGAGTCCCCATCACTGACATGACGGACAGTTTAAAGCGGGCAGACGTGCTGCGGCCGCCGCGGAGAGAGTGGCGGGCGGATGACACATCGTAAGTGGCAGGTAATCCTCTCTCAGTCTCCTCGCTGGCCGTGCGGCTTAGGGTAACTGATACCCCTGTGAATGCCACGGCGGCCGATCGAGTTACTCGGGGCGGCCTCCTTCCTGCTCCTCTCCCGATGGAATGCGCGCAGATAAAGGGCTGGAAGGGCGCCCGGCCCTGGGGCTGCTCCGAAGGGACATTTGACTTCCCCTAAGCTGTGGCGACTCCCCCAGCATTTCACCCAACAAGGCCCCGGCGCCCGCACACCTGTCGGCAATCACGGCCAGGCCGGGGAGGGAGAATCCCAGGAGCAAATGGCTCCCTATTGTGGCCTCGGCCTTTGAGGCCAGGGTCAGCACCCCCCTGACTTGTGGGGAATTTCACCGTCGAAGCGCTCACTTTCCCACCAGGATTAAGAGCTGCTCTGTGCTCGCTGCTGCTGCTGCTGCTGCTGACTCGCGGGGTGGAGCCCGGGGCTCGCTGGGGCTCAGGGGCTTCCCTCAGTCCTTCGTGAGCTCGTCCCTGAATCCCGGCCGCTCGGCCAGGGACGGGAAGGCCGCCAGTGGAGCAGACAGGGCCCTGGGTCGTGTCCCTGAAACCTGGCCCGAGCCTTGGACGGAGCCGCCAGCTGGCTGGGGGTGACCTTGACTCTGCCCTCTCGGGCCGTCTGTAACAGGGAACTCATGAACCTGGCTCGGCTCAGAGGGGCCAGTTTATAAATGGAACGACTGGGTGCCCGTTAGACCTGGACGTCAGGTAAACAAGGCAGGTCTGTTTAACGGAAGTGCCCGTGCGCCATCCGACATGCTCAGCTGAAACCATCTGCTGTTTATTGAAACGCAAATTTAACTCGGGCGCCTGCACTTGACCTGCCAGTGGCTTCGTGCCGCTTCCACTCATGTCGTTTCTGAATCCGCATGAGGAGGCACACGGTGTGGGTCTGATATCCCAGCAGCTGAGGGAGCTGTGAGCTAAAGGCAGGTGTGAAATGCCTAGATCATTCTGGAAAGTTACCCTCCCCGACCGGCGCTCATGCCCAAACCCGTGTCTTTTGTTACACTGTTCGGCGACTGCATCTCCTGGTGCCCAGTGGAGCCCCTGGTACCACGTAGATCTGAGAGAGTGCTGGTTGGATGAATGAATACGGAATGGGTGAATGAATAGATGAATGTGAATGAATGAATGAATGCCAGATGAATGAATGACCGGATGCTGAATGGATAAATGAATGCATGCTGAACAAATGAATGCATGCTGAACGGATGACCGAATGCTGAATGGATGAATGAACGAATGCTGGATGGATGAATATGGAATGAATGGCTCCAACTCAATCACATGGCACCCTTTCCACCCTGGTTTGACCTCCATGTGGTACGTGCTCTCCCAGGACCGCGGGGTCTTTCCCGCACGTGCCCATCCTTCCCAGGCTCCTCAGGTGGTCGCCTTCCGGGCACCATTGCCCTCGGGCAGAGGCCGCATGCACAGTGGGCGCTGGAGCCAGACTGACCGGGCCGCTCCCTCTCCCACCGCACTTCCCGTGGCCGCGCCGAGCCTGAAATACGGGCACGCACGCTCCTGGCTCCGCCAGCGACTCAATTCCAGGATAAAGGTCACTGTGAGCTTCAGTGGTTTGAGCTAGTAAAGATTTTTATAAAAACTCACTGTCTTGATTTGTGTGCAAGTACTTTAAAGTCCCCATATTTCTCCGGTGAACTTTGCTGGCTGCAGCCATTTCAGCCGCGATCGGCCTGGATTGGTTCTGCTTATGCAGAGCCATCAATTACGGGCTGGCTGGAGCCCCCGGGCCGCGGCGGCGCCCCGGGCGAGCTGATTTATCTGACATTTAATAAGGAGCTTTAGATGCTGTGGCCCATGAGGAGCGTGGGCCAGTGAGCGTGAATCCCAGTCCCAGCTGCTCAGGAATCTTCCTTCCGCCTCCTCTGCCGGCCGCGGGGCCTCGGTGCCGGACCCTCTGCCCTGCCTGCCCTGCCTGCCCTGCCTTTGCTGGCCCGTCTTTCTTTCCCTGAAATTGTTTCAGGTGGGTGTTTTAAAATCATGTCGGTGTTGAGGAGTCACAGGAAGAATTAATTCCACGCTTTGCCGGAAGCAGAGAACGTCTGGAATTGCGAGAAAGGACCGGAAGCTCTGTTGCAGGATGAAGCGCCAATCAACAAATCATGATTGAATGCCAGCTCCGTGCCCGCCAGGGTGCCGGGCACGGGTGTGATGAGATGAGGTCCCTGACAGAAGGGGTGCACGGCAGGGGGCGGGGGGAGAGTGAACAGGGTCTCGAATAACTGGAGTCCCAGGTGATGGAGCCCAGCGCACGATGTAAACAGCACGTAAGCCTGTTGGGGTGGGAGGGAGCGAGATTCCTTTTGGCCGGGCTCTGGGCCAGGCCATGAGCGTGCCCTTGATGGGGTGGGGGGAGGGGGGGTGGGACTGCAGGCAGGGCTCCGCTGGCTCAGGGGGCACCTTCACCATTTCTTCTGAATATCAAGACTTGTGTAGGAGCCCTGCTTCTCCCTCACGGTCAGTTCGGTTTGGGGCTTCCCATGGGTCTCAACCTGCCGAGCGCGGGACTCCGTCGGAGATGCTCTTCCTGACGGAGTTTTGCTGAATGAAGGAGCGCCGGTGGGTCTGGTTTCTCTTCCTCCCTGAACTGTGGCACCTGCTGAGCGACGTAGGTCCCAGGAGCCTGTCCCTCGGACCTTGGTTAGCAAGTGGCTGCCACCCACGGAGCCGGGCCCAGCCTCACGCTGTTTCCCGGGCTGCGCCTGCGCCTGCAGGATGTGGCTGGCGGGGCTTTAGGAGCCTCCCAGCTCTGGGTGTGGGTGGTGGAGGTTAACAGGCCTTCGGTGCTCACGTGGGACGTAAGAATCACCCGCTTCCCTTCTGCTGATGAGAGAAGGCAGGTCCGCCACAGGCCCCCAGACCTGGGACAGAGGGCTGCACCCACGCCGACGAAGCGTCCTCCCGGCCTCTCCGCCTAATCTTCTGTTCGTCTCTCAAGTGCTTTTATTGTATTTTTTATTGCATTTATTGGGGCGACATTGGTTAATAAAATTATGTAGGTTTCAGGGCTACAGTTCTACGCGACATCATCGGTATATTGCATGGTGTTCACCACCCCAAGTCAAGTATCCGTCCATCACCATTTACCCCCTTCACCCTCTCCCACCTGCCCCACCCCCTCCCTCTGGCCACCACTACGCCGCTGTCTGTGTCCCCGCGTCTTGCGTTTGTTCTTTGCTCGATCCCTTGGCCCTTCTCTGCCTTCTCCGTACAGGAGAGCGGGCTCTTGGCAGGGGGGTGCTGCTTAGCAAAGGGGCCCAACCCCAGGTCGGGCCATGGAAGTGAGGTCCCCCTTTGGCTTTTTGGAGTTTGCCTTCTTCATTGCAGCGACTCAGGACATTCCATGAATGGTCGGGCTGGCGTGGACATACCCCCGAGACCACGCCAGGACTGGGCCTCTGTTACCTGGATTTCGCTTTGATAGCCGAGGGCAGGGTCAGCAACCTTTTCCTAGGAAGGTAGATACTAAATATGCGAGGCTTCGTAGGCCAGATGGTTCTGTTGTGACTGCCCAGCTCCAAGGGTGTAGCCACAGCCAAAATGTCAACAAAGGAGCAAGACAGTGGCCCAATAAAACTTTATTAATAAACATGGGCAGAAAGCTGGATTCAGCCCACCGGCCAGGTTTGGAATGAGCCCCCTGCTGTTACCGCAGGGGTGTTTTCCCTGGTTGGTTGGCCATCTCTGTGGCCTGCTGGGCTCCGGGGCAGTGGCGAGAGCCCTGGACTTGACTTCCTCTCTCCTTTTCTTTGAGCAGTGACAGGAAAGGTCTCGGAACTTTCTTTAGCCTCTAGCAGCTTGCTCAGTATTTTCTATGCCTTGTAGCCCAGGTAACTGTCCCAGGTAATTCTACAAAGGACCCCTCCTCACTACCGCTGGGAGAAACATGCCAGGATGGGCTCTGGTTATCTGGTCTCCCCGTCACCTGATGGTGGTGGTGATGATGATGATGGTAGTGATGGTGATGATGGTGGTGATGGTGATGATGGTAGTGATGGTGGTGATAATAATAGTGATGGTGGTGATGATGATGGTGATAATAGTGATGGTGGTGATCATGATGGTGATAATAGTGATGGTGGTGATGGTGATGATGGTGATGGTGATGGTGATGATGGTGATGATGGTGATGGTGATGGTGGTGATGGGGATGATGGGGATGATGGTGATGGTGATGATGGTGATGGTGATGGTGATGATGGGGATGATGGTGATGATGATGATGGTGATGGTGGTGATGGTGATGATGGTGATGGTGATGGTGTGATGGTGATGATGGGGATGATGACAGTAATGATGGTGATGGTAGGGATGATGGTGATGGTGATGATGGTGATGGTGATGATGGTGATGGTGATGGTGATGATGGGGATGATGGTGATGGTGATGGTGATGATGGTGATGGTGATGGTGGTGGTGGTGGTGGTGATGATGGGGATGATGGGGATGATGGGGATGATGGTGATGGTGATGGTGGTGATGGTGATGATGGGGATGATGACAGTAATGATGGTGATGGTGGGGATGATGATGATGGTGATGGGGATGATGGGGATGATGGTGATGGTGATGGTGGTGATGGTGATGATGGTGGTGATGATGATGGTGGTGATGATGATGGTGGTGATGACGGTGATGGTGATGGTGGTGATGGTGAAGATGGTGATGGTGATGGTGGTGGTGGTGATGATGAGGATGATGGTGATGATGGTGATGGTGGTGATGGTGATGGTGGTGGTGGTGATGATGAGGTGATGACAATGATGAAAACACAGGCCCTGTGTCCAGCCCCTTGCATACAGTAGCTCTTTTAAGCCTAGGGCCTCAGTATCTCTGGGAAATTCCCGGCATTATTCCTGGGAATACCTCGAGTCATTAGCCTTTTCTGCTTCCCGCCAGGTCCCTGTTTCTCAGAGCCTGGCCTCCGTACCGTCTTGGTCTGTGGCAGAATTCCCGGGGTCGTTTTTAAGTGTATTTTCCTGCCCTGGTGAACGATGGGCTGGTGGCGACCGGCTTCGCCAAGCCCTGTCCCCTCGGCCGCGGCTCCTCGGCCAGGGAGCCCTGCCCACACCCTCCGTGGCTTCATCGGCAAAGATGCCTCGTCCCCTCTGCCGCCCGCGCTTCGAGCCGCCAGTTCTTCACGTCCCACGTGGGCCTCATGCCGGAGCGCAGATCTCTCACCGCGTGACCTCGACGGTGCCTCCCTCTAAAACCAAGCCCCACGCGCAGGCTCGGCCCGGCCTCGTGGCCGCCCAGCCGCCGCACAAGAAACACCGGCTGTTTGAACGATGGTGAAACATCGTGTAAATTACCGCACCTTTGCCTCCGAGGCCTCTGGGAACACGGGCTGGCCGTCCCCGCTGACCCGCAGAGGGGTGAGCAGCAAGCCCTGGCGTCTGTGGAGGCCGGTGGCATCCAGGGCCCCGAGGCCCTCTCCTGGCCCCAGGACAACTGCTCTCCCTCCAGAAAGCCCAGGGGGAGGGGCCTGGAGGGCCCTGTGCAGGGGAGGGGAGGGGAGGGCTGGGGGCAGAGAGGGGCTCCGGTCTGGAGGCCCCGGACAGCGGGCAGGAGGAGCTCAGGCTGTGACCACAGTGCGGCGGAACCTGGAGGCCACACGAGCCCTGGCCGCCACCAGGTGTGTGCGGAGCACGTGGAATAACAATGGACCCAAGCGTGGTCGGCGTGGCTCAGTGTCAAACACGGACCATGAACCAGGAGGTCACGGTTCGAGTCCTGGTCAGGACATATGCAAAGATTGCAGCTTGGTCCCCAGTAGGGGGCATGCAGGGGGCGGCCGATCAGCGATTCTCTCTCATCATGGGTGTTTCTCTCTCTCCCTCTCCCTTCCGCGTTGAATTAATTTATAAGAAGGACCCGGCAGACTCCTGGGCATGGGCTCCTTCCCAGCCCCCTGGCCCCCCTCTGAAAGCGCCTCCCAGCCTGGCCCCGGCGCCCCAGCCAGGCCTGGGCCTCTGCGGGCACTGGCTCTCTCCCTGTGCCCACCCAGCGCCTGGCCGACCAGAGGAGCCCAGCTGGAAGCAGGTCCTTGGGCCTCGTTTCTCCAAGTGCCACCGCCCCGCTACCAACTTCCTCCTGAAAGGCCGCCCCTTCCAGGAAGCCTGCTGGCCGGTCCGGAGCCGCTCCCCGGGGTCTATGGTGGCTCCGGCCCGGCCTTGCTCAGTCCCACAGGCACGAATGTGGCCGCCCTGTTCACTGCCCTTCCGGCCAAGACACAGGCGTCCCTCTGGGCCCCGAGCTCGGCGTTCTCGGGCCCACCTGTCTTGTCTCACCTGGGCCGATGGGCTCCTACGAGGGCGGCAAGGTCTCCACAGGCAGCAGCAATGGGGGCAGGGCCCTCGGATTCGCCAGGTGGTCCCTTGGCGTCCAGCTCCTGCCCTGAAAACCTCAGCTCAGACCCCTCTCAGGGCCCGAATCTTCACCAGATGAGGGAGGCTCACTCTCGTTCCAGCAGCCAGGGCTCATCTTCGCCCGTGTGGCTCCATGGATAGAGCGTCGGCCTGCGGACCCAAGGGTCCCGGGTTCGATTCCGGTCAAGGGTACGTACCTCGGTTGTAGGCTCCTCCCCGGCCCGGGCCCTGGTCGGGGTTCATGCAGGAGGCACCCAGCCAATGTGTCTCTCACCGATGTTTCTCTCTGTCTGTCCCTCTCCCTCCCACTCGCCCTAAGAATCAATGGAAAATCCTCGGGGGAGGATTGAGAAATAAAAAATAAGTACAGTCGGGGCTCATCTCCGGACCTCAGTGCGCCTGGGACTCCTGGGCCTGGGCTTCTCTTCACAGCCCCCTCCCCTCCAAGAACTTCCTGCTTCTTCAGCTCCTGACTCTAACCCTCGGCCTGCAGGTCCCGGCCGGGCTGGGGGTCACTCGGGACTCGGGAACCCGCCGCAGCAGGGGCCTCTGAGGAAGGGACCGCCAGGAACGCAGAAAGTATCCGTTTAGCTGCCAAAGGCCCCCGCGCCCCCTCCTCGCCCCCCCGTGCGGTGGAATGGACGCAGTTTCCAAGTCGAGCCTGTGATCGCGCTGTCAGCAAACAATGCCGCAGTTCTTTTCTTCTCTTAAGTTCGGGGATCATGCCCGCGAGAGGCCAATTTGTCTGTCAGGCGGGCAGAACCGGCCGCGCCCGCCCCCGGGCCCCTGACAGCGCGGTGACGGGCGGAAAGCGCAGCCATGAAGCCGGCCTCTGTCTCCGGCGCGCGCCGGGGAGAGTTGCAGTAATTAATTTGATAAATATATTAATTATGAATCGAGTTGACAGTACAATCAGATTGTCAGCCGTCCAGCCGGCCTCTTGTGAGACCCCGAGATGAAGTGGTTGGGTTTCAGGCCTGTCATCCGCGGGCGGGCGGGCGGCCGTCCCGCGCCCATTCGCTGTAATTTCCTGCGCATCGTAATTAAATGGGAGCTTCTGATGGAAGTGACTCCTCAGAGTTAATCTCCCCGCCAGGGGGAGGGGACAAAAGCCCTTTGTTTCAGGGGCTGGTGCACGAAGAAGCAGTTTCCAGCCCCTCCTCTAGGGCACCTATCTGGTCCCCAAAGCGGGGAGGCCGCACGGAGGACCCGGCTGGTCAGGGTTCTGTGGGAGCCGCACTGGGGGGGAGGGGGGGGGGGAGGGGGACCGAGGTCGCTGGGGCTAGGGACCCTGCTCATCCACTCCGCTGCCTCTGCATCCGCGGGCAGATCACTCCCACCTATGGGCTTGTTTCTTTCCTTTTTAAAATACATTTTTATTGATCTCAGAGAGGAAGGGAGAGGGAGAGACATCAACGATGAGAGAGAATCATGGCTTGGCTGCCTCCTGCACGCCCCACACTGGGGATCCAGCCCACAACCTGGGCCTGTGCCCTGACCGGGAATCGAGCCCTGACCTCCTGGTTCCTCGGTCGATGCTCTGCCCTGAGCCACACCGAGCGGGCTATGCTTGTTTCTTTTACTAAAAAAAAGGTAAAGATTGGCGGCCTGGCCAGTGTTCTCAGTGGTTAGAGCACTAACCCCAAGGTTGCAGGTTCGACCCCCGTCCCCTAGTTGGGGGAGGCAGCCACTGGAGCTCTCGCTCTTGCTCCCTCCCGTCCACTCTCTCTAAAAGACAAACAAATAAAGATCCACGGAAAAGCTATTCTCAGGTGAGGATTAAGAAAAAAGTAAAAATTGGCCCAAATAACTACGCAGCCCCTTCCAGTCCCCGGAAGATCTCTGGGCTGTGGACAGAGCAGCTCTGTCCCTGCCCTCGGGCCCTGGCGGGGAGGGGGTGCCGGGGGAGGGGCAGTGTCAGCTGTGTTCTGCAGGCAGGCCATTCCCAGAGTCCCTTGCCAGCACTTTTCCCCCCTTTTGATGAAATTAATTATGAACACTGCCCGGGGTCATTTGACTCCGGAGATACATGTCAAGATAAAATATTTCAGAAACACTTACATTTAATAATTTAATGCGGTGGCTCGCATGTGGGTGCAGCAAAGGGAATTATTGGTAATTGCAAATTTTAAAGAGGCAGAAGGTAGTCTCGGCACGTGGGGGACCCCGGGACGACACCAGGAAGGTGGCCAGAGGTTCCTGTGCGCAGGCCCCGAGGCCCGCTTTTGGGGTGAGGAGCGATGTCACTTGTGTGCCTCGTAGGGAAATCAACTCCTGAGACCTGAGGGGGTTACCACGTCCCCCTGGGTGGTGCCCCCAGCAAGGGGCAGAGAGGGGCAAGCTGGTCCCCGGGGAAGTTGTCCTCGGCCTTGGGGTCTGTGGTCTGAGACTCAGGGAGGCCAAGGGCTGTCCCAGGCCACACAGCTGAGGAGCAGGCCCCCCGAGACACTCGGCCTCCCAGGCCGGCGCCACCAACCGGGGTCTCCATGGAGAGAACAGCAGCTTGAGTCCCCGTCCAGCTGCCACTTGCCGGCCATGCCTCAGTTTCTTTATCTGTAAAATGGGCCAGTAAACCGCCCACCTCCAACCCGATGTGAAGATGAAGTGAACCAAGGCCTGTGTGGTGCTTCCCAGAGCAGCTGGGTGCCGTGGGGGCTGAGCAGTCCTGCTGGGACACACACCCAGCCTCAGCCATCGCTACTACGCGAGGCCCTGGCCGGTAGCTCAGCAGTGAGAACATCGGCCTGCGCACCAAACGGACGCGGGTTCGATTCCCAGTCAAGGGCACGTACCTGGGTTGCAGGTTTGATCCTGGGCCCCAGTCGGGGCCCGTGCCGAAGGCAACGAATCAGTGTGTCTCTCTCCCATCGATGTTTCTCTCCCCCCCCTCCCTCCCTGTCTTCCATTCTCTGCAAAAACCAACGGGAAAATATCCTCAGGTGAGAATGCACCAGAAACGATTTCTCTGCACGCGGCATAACCAAGGCTGCAGGACAGCCGGCCCTGAGGTCTGCGGCCGCCCCTGCTGCCCCCCGCTCCCCTCACGCTGTCCCCCTTCACGGCCACGCACGCATGTGACTGTGCCGCCTACGGGTGGACCGCGTGAGACGCCGCTTTCCCCGAGACGCAGGCATCGCCTGGAGGACTGTTTCCGGCTGCCACCTGAGATCACGGCCCCACACTGAGCCGAGCCTGGGGGCCATTAGCGATGGGGCCCCAGTTCCCGAGGGGAGGCCCCTGTGGGGTCCCCACTTGTGAGGTGGCAGCCACTGAGGTGCCAGTGCAGGAACACACCTCACGAACACGAGCCTCTTTGCGTCCCCGGAGGCAAAGCCCGAGACCGAGACCGAGACCGGAGGCCGGACAGGAGAAGGTGCTCACTCCCGGAGGCTGTTTCTATGCCTGTTTCTCTCGCCAGCAAACGCCCACTTGTCCCCGAAGGCCCAGCGTGCGGCCCTTCACGACTTTTCAAGGGAAGCTCAAGTGCTTCGGCACAAGCGGAGGTGAATATCCCCCTCGGCTCAGCCTTGAGTCTGTGTTTAACAGGTTCCATTATATTTCAAAGAGGAGACGAGATTGCTCCTGGGAAAGAAAACAAGTGAGACCGAGTCGGGGCATGGTCTGCGCTCCCCTCGCCCAGACGCGCTCCCAGCAGCCGGAGTGTCATCACTAACCCCCGGGACAGACGATGGGCCGGAAGCGGCTTCGTTTTATTCCAGACGCGATGGGGACAGGATGGGGAGGCCACACAGTGATGCGGCGAGAAGGCTAAGGGATCGTCCGTCCGGGGCCCCATCAAGAAAAGGTGCCACCGAACCGGTTTGGCTCAGTGGATAGAGCGTCGGCCTGCGGACTGAAGGGTCCCAGGTTCGATTCCGGTCAAGGGCATGTACCTGGGTTGCGGGCACATCCCCAGTGGGGGGCGTGCAGGAGGCAGCTGATCCATCTCTCTCATGGATGTTTCTAACTCTCTGTCCCTCTTCCTTCTTCTCTGTAAAAAATCAATAAAATATATTTAAAAAAAAAAAGAAAAGGTGCCGATGGGAGGGAGTTTCCAACTTGGCCTGAGCTGGCGGTGCCTGAGAGTCCGAGCGGGAACTGTGGCGCTTTTGTGCTGGCAGGTGCCCTGCCTCGAGCCGGGAGGAATGACAGCCCGCAGAGCACTTTGATGTGACTCCCGAGGGCCTTGCAGGGCCGGGGCCGTTGACACGGGTTTTCATCCCCAGGCAGCGGCCGAGAGGGCGCTCGGAGATGAAGATGGAACCTGCGGGGAGAGGGCCCGACCCGACTGCGTCCCCGGAGCCCGCGTGCCCTCCACCGGCTCAAGGACCGGCTCGGAGCTCCCGGCGGGAGAACGGAGGGCGGCCACCTGCTTGGGGTGTCTGTGTGCCGGGGAGCCTTTCTGATGGGCCAGGCCGCGGTCGCCGACTGCGACACGTGAGATGTGGGCTCACCTGCAGGCGCGACTTGAACGGGAACAGTACTCTGGACGTGAATAGATGGCCCCTCTTGGCTTAGCTACCTGCCCCGCGAGGCCTCGGTTTCCCCACCTGCAAGGCCAGCGGGGGGAGGGGGGGAGGGAGGGGGCAGGGGCGCTGGGCGATGTCTTAGTGCCCCTTTGCCTTGTTTAGGATGAGGTCGCCACCCTGGCCCCTGCGCTGGGGACAGGCCGAGTACAGGACCAGCACTGCCTCTCCTCCCAGGCCCCCTCGCTTCCTGTGTGATGGGGAGGAGAGCTGGGGGGAGGTGGGGCAGGGGCTACAGGGCTTCCTAAGACCGCTGCAGAGGTCAGAGGTCGTGCTGCTGGCAGGGGGTGGGGGTGGGGGTGGGGGCTGGGTCTATCTCTCATCCTGGGCAAGCCTCTCCGCGCGGGAAGAGAGAAGGTGCTGGGAGAAGGCCGCCCCAGGCCCCTCACCCCGCGCTGTGCACCTGTGGGACGTCCTCCCAGCGCCCTGCTGCCTGGGCCGCCAGAACTCCAGGCAGGGCGGTTCGCTGCCGGACCCCTTCCTCCGTGAGGACACGCTGAGCATCGGGGTCGCAGCGGGGCCTGCAGGAAGGCGGGGGGCGGGGTGGGGGATCCAGGCCGATTCAGGACTCTGCACCCATCGTATTATTCCTTCTGATTTCAGGAGACACGGCAACATTTGCTCCTGGGCCCTTAGAGCAGCGTGGCGAGCCCTGGGCCTAAGGAACACGTCGCCCCGTCTCTGTGCTCAGGCCCGGCCGGTGGGCAGAGGACACGGAGCCTGTGCTCCGCTGGGCGGCACCACGTGGACCCTCGGGGAGGGCGCGGGGCCGTGTGGACACCACAACCCAGCCCGGGCGGGGAGGCGGCAGATACAGCGGACAGGGTGTGCTCCTGCGTCAGAGACCTCGGCTCTCATCCCCCCACCCGACCCGAATGACCTGGGGCGAGGTCCGGACCCCCGGCCTCAGTTTCCTCATCTGTAAAATGGGACTAATACGGCCTGGACCACCGGTCTCCTGAGGCACACGGCCCAGATGGGAGGGAGCCGCTGAGGACCATGGTAGGTGGGGGGACCTCTGCCCCTGAGGGGTGGTCCCCCTGCAGAGCACAGGGCCCGTTCCTCTCTCCGGAGCCATGGGCCCAGGAACAGCCCGCCGGGATTGACGCCAAACATCTGACCAGAGGGGTTTTTGCTCTTCTTTCTTCAACAAGAGATTTTTCCAGGAAAATCCAGTGGAAACGGCTGCTCGGGGAACAGGTGTGGGCCTGACGGATCCTCCCTGCGGGCTCCCTGGAGACAACCTCCCCGCACCCCGCTGGGCTCGGCCCATAAGACGCGACAGGCGACTGGGCCTTGAATCGGCTCAATGTGGGCGCTGCCGGCCCTGGCGCGTCGTGTGGACACAGCGTCGGCATCAACATTTGCTTTAGTTCCCGAGGCTGCCCGCTCCCTGGCCAGGTGCTCCGGGGGAGGCCCAGACGTGACCCGGCAGAGGGCCCGCTACACGGGGACTAAAGCCCCGCACATCACTGAGGAGGACATACCTCACCCCGGGCGTTAGCCACCCTGTTGCACACAGAAGTCCGTGCTGAATGCAGTATCGCGGCCCCAGTTGTTGGGTCCCGGGAGGGAGGGAGGGACGGGCAGGATCTCCTGGTTCCTAGGTCGACTCTCAACCCCTGAGCCTCGCCGGCTCAGTGAACTCCACTTGCTTTGACCCCCGAACCCAAGGGATCTGGGGAACTGGGCGCTTCTCACAGTCAGGATGGCCCTCACCTGGGCGACACCGCACATCCTCTGTGGTCACCTGGGGCCCCTGAGCGCCTGCCCAGCACTCGTGTACCCGCCGGTCCCCGCTCGCTGAGTCACCGGGACCGGCCGGCCCTGAGCAGGCGGCTCCCCTGGAAGGTGCACGTGCCTCCTGCCTCGGGGCACGGAGCGGCGGGCGCCAGCGGCCGGAGGCGCTGACAGCCGGCTATCTGCAGATCTGCCTGTGGCTAAGGTTGCGTGGTTTGTAATTAGACGGAGGTCCCGGGCCTGGAGATCATTTCCGTCAGCAGGTTATCATTTGGGCAAAATCAAGGGCTTGTCAGGCTCGGCTGGCCGGTCTGCCTGCTCCCTCTGCCCCCGCCGCTCCTACCCGGGCACCTCTGTGGCCACAGAAACCCTGCTGCCCGCTCCCCGTGGGCCTCGGCTGCGGGTGTCTCTGAGCAAACTGCAGCGCCCGGTGGCCCTTCCCTGAGAACTTGTCCTCCGCTGCCCGTCCTCCACCCCCTCGGCCAGGACCCCTCCCTCTTCCTCTGTGATGGTCCGTGTATGTGTATGATCACGCGTCACTGTTCGCTTCACTCTAATACGGGACTGGTTTTCGTTCATGACTGTCTCCCTGCACTTAGCTCAGAGCCCGGCCCATGGTGAGCTCTGATAACGAGATGATGAATGAATGAATGAATGAATGAATGAATATCAGCACTCGACAGCCATTGGCAACATTCTACCCTCAAGACACTCGTGCGTGGAGCCAGCTCTCCCGGGTTGGGCCAGGCTCCCGTCAGCTGTGCGCCCGTGAGCACAGGGCGTGACTGAGGTCGGTCCCCGTCTGGTCACTGGGACCCCACAGTCCTGCTCTCGGGGGCTGAGGGGAGGCTGGCCCAGGAGGCGAGTGAGGCCTGGCTGCCCCCATCCCTGCTGCTTTCTCGTCTAGATTGCTCTGTCCATCGCGTTTCTGCGGCCGGGGCCGGGGTCACCGGGGAATGAAACCTGCCTGCTGTCCCCGTGGGCCTGGGCCTCTCCTCCCACCTGAGGGTCACTGTTCTCCCCGCTCAGTGTCCTCGGGTTTCGGGGGGGATGGAGAAGGGGAGGCCCCAGGCCACCGGACCCCACCTGGGACCGGGCTGACCTGCCGCAGGCCTTTGGCCTTGGATCTGGGGTGTGGGTGCAGGGGTGTGGCCCGTCAGGGCGGGGGCCCTCGTGTGTCCCGGGAGACGTGGCGGTGGCTACCCTTCCACCCCCACACCCGGCTCCTCCCCGAGGGCTGGCCTCTGCCGTTCGGGGTCCACACAGGTCTTGGTTTCCCTCATTTCTGTGGGGCGGAGCCTCTGGTGGGAGGTCAGACTTCAGGGAAATTTGCTCCAGGCACTGGGACGGGGCTTTGCAGCTGCCCCGGGGCAGAGCGGGCTCCGCAGGGGCGTCCTTCAGGGCTTTTCCCTGCACCTTGCCCCCCCACGATTACCTGGACGCAGGTCGTAATGACTCGCCATTGTACTGGGGGGGGGGGGGCGGGGCACAGGTACATAGAGGCCCAGCTGCACCCCCAGGGGCCTCTCATCGTTTGAAGAAGCGTCTCCCAGGGCAGGTTAGTTGGAGGCCCCGGCACTGGTACTCTCGGTGCACGTGTTCATCCGTGTGGGAGGGGAGGGCCCTGAGGGAGGGGGGAGGGAGGGAGGGGGAGGGGGAGGGAGGGAGGGGGACCTTATCGGTTTTTGAAGCCCACATCCTCAGCTCCCTTCCAAGACCCGAGCTTTGGACGCAGCCTGGGAAGAAGGATTGACTTCCACGTGCGGGGAGTCGTTTAATTCCTTCCTTCAGTGGGTCCAGCTTGGCCGACTGAACGGTGGTTGGACTCGGTTCTTAATCACGTCGGGAGGAGGAGCAGCCGCCCGAGGGGGAGAGGGAGCAGCTGCCTCTGTGATCGCTGTGCGAGGAGCGGCCTTTGCCCACCGCGTGCTCTGCGTGGGCGGCTACTGCCCCGAGGCTCCTCCAGGCCCCAGTGGGCAGGTAGAGCTGCTTATTTTATACCCGGGAGTCGGCAACAGAACTGGTTTCATGGCAGGGGGTGGGAGGGTAGACACCTTGGAGGTGTGAGCTGCGCCGGGCGGGGTGAGGGTGTCCCTGCTCACAGCCCCAGGAGCCCAGCCGGGTAACAGCTGCTGTTGTGACCAGGACAGGCGAGGCTGGGCGGGGACCACCTTCCTGGGGTTGAAAGTGTGGGAACCGCGTCCGGGCCTCCTGACACCCACCAGCCAGGACGTCGCAGCGCCCTTGGCCGTGTGGCCAGGCACCCAGCCCGGACCAGGAGGACAGACTTCCAGGAGTTTCCTTCAAAGAGGGGGCCTGGCCCGGCTGGCGAGGCTCCGTGGTTGAGCGTTGACCCAGGAACCAGGAGGTCAGGGTTCCTTCCCAGTCAGGGCACAGGCCTGGCTCCATCCCTGGTGTGTGTGTCTGGGGAGCGGGGGGTGGGGGGGGGCGGGGGGGGGAGAGAGTGGCGTGCAGGAGGCAGCTGATCCATGATTCGCTCTCATCACTGATGTTTCTCTCTCTCCCTTCCTCTCTGCGATCAATAAACATTTTATTTTTTGTAAAGAAGTGGGCGTGCCCCTCTGCTTTTTCAGCCGCTCTCCCTCCTGCTGCCTGAAGCGCTGAGCTTGGGCCAGAGGCCTGGGAGGCGGAGCCCGTGGGCGCTCTGCTGCCTTCCCCGAGCTGCCTTTGGCCGGCTGGCCGGACCGACTCTCGGCTCTGGATTGTGGATCTGTGACCCCAGCGGATGTGGTCTTGCTTCCCTCAGCAATGCTTTCAGGGCGCAGGTCTTGCATGTCTCTCGTCAGGTTTCCCTGTAAACGCGTCATGTTTCTGTGCTATGGGTCAAGGGTGTTTTTAAATTTGAAGAGTGAAGGATTCATTGCCAGAGAATGGACATAGCACTGATTTTTGTAATTCGATCTTGCAGCCTCCGACCTTGTAAACGCCCTTTTGGTTCCAGGAGCATGTTTACAGGTCCACGCGGATTTTTTGATGCAGACGATCATGTTACTTGCAAATAAAGACCGTTTTCTTTCGTTCTTTCCTTGGGATTCATCTCATTTATTTTTCTTGCCTTATCGCCTTGTTCAGCGCCTGTTCCCCATCTTGAGGCAAAGCTTCAATCTCCTGCCGCTGCTTGTGACGGTGACTATGGGGTTGCATACAGACGCCCCTTATCGTGTTGGCGGCGTTTCCTCCGACTCCTTGTTTCCTGAGTGCGTTTTTCCTGAAATAGATGTTGGGTTTTGTCAAGTGCTTTTGCTGTATCTCATGAGATCACTTTTCCTCTCCTTTTTTCAGTCTTTATTTTCTCTAATATAGCAAGCGACACGAATTGATTTTTGAACGGCAAGGCAGGCTCGCATTCCTAGGATCACCCCACTGGGTCGTGATGTGTGGTTTTTAAAAATACATTATGGCATTTATTTGCTGGAATTTGTGAAGGATGTTTGCATCTATGCATCTGAGGAATAGTTGTCTATAGACCTCCTTCCTTATAATAGACTTTTTGTCTGGCTTTGGACTCAAAATAATGTTTGCCTTAGAAAGTGGATTGGAAAATGTGCCTCCCTCTTCAGATTTCTAGAGTAGAAAATGCAGAATTGGTATAACTTCTCCCTTACATCTTTGGCAGAATTTCCAGTGAAGTCATATGATCTTGGAGGTTTACTTGTGTGAACGTCTTTAGCTAAACATTTAAAATATTTTATATACATAAAACTATGCAAGTTCTCCATTTTTTCTTGTGTGTGGTTTGGTAGTTTCTCCCTTTCAAGGAATTTTCCCATTTCATGTATGTTGTTGAGTCCATGGGCCTGGAGTTGTTCATAATTCTCCTTTGAGCAGTTCTGGCACGCGGAATGCGATTGCCCATCTCCTCGCTGATCTTGGTCATGGTGTCTTCTCTCTCCTCTTCATGACTGACCTGGTCAGAGTTCGTCATCTTATTCATCTCCTCAAAGAACCAGTGTTGGTTTCATTGCTTTTCTACATGGTGTTGTGTTTTCTTCTTTATTGGCTTCTGCTTTGATCTTTATTATTTCCCTCCTTCAGCTGATGTTGAGTTTATTTTGCTCTTTTTTTTTTTTTCAGTTTCTTAAGATGCAGGCTGAAGTTATTGGTTTTAGAAGCTTTTTTCTAATCACCAGCGTGTTTGGGCTATAAAATTCCCTCTTGTACTGCTTTACCTGTACCCCACGAATGCTGGTGTGTCCTATTCTCATTTATTTTCAAATATGCTTTAATTTTTTTTTGATATTTTCTTTGACCCATGGACTACTTAGAAGTATATTCTTATTTAGTTTGGGAATGTAAAAGATATTTTTCCTGTTGTTGATTTTTAACTGATTACCATTGTCATTAGGTAATACCTTGTGTATAATGTAAATCTTTTAACATGTATTGACACTCTTTTAATGGCCCAGAATAAATGTTCTTACTGCACTTGGAAAAACAAAACCCGCCTTCTGCTGTTGCTGGGTGGATATTTTATTGCTGTCCACTAGGTCAAGTTGGTTGACAGTCTTGTCCAAGTGTTCAGCAGCCTTGATGAGTTTCTGTCTACTCGCCATCAGTTATTGAGAGATGTGTGTAAAATCCCCCATAGGACTGTGGCTTTATCTAGTTTTCCTTGTAACTTTATCGGTTTTGGCCTCATGCGTTTTAAGAATCGGCGATGAGGTGTATAACCAGTTAGGTTATGGTGTCCTTTTGACTAATGTATTCCTTAATCTTTATGAAGTAACCCTCTATATCCCTGGTGATAGTCTTTGCTCTGAAATCCACTTTTTCTAACATTAATATAGTTACTCCAGCTCTTTTCTTTTCGGTTGGTGTGAACATGGTGTATCTTTTCCCATCTTTTTATTGTTAACTCATTTGTGTTTCTATACTTAAAAGAGGTTTCTTATAGGCACCATATAGTTGAGTCTTCCTATTTTAGCCGATGTCACACTGTCTGCCTTTTAATTGGGGAACTCACATCATCTTCATTTAATGTAATGATTGATATTATTGCATTTAAACCTGTCATTTTGCTATTTGTTTGATTTCTCGTGGCTGTTCTCTATCCCTTGTTTTCTTTATGTCTGTCTTCATTTGGGTGAATTGTGTTAGTGATGATTTTATTGCACCTTCTCATTGACTTATTAGCTATAACTCTGTGTTGTGTTATTTCTGGTGGGTGATTTATAGCATACACGTTTAATTAGTCCCATTTTATCAACAGGAGATCTCACACCACTGCCTGTGCTTTGTGAGGACATTATAAAAACATACGTTCACTTTCTCCTCTCGGCCTTTATGCTACTATGTCCATCATTTTACTTGTACATGTGTTATAAATTGCAGGGACTACTGCTTTCATTTTTGTTTTAAACAGTTGATTATCTTTCAGAGATATTTAAATAATCAGAAAAGTTTCCATGCTCCATTCTCAGTCCTCTTTGTTCCTCTGTTTGCATGTACGTTCATATCTGGCATCGATTTTCTCCAGCTGGAATGGCCTCCTTTGAATGTTCCTTATAGTTCAGGCAGGTCAGTGATGAATTCTTTCAGCCGTGGTATGTCTTCCACAGTATTTTATTTTGCTTTGCTTTTGAAAACATATCCATTGGATACAGAGTTCTAGGTTCTCAGTGGTTCATTTCAGTGCATTACAGCTGTTGCTCCACTGTCTTTCGGCTCGCATGGTTTCCAGGAGAAATCTGCTGTCACCCCATCCTTGTTCTTCTATGGATTTGGTGTCTGGGGGCGGGGGGGGGGGGGGGGGGGGGGGGGGGGGGGGGGGGGGGGGGGGGGGGGGGGGGGGGGGGGGGGGGGGGGGGGGTGGGGGGTGGGGGGGNGCCCCCCCCCCCCCCCCCCCCCCCGCTTTGATACTTTTGAGATTTCTATTTATTGATTATTTTAAGCAATTTGAGTATGTTATGATTTGTTTGGAGTTTTATTTATGTTTCTTGAGTTTACGGTTCATTGAATGTCTTATCTATGTGGATGCGTAGTTTTGAAAATATTTGGACACAATTAATTCAAACATTTCCTGGTGCCCTTTCTCTTTTCCTCCAGGGACCCCAGTGACATGTATATCTGGTCCCTTGACATTGTTCCACAGCTCAAGGATGCTCTGTTCATTTTTAAGTCTTTTCACCTCTGAGTTTCAGTTAGAAGAGTTTCTATTGATATGCCTTCAAATTCACTATTCTTTACAAAAATGCCTAATCTTGCAAAGAGTTTTTCATGTACTAAAATACTAAGGTTTCATTGTTAAATGAAAAAGCATAATATAAAATTTTATATGTAGTATGATCATGGGTATGTTTAAAGTATGCCCAGAAAAGTGTTAGAAGAAAATACATACTTGTGAACAAGGAATTTACCGGATTGGTGGGATTTGCAGACTCTTATTATCTTTTTTTATTCTGTTACATAATTTCCAGAATTTTAACAATAAGCAAGTTAATTATATAAGAATGCAGGGATATAAAACGTTAACAAAATTGATATATCATTTATTGACTATCAAATTAGTAAAGATTAAAGATGACATGAGCTCTGGCCAGTGTGGCTCATTGGTTGGAGCATGGCTCTGTGCCCACAAGGGTCTCGTGATCTGTTCCCCATCCGCGCACATACCCAGGTTGTGAGTTTGATTCCGGTCCGGAGGCATGTGCAGGAGGCAGCCGATCGATGTTTCTTTCTCACATCCATGTTCCCCTCTCTCTTGCTCACTCTCCCTTCCTCTCTCTCTAAAATCAATAAGAACATATCCTTTGGTGAGGATTAAAAATATAAAATAAAAATTTTTTAAAATGAAAATGCCCAGAATTACTGAGGATTCAATGAAAACTGTCCTCTGGTTCACCCTTCCAGGGGGTGCGGTGGGGGTGGAGGGTAGGACCTTCTTCAAGACGCAGTGGCATCGGCCTGTGGCGTGGACCACTGGTGTTTCACATGGCGTCAGCCCTGCCCCCCCCCCGACCCTGTGTGTGCCTGTATGTGCGCTCTTCCTCCGATCTGTATATCTATGTCAGCTCGTCTGTGCACATCGTGGATTTGCAAATTGGATCCCTGTGCTGGGTGCTGGAGCTCTTTACGGAATCCTGAGGTGAATCTCTCTATTATGCAAATATTCTCTTGCAGTTGCTCTTTTAAAATTTTAATTACTTTTTGCTTATTAGCATTTTTATTCCCTCCTTGAAGGAGACTCACCTGCCTTTATGCCCTCTTGACTGTCCAGATTTTAGCTCCGCTCTGTCACTAACAGGGTGTGTGGCCCACGGGCAAGTCCATCTCTTTCTCTGACCCCTCTTCCCATGGCAGAGAATTAGTCCTGGACCAGTGATCCTCAACGTTCCCTCTGTATCCTGCCCTCTGCGTTTCTTTTTTAAAATATTGTTTTATTGATTTCAGAGAGGAAGGGATAGGGAGAGGAAGGGGGAGGAGGAGGGGCAAGGGGAGGGGGAGGGAGAAGCATCCATGAGAGAGTCATGGATGGGTCGCCTCCTGCACACCAGCCGGGCCGCGTTGCTGATTGCGCTGGCCTCGCTGGGACTTGAGCTTCTGCCCCGCTCACAGCTCCCAGGAATGTGTGAGGTACAATGAGCCGTGCGATAACACACTCAGCACGGAGAGGACACGTGAATGTGCTCGGTCAGGATGGTGATGGTGGATTTGGCAAGTCGGCTTCATACAGAACTCACGAGTTTCTAAAAGGAAGGAGGTGGGAAACATCGCCTCGACGTGCGCAGGAATTACAGGTAACGTCTAGGCCAGTGATGGCGAACCTTTTGAGCTCGGCGTGTCAGCGTTTTGAAAAACCCTAACTTAACTCTGGTGCCGTGTCACATAGAGAATTTTTTTGATATTTGCAACCACAGTAAAACAAAGACTTATATTTTTGATATTTATTTTATATATTTAAATGCCATTTAACAAAGAAAAATCAACCAACAAAATGAGTTCGCGTGTCATAGGTTCGCCATCACTGGTCTAGGCAGACCCACATAGGAATAACCCATCATATTCAGGCTCTAGAGCTTACATTGGTTTTTTTTTTTTTTTTTTTTAGCATATATGTTTATTCATTTCTGAGAAGAAGGGAGAGGGAGAGAGAGATAGAAACATCAGTAAGAGAGAATCATGGATCGGCTGCCTCCTGCACATCCCCCACTGAGGATCGAGCCCACAACCCGGGCCTGTGCCCTGACCGGGAATCGAACCCTGACCTCCTGGTTCCTAGGTCGATGCTCAACGGCTGAGCCCCGCCGGCCGGGCTAGAGCTGTACCAGAAACCCCCGGTTCCCTCCACCCGGATGGAGCTGCAGCCGATCTCCGCTGGGCCGGGCCGATTGCTTCGTCAGCGCTATTGACACGGCCAGGGGCACGCCGCGCTGACGTGGATTATTCCGCACAATGTCATGTTGTTTGTCCTGAAATTTAACTCCTTTTCGGCCTCAGCTTTTCTTGGACAGGGACACTGTATTCTTTCAAACCGATCACTTCTATTTTTTAAACCTGTGTGACACAGTCTGCCCGAGAGAGAAACCATTTCTTTCAGGCCTTTAATCTCCTCCGAGGGCGAAAGTCGCATTTGCTGAAATGAAAGTACACCTTGGCCGAAACGCGATGCTAATCCTCTTAGTTTTAATGGTTTGGAAATGGTTGGAATAAGAAGGTAAACATTGTAGCTGATTAACAGGAAGGAAGTCAATTGTCCATGGACCCGCTGTGGCCCCCACAGTGTACAATGGCGCTTTGGTTCTATAAGCCCCCAAACCGGGCCGCTCCGTGGAAACGGTCTTCCTCGGAAAGCGATCTGCCAGCCCCACTGTTGGGCGTGTTTGATTCCATTTCCCCAAGAAGCAAGCAAACCCCACGGAGAGCGGTGTCCTATCCGTGGCTTATCGGGTCCTTTTTATTGAAAATCGTCGGATATAATGAGGTGCTTCACATTTAAAAGTCTTAAATCTTTGAAAGCTCCAGGCCTAGATGGTTTTGATATTGGCTTATTAAACTTGCACCGAGAGGAAGCCGGAGCGGGTGGGGGCGGAGAGGGGGGCGGGTCGGAGCGCTGTTTAACCCCACGGCGCCCGCCCTGCGCGCACTGTGATGCCGACAGCAGTTTCTGCCAGCATCTCCCAGAGAGGACTCCGAAAGGTGTTCGCCGCCCACCGGAGTCCTCAGTAATGTTAGTCCCAAGGCCAGTTCCTCCCCAACCATCAGGAAGACAGAGCAGGAAGCTGGAACCTGGGAGAGCCAACAGCCACAGTGGGCAGCAGTGGGCATTAGGGGTATCAGTGGGCATCAATGGGTATCAATGGGCATCGATGGGTATCAATGGGCATCGATGGGTATCAGGGGTATCAGCGGGCATCAGAGGGTATCAATGGGCATCAGAGGGTATAATGGGTGTCAGTGGGCAGCAGTGGGCATCGGTGGGAATTGGAGTCTAGCAAAGCCCATCGCACTTCACTTGGTTTGTTTCATTGAATCCTCTCCCCTCCCGCCCCCTGGAGGTTATTATCACCTCAATTTTACCCGTAAGGAGCCCCAGGCTTAGGGGTGAAGGGACCTGCCCAAGGTTACACAGCTGGAGCTGGAGCTGGGGCTGGAGCTGGAGCTGGAGCTGGAGCTGGCACTGGCGCTGGCACTGGAGGCGGGGGAGCCAGGGTTCAAGCCCAGGCAGGTCCTCTTTGCCAACATAACCCGGAATGCCCCCCTCCCCCCCGGGCCAAGTGGCCCCAAGCCCTCGTTAGGGTGCCCCAGAGGGCGGGAAAGTCCCCCGGGGCCCACGCTGTCTCCAGCTCAGCTCAGTGGAAACCTGGTCTCTGAGAGGCCCTGCCTCCCCCGCCCCCTGTGCAGATCCGAGGGGAGGGCGGCGAGGTGCCCCTGAGGTCAGGATCCCGGACCCCCATGCCCCATGACTCTCCTCGTGGGCAGCTGGCCCGCCCGTCGGCAGAGCTGGGAGACTGCTCTCCCCTAATCAATAGCCTATTGACTTGGGTCCCCAGAGGACAGGTTTATAACTTTATCGAGCACTGTATGTGGGAGCAATTATAAGGATAATGGAAAACCATCGACAAATGGGGCCTCTGCATTGCAAATTAACATCTGCTCCAAGTAGGAGAGGAGTCGTGTTTGGTTCCAGAATTTGCGGAAATGGAGCCGCCTGTAAGCCCACGTGTGTGATTTATGGGGGACCTTGCAGTGGCTCTGGTCCGGGTGTCCCCACTGGCTTTGTCCTTGACTCCCTGGGCCCGAAACAGTCCCCGTGGAACGCGCTCCTGTGTCCGGGTCTGCGGCGACCTGCTCTTGTCCTGACTTCCTGTCTGGGGACTGGGCCGCCCTGGGCACAGCTGGCCAGTCCCCTGGGGGCAGGTGGCTCAGGCCCCGCCGGGCGCTCCCCACACAACGAGGCAGTGGGAGGGGACCGGCACCAGCGGCTCCGCGGGCTGTGTGGCTCCAGGTCTAAGCTGCCTGTCCCGTCTGTGAAACGGCCAACGGCTCCCTCTGCACAGAGGGCCCTGTGAGCGGGACGGTGAGGGGAGCCGTTGGCACCCCTGGGCCTCACAGGCCTCGGATGGCAGGCGTGTGCCCAGCCCTGGCCGCCTGTGCGCCAGGCACCCTCTTCGGCCTCGGCCTTGCGCTGGGACAAGAGAAACCCCTGCTCCCGTCGGCTCAGACTCGGGGGGACAACGGACCCAACTGCACCCTCTCGTTCTGAGCGTGAAAAGCGCCAAGCATCAGACAGAGCCGGGCGACGGGGAGGGGATGGCGGCGGGGAGGCAGGGTTCTCCGGGAAGACGCGTCCGAGCGGCCGGAGGAGGCTACGGCGGCCCTGAGGGGCGGCGGTCCAGGCAGGAGGCCCGGCCGGGCGGGCGGTGCAGCGGGAACGGTGTGGGTGGAATGTGCGGGCCTGACTCTGGGTCCTGCCGCCATTTCCACGCTTGCCCGTGGGTTTGTCCGTTCATTCTTGTGTTACTGAGCACCTACTGTGTGCAGGTACCGAGGAGAGAGCCGTGAATCAGTCAGACACAGTCCCGTCCTGTGGTCCCGCGACCGGGAAGCCACCACCATAAAAAAGCTTCATTACAGACGGGCCAGAGCTGCACAGGAGGCCGCAGTGCGGGTGGCGTGGGCGGCCTTGGGAAGGGAAGGACATGTGATCTGGGACGGAAGGGCGAGGGCGTGGCAACCGCGCAGTGTGTCTGTTAGAGCAGAGGATGGGGGCTCGGGCAGAGGGCGCAGCGGGTGCAAAGGCCCTGAGGTGGGAAGCAGCGGGACTGGGAGGAGGGAGACAGGCCCTCGGGCGAAAGTCATGAGCCAGGAGAGCTGGGACCAGGTCCCACAGGGACAGCTCGGCCCGGGCGTGCCAAGTCTGACTCCACATTCACAGAGGGCCCCTGTCTTACACGGTGATGCCCCAAGCCCCGTCCCTCCATGGCCGGGGGCGGGAGATGGGAGTGGAGCCCACATCCCCTAAACCCCCGCTCAGCACCCGCCTGTGATGCCCGGTTGGGTTAAATAGGGTCAAAGTAGCCAGATGAATCCCTGAGACTCGGGGGAAGCTCCGGCTGCCGTGGCCGCAGCGGGAGGCAGAGCCGGGCCGCAGGGGGAGACAGGCAAGGGCACAGGTGGGAAGGGCACCTCTGGGAGATGCTGGGAGTCCTCCCCCGCCCTTCCCCCCACCCATGGCCCCCAGCCCACTCCCGTCTCCAATCCTGGAACAAAAGGCCTCCGTGCAGACAATGGCCCTTTGTGCGAGGCCCGCCCGGGGCTGGGCACAATCGCTGATTCATAACCGGGCGGCCAGGCTGGGTTCAGCCGAGAGCCAGGCTCTCCTGCAGTCAGAGCAGCGCATCTCCAATGGGGAAAGGCTGCCCCCTGCTGTCCGACCCGGGCACTGCGCACGACCAGGAGGCATCACAGATGGGAGACTGAGCCCCCCTGGTGGGCAGCAGGGCACCATTTCCTTCTGAGGCTCTTAGAGGCTGGCGGGACGGGCTGGGCGGGGCCAGGACGGGTTGGGCCAAGGAGTGTGGTTTTGCCGACCCATCCTGGGAGGGGGAAGAAGCAAGCTCACAGGCATGGCTTGTCACCGTGCACCTGCACACACACACACACACACACACACACACACACACAC
>JAWPEG010000007.1:1362877-1374471 GCA_035771395.1 Myotis vivesi
ATGGATGGATGGATGGATGAATAGATGAATAAATGAATAAATGAATGGATGGATGGATGATGGGATGGATGGATGGATGAATAGATGAATAGATGAATAAATGAATGGATGGATGGATGATGGGATGGATGGATGGATGGATGGATGGATGGATGAATAGATGAATAAATGAATAAATGAATGGATGGATGGATGATGGGATGGATGGATGGATAGATGAATAGATGAATAAATGAATGGATGGATGGATGAATGATGGAAGGATGGATGATGGATGATGATGATGGATAATGGATGATGGCTGATGGATAATGGATGATGGATAAATAAATGATGGATGAGTGCTGGATGCCTAAGGGGGTTGCTGTGTACCTAATGCCATGCTACCTGGCATGGAAACACTGTTGAGTAAAGAAATAGGCAACCACACGGGAAGCACATGACTCAGGGCGTTACACAGCAGGCAACGTCTCTGTGGCCTTTCAGACACACCGCACCCATTTCCATAGCCATTGGCCTCTGTGCCAGGCACATGCGTGGGCAGGCAGCCTGGCGCTGAAGGGCACGTGGCCAGGCCTGATGCCAGCCTCACCCGCCTCACCTCCCAGCCTCGGTTTCCTCCCAGATCAATGGGATGATCTGTCGGGAGCACAGGGTCAGGTTATGCATGAGGGCAGTTTTGGGGGAGAGGCCCTCTCATTCCCTCCAGAGAGAGCAGCACGGGCCGGGAAGGGGCCCTCCCTGGCTCGCCGTCCACTATGCACTCCTGGGGACACCCTGTAATGTCCATTCACCCCTCAAACCTCCCAGGAAATGCACGTTTCCCACTAAGAGGGGGATTCCACACAGGCAGGCGCTTACCTGTTCGGACATCATGGTTGATGCCTTCGACAGAGATGACGGCGTCCGGGATGCCTTTTCCGTGGGAATCCGTCACCAGGCCTTTGATGCCGCGGTGCACCTGCTCGGCAAACACCACAAGACGCGGTGAGCTCACCGACACGCGCCCCCCCCCCCGCCCCCGTGGCACGGTGAGCACGGTGAGTACGATGACCCTCAGGCCGCCCGGGCCACCAAGAGCCCTCACACAGCCTCGCCCAGCTCAAGAGCTCCCTGGTGCCGTGTGGGCCTGGAATGTAAACGTCTTTGATTACAGGGCTTGCGATGTGGAGCTTGCGAGGCAGCGAGCTCTCTGCAGGCTCTGAGTCTCCCATTGGAGTGAAATCTTTCAGATGTTTAAACGTGTTAGGGTTTGAGGGGGTCATAAGAAGAAACCCACTAGCCCTGGTGGTGTGGCTCAGTGGCTGAGCGTGGGCACATGTACCAAAAGGTTGCCGGTTCGATTCCTGATCAGGGCACATGCCGGGGTTCAGGCTCGATCCCCAGCAGGGGATGTGCAGGACTCAGCCAATTCATGTTTCCATCTCTCTCTCCCTCTCCCTTCCTCTCTCTCTAAAATCAATAAAAAACATTTATCTTTTAAAAATCCACTAAGGATGGAATTTTGATACGCACATATTTTAATTTTCCTGAGCTCTGTAGACTTAGTATATAGAGAGGAAGGAAGAGCAGATGGCTCCTTCCACACTGGAGTGGCCACCTGGGACCATGGCCACCGGAATCACGGCAACCAGGGACCACAGTGACCTGGGATCACGGCGACCAGGGACCACAGTGACCTGGGACCATGGAGACCTGGGACCACAGCGACCGGGACCACAGCCATCCGGGACCATGGCCACCTGGGACCACGGCCACCAGGACCACGGCCATCCGGGACCACAGTGACCAGGGACCATGGCCACGGTCCAAAGCACTAATTTGGTCTCACTTTCAGCCTCGTTCCTTAGCCACCCCCGTGGCAGCGCGGCCCACGCCGTACCTGCTCCATGAACACGATCAGGGACTCCCGGTTGTTCTCCCACTCCTCGGGCAGCTCGCTCTCGTGCGGGAACTTGTCGCAGCCCACGTAGATGGACAGCTCGAAGCAGTTCGTGTGGAGGTAGCTGAAGTCGTTGAGACCTGCCAAGCCAACCGCAGACAGGAAGCTGAGCCAGGCACAGCAGGGCGCCGGACACAGCGAGGACGTGCCTGAGGACTGGCACGTGAACAGGGTGTCGAGCGGCTACTGAGACAAAACATTCATTAGAGCAAGTGCGGGGGAGGCGCTGGGTGGAGGGAGGGGAGGACGCCGCGGAAGGCTTGTGGGGAGACCGGCCCCTGAGAGCACAGGGTACTGCGGTGTGACCCCGACAGCCCTTCCCGCGCCATCAGCCCTGGCGGGGACGGCGACACACGGCTCTGGGCCTGGAACCCCACTACTGTCAGAGCTTCAACATGGACCCGGAGCTGCCTTCACGGTGGAAGGGCGCGGAGCAGAGCGGGCCGACACCGCCGTGGGGGGAACGCACAGGCCTGCTCTCCGCTCTCCCTGACCAACCGCCTGTCAGCGCTGCTAACGAGCCAGCGCCCTGAGCAGGAAGAGGCGAGGAGGCGGAGGGGGAGGCAAGGAACTTAGAAATCGCATCTCATTAACCCACCGAGAAATGACTCCGCAGGCCTGTCAGTCACACTGCCAGGCGGGGGTGATTACAGAGGCTCCAGCCCCCACAAGGCTCTGCCGCCAAGTCCCTGAAATAATGGGAAACGTAACTGATGGAAAAAATCAGCCGCTGCAGCCGGTGAGGACGGTGAGGACCTGTGGCAGGCGGCTGCTCCGAGCGCTACTGCTGACCACAGGGAAGGAATGCAGCACTGACAGGGCCTCCCTCCCTCCTCCCCCGTCAGGACAGCACAGCACGCGCTCGCCCTTTGCAGGGCTTGCTCAAAAACAATCTTTAGTGTGAGAAATGGCTCACCTGTCCAAATTTCAAATGACGGACTGGGAAACAGAAGCATGGTGAAATGGGACTCTTAATAACACTCGAGAGTGGACGCCCATGGGACAGGATCACAGGTAGGGCAGGGGACACAGACTGTTTATTTAGCCCCTCCCCCAGCCCCTCATTGGCTGAGGACTATTTGGTCACCTGTTTCCTAATAGGTCACCAAGGTCTTGCTGTCTCCCATTGGGTATTTAAAACAATGGGCTGGCCCAGCCGACGTGGCTCAGTGGTTGAGTGTCGACCTATGAACCAGGAGGTCATGGTTCGATTCCTGGTCAGGGTACATGCCCAGGTTGTGGGCTCCATCCCCAGTGTGGGGCGTGCAGGAGGCAGCCGATCCATGATTCTCTCATCATTGATGTTTCTCTCTCTCTCCCTCACTCTTCCTCTCTGAAATCAATAAAAAAAATTAAAATTAAAATTAAAAAATGGGGCTGGGGCCTTTTCTAGTTGCTCCACCTCCCTTTGTCTAGGGCAGTGGTCAGCAAACTGTGGCTCGGCAAACCACGGCTCGAGAGCCACATGTGGCTCTTTGGCCCCTTGAGTGTGGCTCTCCCACAAAATACCGACTTCTGCGCGTGGGCCACAAAGTTTCAATCGCACTGTACGGGCGCGCCCGCACGTGGTATTTTGTGGAAGAGCCACACGTGGCTCACGAGCCGCGGTTTGCCAACCACGGGTCTAGGGGAATCCTCCTAGGACATGTGCTGTCAGCCACCTGTACAGCTCATACCCTCTCCCACCCCCACATCCTGTTTGCTGTGGGGAATTCAGTAATGGCCTGGCCAATGCTGTTTCTTTCCTATGAAGATAAAGCAGAGGCATGTTTCTTACATTAATGATTGCTGAGAGGAAGGGAGAGGGAGGGAGAGAGAGAAACATCAATGATGAGAGAGAGCCACGGATCGCTGCCTCCCGCACGCACCCACTGGGGATCAAGCCTGTAGCCCCGGCCTGTGCCCTGACCGGGAATCGAACCGTGACCTCGGTTCATGAGTCACTGAGCCACGCCGGCCGGGCTGGGTTTGCTCTTGGGGCCAATATTTCCCCAAGTCTCCACCTACCATCTCTGACCCCACACAATGGAGACCCTCAGTGGCTGAGAGCAGACCACGGAGTCCAACGGCCCCAGCTCCGCCCCTTCCCGTGTCCGAGCCCCAGCTCTCTCATCAGCTTCTCCACTCCACCCTTTTGCACGTCACGTTCGTGCTTGGCAACAGGGTGGGTTGGAAGTGGAGAACCTGTGAAATGGGAGCGAGCCCCGCCCCTCCGAGACTGGGACGCCGCAGAGCTGGGACCTGGGCCTCCGGGAGCTGTAGTGTCAGGGCAGCGACACTGCGGACAGGGCGGGAGGGCCGGGAGGCGCCCATCGCGTCGCTGGGAGGACTCACTTCCGGCCACGGTGTGCCAGGAGGCCCCGTTGACGGTGCCGTCCTCCTTCTGGAAGTCCTCGGTGTGGCACACCCGCCGGCGGGCGTCGGTCATGAGGCGGTGGGTGGAGGCGTAGGCGTAGGCCAGCCAGCGGAACACGTGGTCGTCGGGCGTGGGCGTGCGCTCCTGCGTCTTCCAGGGGGACCGGGCCATGTCGTAGGGGTAGGCCACCACCAGCTCGCCGCCCTGCAGGTTGCCGCCCAGCACAAAGGGGACCTTCTCCATCCAGGCGATGACCGCCCTGGTCTCCGCCGCCACCTGCGAGCACCGACGCCAGGGACCACGTGAGAAGGAGGCCGCTCCCCAACGCCCCAAGCAGGGACTCGGTGGGAAAGCAGCCATTGTATGGAGACTCTGAGCCCAGCTTAGAATTTCTAAATCCGTCCTGAAAACACTGGATTTCGTAGAAATAATGGATTTAAAAAAGAGAAACCTGCCTGGCCATGTGGCTCAGTGGTTGAGCGTCAATCTATGAACCAGGAGGTCAGGGTTCGACTCCTGGTCAGGGCACAGGCCCGGGTTGGGGGCTGGATCCCTATTAAGGGGCGTGCAGGAGGCAGCCGCTCCATCATTCTCTCTCATCATTGATGCTTCTATCTCTCCCTCTCCGACATCAATAAAAATGTTTAAAAAAATAAATAAATGAGACTTAAAAGGTCGTAAACCAATCTAAATGAATGCACTTTGGGTCCTGATTTAAACAAGATGAGAGAGAGTGATAATAGTTAAATGTGAAGACAGCTGGACATTTTATAACATTAAGGAACGCTTTATTTTTAGGCGATAATGGCAATGGTTTCCTGTCTGGAACGGGAGTCCCGTCTTGCAGATACAACTGTCCACACAGGAGACGCTGCCGTGCCTTCGGGGCCGTGGTCCTGCCCGGCTTTAATGTGCACGCCGCCCCCCCCACCCAGGGGGCTGTACAGCTGAGGGCCAGGCTCAGTGGCAGCCGCAGAAAAGAACAAATAACAGAGGCGTGTTTTTTTCCTGTTGTGTTTTTTCTGTGTTCTTGTAAAGAAATATAATTAAATGATTTTTATAAAGAATCTCCTCAAATATCCATTTGAAAGGTGTTTTATTATCTAGCTCTTCCTACTCTGGGAGAAAAAGTGTAAGAGAACAAAGTGTGTAAGAGAAGGCTCTGTCTCCTTCTGAAATGTCACATCCTCTGCCCATGCGCTGGGTGTTCCTGCAACCCCCCACACCTCCCGCACCCCTCCGCTGGCCCCCAAAGCCCCCCACAACCCCCGCTGGCCCCCCACGGTCCCCGTTGGTCCCCCGCTGACCCTGTGGCCCCCCCGCGGTCCCCCACTAGCCTCCTGTGGTCCCCCACAGCCCCCCTGTGGCCCCAGCAGCCCCCACACCCCCCACGGCCACCCGCTAGCCCCTTGTGGACCCCCACAGCCCCCGTGCCCCCCCGCCACTGGCCCCCCCCTGCGCCCGGCAGACCCGGCGTTCTGCTCACCGTGGCGTTCTCCGATAGGAACCACTCGGGGACGGGGATGTGGTGGTTGGGCACGGGCCTCAGGCTGCTCTGCCGGGCCTCGGCCTCCCAGAGCGGCGAGTTTAAGTCGGGAAAGTTGTTGTTGATGTCAATCCCGTCGTGGGTCCAGCGCCCCAGGGACCAGCCCCCCAGCTCCGAGCCCTGGGAGGCAATTCAGAAGGAGAGGGGCCCGCAGATTGTGGGTGGCGCGGACGCGGGACGGCTCCCCCACCCGGGTGTCTCTGAGCCTCTCCACACGTCTGACCGAAGACCACACCCACCGGCCACAGTCGGAACCGCTGCTGACATCTGTGGGTGCACAGCACAGCCACGGGGGACTCCTGCACAGTCCCGGCCCTTCTCCCCTCGTGCTTCTCTGAGGGCTGCTGCGCTGGGCGGAGGAGACTGAGCGCTAATGAATCCAAAAGCCCATCCTGCCCCAGCCGGGGCTCAGCTGCTTGGAGCACTCACTGTCCCCCACACCAAATGGCTGTGGGTTCGATTCCTAGTCAGGGCGCACGCCTGGGCTGTGAGTTTGATCTCTGGTTGGGGCGTATGGGAGGCAACCGATTGGTATTTCTCTCTCACATCAATGTTCCTCTCTCTCTCTCTAAAATTTAAAAACGTAAAATTGAATGAATGGAATGGATGAATGAATGAAAATAGAAGTCCGTCATTGCAAACTCAACAGCCTCGCTGTCCGGGCCACAAATCCCCAACCGACTGCCACAGCAAATCCCTGTCTTTGTCGATAAATACAACGAACCTCCACGTGCTGACGCTGCATTTGGCAGGTCCCGTGGTTTCAGGAATAGTTTCCACTTTATTCCCAGGAAACACCAACTCTATTGAATGCATAATCCAATACACACGCATACTCTACACCTACCCGTGCCCTGTGCACGCTCTACATCACACGTAGCACATGACACAGAGCCGATCTCTCAGGATCATAAACGACCCTCCTCAAGGAAAGATGAGAGGATCGCGAGTCATGCTCCGGGCCGGGGCCTGGGCTAGGGCTTGTGTGAGGCGCCAGCCGCTGCTCTGTCATCACTGTGTCTATATGCAGGGGCGCGTTCTCCTGTCTGCTGGCACGGGCCCCGCTCGGGGTCCCCGAAATTCTCTGTTCCAGTCTTTCATGACCTTGTGGTGTCCCCGCCTCAGCAGAGGCTCAACAAGGAAGCTACTGGTGGTGGTTTCTATTTGTTGATTCTGTTGGGGTTTTTCTTAGAGAGAGAGGAAGGGAGAGGGAGGCAGGAGGGAGGGAGAGAGAGAGAGAGCGAGAGAGAGAAGCAACGGTTTGCTGTTCCACTCATGTATGCGCTCGTCGTTTGATTCTTGTGTGCACCCTGACCGGGGACGGGGTCTGTGGCCTTGGCGGGTCCGGATGACTGGGCTGCCCAGCCGGGGCCCATGGGTGGACTTGAACTCGGGACCGAGTGGGCTGTGCAGCCAGGGCCAGCGGTCGGTCGGGCGGGGAGCGGCGAGGCCCTTACCCCCTCGGAGGCCTCCTCGTAGCCGTCGGGGTTGAGGGAGGGCACAATATGGATGCGGGTCTCCTCCACCAGGCGGACGATGCGCGCGTTGCCCGCCAGGTACTCCTGGCACAGGAACTGCACCAGCAGCAGCAGCAGCTCGCGGCCCAGCACCTCGTTGCCGTGGGCGCCCGCCATGTAGTGGAACTCGGGCTCCCCTGGACCGGGCGGGACACAGGCACGTCAGCCGCTGTGCAAGCCGCTCACTGCGCAGCTCGCAACCCTCTGCCTGGCAGCCACTGGCCACCTCAGCCTGCTGGCTTTTTTTTCCTTCTAAATATATTTTTATTGATTTCATACAGAAGGGGAGGGAGGGACAGAAACATCAATGATGAGAGAATCATGGATCGGCTGCCTCCTGCACGATCATTAATCAACCCAGGAACCAAGAGGTCAGGGTTCGATTTCCGGTCAGGGCACAGGCCCGGGTTACAGGCCTGGGATGCGGGCTCGATCCCCAGTAGGGGGCGTGCAGGAGGCAGCCGATCAATGATGTTTCTCTCTCTCCCTCTCCCTTCTTCTCTCTCTAAAAAAAACTAACAAACAAAAAAACTAGGGGCCTCCTCTGACGGAGCCGTTACTGAGCAGGGGTGCAGGGTTTCTGGTGGAAAAGGACTTTGTCCTAAGTGCCCGGGTGTTTCCTCCCTGCCCAGTGGGCCGGCTCAGAGCTGGGGGCAGGCTCACATGCCCCGCCCCCCGTCAGGAAAGGGTATTTCCAGCCTAAATCAGTCGGCGGCTGTGTCAGAGGAGGGGCGGCTCTGAGACCCAGGTGCGGACTGAGTGGGAAGGGGCGGCCGGCTCTGCCCTGCGCCAGGGCTGACCCCAAGGGCCACGTGCGCCCCCGGGGGCGCCTCACCGACTTCGTGCTCCCCGGGCCGGTCGGAGATCTCCACGGCGTACAGCTTCAGGCCCTGCTGGCTCTTACCGATGTTGTAGATCCTGGTGATGTTGGGGCACATCTCACTCACCACCTTCATCAACTGGAAAACAGGACCAGGACGGACCAGGCCCTGAGCCGGGAGGGCTATGCACGGAGGGGCGGGGCCTCCCAGCAGACAGCCCCCTGCCCCCTCCCACGGCCCCCACGGCGCCCTCACCACACCCCGTGAGGTCCTTGCGCCTGAATGTCCTCCTCGGCCCCTCTGCCGGCCCCCCAGCACCGCCAGCTCCTCTCCACGCCACCCCCACCCTGACCTCCCAGCTCCGCGTGCAGAACCTCCCCTGAGGCTCAGACTCCACACAGCCGCCTTCCGGGCACTCGGGCCAGCCTCCCTCCCAGCGCCCGGCCAACCGTTCCAGAACCATGTCCTTGGCCCGACCTCCATGCCTCTGCTTGAGCTGCCTCACTGCCCAGAGCAACCTCGCCCACCTCTGCTGCCCAGGCCCTGCCAGGCGGAGGACAGCGCCCCATCTCCACCGACGCCCACCCCCCCAGGCCCCCCTCCTTCCCCTCCTCCCAGGTATCTCCCTGGGACGGCCTCACATGCACAGTTATCAAGTCTGCACCATGAGGAAGTGGTGACAGAATGAGAGTCTCGGCCCTCATGGTCCCACACGCAGGAGACGTAACACACATGTAACACGGGCCTGAGCGATTCTAAAGCGGGACCGGTGCGGTGGAGCCATGAACTCCCTCGGAGACCAGTGTCTGTGCACCGTCCTCCGGCCCCTCCCCATCCACCCACCGGGCCGGGCGGGACAGCGCCTCCCAGTAAGTCCCTCTCCTGCCCCTGGGACTTGCACTGTCAGCGCCGTCCCTCCCGGCGGCAGGCCTTCTACTCTCTCTCCTCTCCCTCCTGTGGCTCCTCCTTTTTGTTTGTTTTGTTTTCATATATTTTTATTGATTCAGAGAGAGAGGGAGAGAGAGAGAAATATGAATGATGAGAGGGAATCATGGATCAGCTGCCTCCTGCACGCCCCCCACTGGGGACGGAACCCGCAACCCGGGCCTGTGCCCTGACCGGAATTGAACTTGTGACCTCCGGCTCCTAGGCGGGCGCTCAGCCCCTGCGCCCCGCGGCCGGGCGTCCCCATCTCTTCTCGTGGGAGGGGAGGCCACTTCTGCAAGTGGGATGACCACGTAAAGACACCAGCTCCCGCGGTGCAGGGAGCTCATCTGAAACACGCTCCATGTGTTGCTTTTGACAGTAATCACACTAGTTGGTGTCTGACTCTGGGGCTCGGAGAGAGGCCCTGAGTGCAGGGAGTCGGGGAGCCGGCACACGAGGCTCCGGGAACCGGCAGCGGCAGGGCCCTGCGACCCCCGAGTGCAGAGCGGGTGACTCGGCCTCGAG
Organism: Myotis vivesi; assembly: GCA_035771395.1. NCBI lineage: Eukaryota > Metazoa > Chordata > Mammalia > Chiroptera > Vespertilionidae > Myotis > Myotis vivesi. The sequence continues at coordinate 1,372,512 of JAWPEG010000007.1, forward strand.
TCCAAACTCATTAGTGGTTTCTGAGAAGTGCGGCGGCCACGGTCTCTCCAGCACGTCCGCCCCTGGGTCTGCGCTGACAGGAGCGGGAGCTGTGAGTGTCCCAGTGAGAGGCCACGCAGAGACCGGCCTGCTGACGCCTCGGAGGGTGGGGGGGGGCCAGCCCTCGGGCTCAGCCTCACCGCTCCTCCTCAGGACGGTCCCTGAGCGTGGCCGGGCGCGGCCTCTCCTCCCCGCCCCGGAGCCCTGCTCTCAGCCACGGGAGCCTGGCCTCCTGGATCCTTGTCCTGTAAGTGTACTCGTGAGGGCTTCTCTGATTTCTCTGTCTCACACCGACCTCACATGTACACATTTATCTAGTCTGTAACATTAGGAATCCTTAGAACCTTTGATATCTAAGGATTTCTCATTAGTGGCACTTGCCCGCACTGCCCAGCACTGTGGGAGGATGAACCCCGACAGCAGGGGCGCCCCTGCAGCCTGTCCCTCAACGATCGGCCCCTCCTCCCCTCTCGGCTCAGGATGCCAAGGCGGTCGACACCCCAAAATCCCTTGGTCTCTGTAACTATGTTGGGGGCAGGGGGCCCCTCTAGGAGTCCCTTTCCTCTTTTTTTAAAAAAATATATTTTATTGATTTCAGAGAGGAAAGAAGAGGGAGAGAGAGAGAGAGAAACATCAATGATGAGAGAGAATCACTGATTGGCTGCCTCCTGCACGCCCCCCACTGGGGATCGAGCCCACAACCCGGGCATGTGCCCTGACTGGGAATCGAACCTGGGACCCTTCAGTCTGCAGGCCGATGCTCTATCCACTGAGCCACAGCGGCTAGGGCTTCCTTTTCCTCTGAACAGCACAAAAGCACCCAGAGCTCGAGGGGCTCGGTCAGTGCTGAGGTCGGGCTGTCGGTTACGATCAGAAGGAGAGATGGTAGGTTTCCATCCAGCCCATCTGCTGTCGATGGCCCGAGGGGGGTCAAGTATTGATAGTTTTCCAAACTCCCAGGCGATCCTACCATGCAGCCAAGAGGGAGGCTCGGAGTCTCTGAGTAGCAACGGGTGGGGTTCTGCGTGCTCGGTGACGCAGTTTCCCCATTGGTAACGCCGGTCCGAGGTGAGGGCTTCCGCCATCCCTATTCTCAGTTATCCTAGTCCAGTGATGGTGAACCTATGACACACGTATCAGAGGTGACACGTGAACTCATTTTTTTGGTTGATTTTTCTTTGTTAAATGGCATTTAAATATCTACACTAATAAAAGAGAAACATGGTAATTAGCGTACGACCGCTACCCTTTTCATTGGCTAATCAGTGAGTATATGCAAATTAACTGTCAGCCAAGATGGCGGCCGGCAGCCAGGCAGCTGGAAGCGAACATGAGGCTTGCTTGCTTCAGTGACTGCGGACTCCAACGTTCCCCACCTGCCGCTGCCGGCCTCTCAGTTGCAACTCTAAGCAACTATGTACTATGTTGCAAATAAGAAGCTAAACAAAACTCCAGAAACGGGCTTTCATTCAGCCCGGCTTTAGCAACATTGTATTGATGTTTTCAGAGGCGAGGCCTCAGAGCTAAAGCTGGCCCAGAATAAAAAAAGAAAAAGAAAACAAGGAGCAGTTGGAAGCTTCAGTCACTCGCTTCTGGAAAACAGCCCTCAGCCCCTCACCCAGACTGGCCAGGCACCCCAGTGGGACCCCACCCTGATCCAGGACACCCTTCAGGGCAAACCAGCCGGCCCCCACCCATGCACCAGGCCTCTATCCTATATAGTAAAAGGGTAATATGCCTCCCGGCACTGGGATCAGCGGAGCAGCAAGGCTCCCGGCACCGGGATCAGCATGACAGGGGGCAGCGCCCAAACCCCCTGATCGCCCTGCGGCTCTGTGTGTGACGGGGGAGCTCCCCAATCCCCTGATTGCCCTGCGGCTCTGTGTGTGACAGGGGGCGGTGCCCCAACCCCCCCCCCCCC
>JAWPEG010000007.1:1374816-1389901 GCA_035771395.1 Myotis vivesi
GAGTGAGAATCTCTCCAGGACACAGGCCAGAGAAAACCCCAAAACACCAGGAGCGAACGCGTGAACCAACTCTGGAGCCAGTTTCCCTGGACGTCCCGTCACACGGTGAAGGGCCCCCTCACCCGCTACTCGAGGGGGAGCTGGGGAGCTGGTGCTGGGCTGGAAGCGCCCCAATAGCATAGTCAGGAGGTGTTGACAGTGGTCGCCTCTGGGGCCTGGGATTCCGGGGTCTGCAGAGGACGTGTCTGCTCTTGAACCGACTCCCTCCATATAAATGGACTTTCTGGTGCCTTCCTGCCTGTGACTGTATAAGCCTGTATTGCTTCTGTAACTACAAAACTACACAGCACTTAGCAGAAAGGGGAGGCCGGAGGAGTGAGGAGGAGTGGAGAGAGGCGGGAGAGGGGGAGAGAGAACAGCGATGTGAGAGAGAATCATGGATTGGCTGCCTCCTGCACGCCCCCTTCTGGGGATCGAGCTCACAACCCGGGCCTGTGCCCTGACCGGGAATCGAACTGTGACCGCCTGGTTCAATGTCCAACCACTGAGCCACACCAGCCGGGTGGCTTTCCCCTTTAAACGCCACCTGGAGGACACAGCCAGGGGTCCTGCCAGCTCAGGTCTCCCTCCAACTGGAGAGAACAGGTGCCCCGGGCCGGGGACCACAGGGCAAGGCTGTGGCCGCAGCAGGTGTCGGTCTGACCCGAGTGGCTGGACGGACGGCTGTGGGGGCAGGGCCGTGGCGGTATCCGAGCCGTGAGTCCTGGTTCATGCCACCAAATGCGGTCCCCGACCAGCCCAGACCTTCTGAACTGATCTCAGAGAGAAAGGGAGAGGGAGGGAGAGATAGAAACATCCATGATGAGAGAGAACCATGGATCAGCTGCCTCCTGCATGCCCCCCACTGGGGATGGAGCCGCATCCCGGGCCTGTGTTCTGACTGGGAACCGAACCGGTTCATAGGTCGATGCTCAACCCCTGAGCCACACCGGCCGGGCCCAGTCTATTTGATTCCCCTTTGGGGGCACCTCAGGAGCGCGGGGGACACGCTCACCGGGCAGCGGGCAGCCGAGGACCTCCAGCCGCAGGCAGATGCTCCCGTCCTGGAACCAGGACTGCGGGTTGACGCGGAGGTAGCGGGCCACCATGGGCACCGGCAGCTCGTTGAGGACAGGGATCTCCTTCTCACTGTTCCCCTCAAACACCTGCTCACACACAGGGGGAGGGTCAGGGGTAACGACTCACTCCCTCACCCAGGCCTCCCTGAGGAGCTCCACACGCGTGCTGGCGTCGAGGGTGGGTGGGGAGAGCCGATCAGCTGGGCCCTGCCCGCAGGAAGCCCCTTCTTGGGCGGGGGTTGGGGACTGAGATGTTCCCGCCGAAACCACTGGGGCCACGGCAGGGGGACAGCCTCAGAGCGCTGGGCTCCCAGGGGACAGGACCCGGTGGCTCAGGGTGCAGTGCATGTGAGTGGCCCTGAGTGGCCCAAAGGCAGAGTGTGCAGGGCTGCAGGGAAGGGCAGGCTCCAGAGAGAAGCAGCAGTGATGGCGTGGGGCCGAGACGGGCACAGAGGGCGGGACCGCTGACTCTCGGGAACACGGGCGTGCGTGGGGGGTAAGAAGGGAAAGGGAGGCCACGCTCAGGTCGTGTGGGACACTGGATGCCAGTCAGGAGCTAGCGGACCCGAGGGAGAGGCGGGGACGTGGTCAGACTGGCCCCCCTGGAGCCGATCCTGGGCCGAAAGATTGTGGCCATTGAAGCAAGTCAGGGATCGGTCACAACTGAATGAACAGCTGGGGGGCGTGGCCAAGGGCCCCCACTTCCAGGGCTGACCTGTGACTGGAAGACTGAGCCCTACATGAGCCCTGAACGAGACCACTCGGTGCTGTGCTTCCGGGCACGGAAGGGGGCGTCACCCATCATAGCTGTGGGTGCCCTGAGTTGGCAGAAAATCAGCAAACTTCTGGGGCACACCCGGGGTACACATGGGGCACACACGGGGTACACATGGGGTACACAGGACACACCCAGGGGACACCCAGGGCACACACAGGACACACACAAGACACATCCAGGGCACACACAGGACATACCCAGGGCACACACAGGGTACACCCAGGACACACACGGGGCACACCCGGGGCACACACAGGACACATCTGGGGCACACGCGGGGCACACACGGGGTACACACGGGGCACACATGAGACACATCCAGGGCAAACCCGCCACCTTGCAGAGCCCCCAGCAGCACCGCGGGCCCCGGGGCAGACTCACCACGTCCCCTGACCCGTTCTTCACCGTGACCCACGTGTGGCTGTCGTTGCTCACCATGACCTTGTAGGAGGTCACCCAGTCGCTCCTGAGAGGAAATAAAATGTCATGGGAACCCAACACTTTACTTATTTATTTTAAAAATATTTTTTTATTGATCTCAGAGAGGAAGGGAGCGGAAAAGACAGATAGAAACATCCATGATGAGAGAGAATCATGGATCGGCCGCCTCCTGCACGCCCCCCCCCGGGGATGGAGCCCACAACCCGGGCCTGTGCCCTGACCGGGAATCGAACCCTGACCTTCTGGCTCACAGCTCGACGCTCAGCCACGGAGCCACGCACTGTCAAATGCTCTCCTCTTCCACGCAGAAGGGCAGCGGTGAGCAGAGCAGGCGCGCCCTCCCCGAGACCTGGGCCAGGTCACTGACCATCGAGGCCACAGTTTATTCATAGAACATGGGGACCACAGAAGCACTGAGCTTTCTTGAATAGAAACATATAGCAGTTTTTCATGGACAGCTCTTCTAATGAGATGCTTGGCCACCCCCACTCATTACCATGGTCACATGAGCATGATCACCCTCACCGTGGCCTCCAGGCCCCCGGTGCCCTGTTTCCTGTGTTCCTCCTCTCGGTTCCTGATCCTGATCACTCTCGGTGCCTCAGGGCCTTGGCACATCCCGCTCCGTGTGTCCCCCCTGGGCTCCTCCTCCTCTCCCATCCCTGACAGCCTCTACATCACTCAGACCTCGCACCTCATCAGATGGGCCTGGGCTGACGTTCAAGCTTAACGCTCTGCACCTTCGCAATGGCGATGACCTGGTGCAGCCACAGAGAAGTAAAGCCCTGGCCCAGCCAGCGTGGCTCAGTGGCTGAACGTCAACCTCTGAACCAGGAAGTCACGGTTCATTCCTGGTAGGGCCAAATGCCTGGGTTTGAGCTCAGTCCCCAGTAGAGGGCGTGCACGAGGCAGCCGATCCATGAGTCTCTCTCATCATTGGTGGTTCTCTCTCTCTCTCTCCCTCTCCCTTCCTCTCTGGGATCAATAAAAAATATTTAAAAAAAGAGAAACATTACTCTTTAAAAAAACGAAGTGTCAGTTAATTAAATCCCAATTCCAATGAAGGCGGTGGGTCATCGGGGTGATGGGGGGCTATCTGCCATCGGTCACCCCGGGGGAGGATGGAATGGGCCTGAAGTTCTCTCCCAAAAAAATCCCAGCTGCCAGGTGGCATGTGCTCCGTGCTGCTCCTAACCCTGAGGTTGCGACCCCACCCGCGCCCGGCCCGCCCCTGGGAACGCAAAGGAGCGTTGCACGTGAGCTCTTCACTCAGGTCCCGGGTTAGTGAGAAATGGGTGTAGCCTGGACGTTACGTGAGGACAAAGATCCGCGTGTGGCCGGGAGGGTGCGGGCAGGGTGGGTGGGTGAACGCAGCTCCATCTCACAGGAAAGCCACGCCCCCGGGATGCATCCCTGACATCCTGTCAGAAGCCGGCTTCACAGACCCCAGCTCTCACGTCCACCTTCCCCCGTCTCCTGGTCCTCGGGAAGGTCTGAAATTTCCAGCCCGTTGTGGCTTTTCCACTTCCCTCGGAGAGAAGTTTCCACATCACAAAACCACCTTGACGTTTAATTCCCTGTGACTGGAGCTTTCAGCCGGCAGCAGCGCAGCCCAGAGCTTCTGTGTCAGCGACTTGCTGAGGCAGAAGACGGAGGGACTCGGGGACCCCAGCCGGCTCCCTGCTCCCCGCGAAACCCACCCCAACCACACACAGCCCCACCGTGGAGGAGACACCACACTTGCCCCCAGCCAGCCGGCCTCCAGATGAGGACGAGAGAAGGTGGCTGCAAAGGAAACATCTGGAACACATTGCGATAGTTTAGACCGATGCAAACGTGGTTTGAATAAAACCCAGAAACGTCCTCCATCAACACAGCGGCAGACTAAACGCTTGCGGTAAACTAGGTCCCAGCTGCACTAAACACACACACACACGCACATGCACACACACACATGCACACACATGCACGCACACACACCCGGTTTAAACCAGCGGTAGGCCTGCCAGCAAGTACAGGACACCTCCAACGGAAAGAACAAGAGCTGTGGACCAGCAACAAGAGAGCAACCAGCAAGCAGAGAGGGCAGCACTGCCTTAGGGGGACATGCATACACCAGGGCACCGGTGAATAATGCGCATCTTTTCAATCGATGGAGTTACACACATGTTGACATATATGCGATGTGATATGTGTGCTGTTTCGTTGTATTGCCCCTTCAGATGGCCACAAGAAAAGTTCTATTGGGACGGTCTCCACAAATTACCTGAAAGATGGGGGAATGTGTAGCTAGCGATGGACATTACTTTGAACAAAGCACTTCTGATGTTTCTCTTGAAATTATCGTGTTGTCTTTTATTACAAAATCCGCATTTATTAACAGTTAAAAATGCGGATTAACTATTAACCGGGGCCGTGCAACGGAAGGAGTCCCCTTTGCCATGCGACACCTGCTCACAGGTCCTGGAGCCAGGATGATGACACTGGGGGCCACTATTCTGCCGGCCACACGCCCTTCCGTCCATGGAAACTGGTAAAAGCCCTGTCTCCTGACTGTTGGTGTGAAGCTGACTCTGCTGCATTAGACGCGAAAGGTTTCCTTCAGCCCTAAAAGCCGTCTTTCCTCCAGGTTGGAAAGGAGCGACGGGCTCCGCACTCCCTGGGGCCTGGCTACCGCGCCTGCTGTGTCCAGCCCCCACAAAAGGGAAGGAATCCTAACAAAACAGTGGCCGCGGCCGGCTCTTTCAGGGGCTCACCGTGTGCCAAGGGCTCTCTTAACGGCCGGATGTGGCAGTAACTCATTGAACCCCACGGTGATCCTATGCGACAGGCACTATCACCTCCATTTTACAGGTGAAGAAACCGAGGCATGCGGCCAGGAAGCTCGGAATCCAGTCTCGTTCGGGAGGCCCTGGGCTGGCGGGGCTGAGGTCCGGCCCCTGGAGAGGACAGAGTCAGCAGCGACAGAGCTGGAGACCTTCCCTGTGCAGGGCACTCCTCCAGCACTGGCGGCCCAGAGGCCAATGTGAGCCAGGCCCTGCCGCTCCCGGAGGGTGACATCCATCAGGGCAAATACAGAAAGACACACAGACACACAGGCCTCCACTGAAGCCCGCGAGGACAGGGTGCCACTGGGAGTGGGTTTGGAAGGAAGCCTCTGCATTCCAGGAGGGTTGAGCCTGAGGCTGACAGAACGGTAGGTGCAAAGGGCCTGGGGCAGGAGGGGCTTGCTTCTCCGCAGAATAAAGAGGAGGCTCCTGGGCCAGGAGGGCAAAGGGCTTGAGGTCAGAGAGGCAGAGGGAGCCAGTCCACACAGGACCTGTGGATCAAGGAGTGGGAGCCTAGGGGAGCTAAGCCGGGGCGGGGGCCCACTGCGAGGGAGCCCCTCCACCAGGAACCGGGGAAAGAAAGGCGGTGAGTCCAGTATGTTTCCTGGGGAGTCAGACCAGGGGTCCAGGGCCCTGGACACAGCAGGAAGCATCACCCAGGAGGGAATTCTCAGCTGCTTCCCTTAGAGCAGCGGTTCTCAACCTGTGGGTCGCGACCCCTTTGGCGGTCGAACGACCCTTTCACAGGGGTCGCCTAAGGCCATCCTGCATAGCAGATATTTACATGACAATTCATAACAGTAGCAACATTACAGTTATGAAGTAGCCACGAAAATAATTGTATGGTTGGGTCACAACATGAGGAACTGTATGTAAAGGGCCGGAAGGTTGAGAACCGCTGCCTTAGAGAATTTCCCCCGAGAGCCCACTCCTTGGTCACGGGCACCCCGACACCGAGGTGAGCCGTGAGGCTGGAGCCGAGAGCGTCTGTACCTTTAATCACTTTCCCTGCATCGCTGAGAGGCAGCAGGACACGGAGCAGCGATTGCTCGCTGGCCTTCTACTTGAACTTGGAGATGTTTTCGTTACAGCCTCTCCGTTTGGTGCCAAACCGGCAGCTCCAAACTGACAGCTTTCAACGGGGCTCGAAAGGAGTCTGGAAACTCAGCTCTCCAGCCCCGAGAGGTGCCGACATTCATTTCGTCAAAAACAGGAGCCGCAGCATGAAAACACGCCTCCCCCGCAGCTGCCTCCTGAGCTCTGCTTCCAGGGGTGGCGGGGCCTCCTCCTGGCTCCTGGTCCCCGCCCGGCCCTGCTGAGTGGGGGCCCAGACCCCAACGAGAAATGAGAAAGGCCCGGATCCGTCCCCTGGGAGGGAAACCAGGTGGAGTTGAAGAGAGAGGAGCCCTGGGACCCTTCTCCCGGGGGACCCAGACCCCGGCCACCGGGCGGGACTCCAGCCGGAAGGGAAGGCGCCATCTCCACCCCCGGCCTCTGGACCGGCATCCCCTGCTACTGCTTGACTTGGCGCTGCCCCTTCTCTCGGCCACCCCTCCTCACTCAGACCCACCGTCTCCCCCACCCCCCGCCGGAGCCAGGGTCCAGCGTGTCCTGGGATTCTCCCAGCAGGCACAGCGCTGAGCGGCCAGCCCTGCAGCCTCCACATTCCCAGGCATCTGCTGCCCTCTGACCCCGCCCATGGCCTCCCGACCCCAGGCATCCCCTCTGCTGCCCACGGAGTCCTCGATGGCCACGTCCTCCCCACCCACCTCCATCACTTCCGCAGCCTCATCTCCACGTAGGATCCCTGACCCTGCCCTTCAGTCCCAGGGGGCCAGCCTCTGGCTCTGACTCCTCCCCACCAGCCCTGGGTCCCACCAGGCCCTGGTCCCTGACCACCTCCAGGGGCACTGCCAGCCTCTCTACCGCCCCCCGGTGGACAAGCCCCAACAGTGCCAGTGGGGCCACTCCAGTCCTTGGCTCAGAGTCCCAGTCCCGGGAGCCCTCCCAGCATCAGGATGGAGCCTCTTTGTGTCCAACCGCCGCCCCCTCCAACCTGCCGGGCTCATGTCTGCAGAGGACCCGCCGCCTCCTCCACCAGGAATACAAGCCCCTGGTGTGAGGGCTCGGAATCCCCAGAATTAGTCCCCGCCTTTAGCATCTCAGGGGATCAAGACGCTCCTCCTGCCACGCGAGCCCCTCCCGTGTCAGCCCCACGTCCCACCGCCACCCATGCCCCCAGGGACCTGCCTCCTGGGCACAGCCCCTGCTGTGAGCACAGCCGCCTTCCGAAAGGACAGGAAACAGGCCTGGCTGTGGCCTTGTCTTCCTCCGGGGTCTGTGCCTTGTCCGCTCCCTTCTGTCACCCTCAGAGCTCCCGAGGGGAAGCTGCACTCGGAGCCTCTGCTAAGATCCCACTGCAAACAGGGCCACGCTCCTCCTCGGGCCGGGCTGGCTGCCGGCTCCCAGCTCCCAGCTCCCAGCTCCTGGCTCCCTCCTGGCTCCTGGCTCCCGGCTTCCTCCCAGCTCCCGCCTCCCTCCGAGCTCCCAGCTCCCAGCTCCTGGCACAGCCTCACTCATCGCTTGCAAATTAGCCAACTGCCTTTCTTTTCTAAAGGCAAAGTCAGAAGACGATACATATAAGGTTCTAGAACCTGGGCTGTGGGGTTTGCTTTTTATAATCAATTTTAGAGAGAGAGGGAGAGGGAGAGACAAACGTTGATGTGAGAGCAAAACATGGATTGGCTGCCTCCTGCACCCCCGCTACTGGGGATCGAGCCTCAACCTGGAGCCTGTGCCCTTACCGGGAATTGAACTGGTGACCTCTGGGTGTGTGGGCCGATGCCCAGCCCGCTGAGCCACACCGCCAGGGCCCAAATGCTTTCTAAACATCCAGCCAACTCGTCTACCTCCCCAGCCCTCAGCGGGCAAGTGCCCCAGTCAACCTGCCCCCTCGCATCGAGGCCACGTGTGCAGACTCTCAAGAGGTGACGGCGATCGTTTGTTTACAGAACAATTAAATCGGGAAACATTCCGGCGTTTAAACTGCCTGTGCTTGGTACCAGTCATCGGGAGCATCCGCTCAGCTCGGGCGAAGTGACTAACTTCTTCATCACAGTGTAACGGATCCTTCCAACACTCACCCGCCTGACAAACGCTTCAAAGGCAGGGGATGGAAGACGGCTCTGATTAGTACACTCACGTTTCGCTAAACTGCAATCAGTGAGGACATTTATCAGTGAAAAACATAAATATTCAACATCATGGAAACGGCTACATTTTGTTCCTGTCAGAGAGCGTGAGTTACTTGAAAATCATGAACCCTGGAGTGTTTCATCCTCTTGGTTAGGAACTGGTCGCGGCCGTGGCTAAGCCTCATGACCCGCTTCCCACCCGTATCTGGGCCCCAGGACAGCTCTCCTGCGCCCCTGCCCCTCAATCCCGCCTCAGCGTGTGCGCTGCTGGTGCCAGCGGGCCTGTGGACACCTGGCATTCACACAGAGCAGCCTCACTCGTCCGTATCCTCTGAGTGTGTCCAAGAAAGACTATCGAAAGGTCGGCTCTGTGGCTAAAGATAAAGCTTGAAAAGTACTGCTCTAAATAAGGCCAAAGAAGCCGGGCCAGTGTGGCTCAGTGGTCGACCTGTGAACCAGGAGGTCAGGGTTCGATTCCCAGTCAGGGCACAGGCCCGGGTTGTGGGCTCCATCCTGTGAGGGGCGTGCAGGAGGCAGCCGATCCGTAATTCTCTCTCATCATCGATGTTTCTCTCCCTCTCCCTCCCCCTTTCTTTCTGAAATCGATTTTTTAAAAGTACCATAGATGCCCATACTGGGCACAGCATGAGCACAGTGTGGGGGAGGGACAGAGGGACGACGCTGTCCTCTTCGCTGCCGGGACGCGGTGGCCACTCCTGCTGACCTGTGTTAGGGCCGCACTGGACTAATGCTGCCAGCATGACTCAAGCCTCCGGGAAAAGGCTCAGACGGCAGAACGTACCCTCGTCCTGTTGGTTACTCTGTCCTGAGTGCAGACGGTCCTATTCCAGGAGCTCAGACTGCACCGCTCCAGCCTCCTGTGCATTGTCCTTGAAGAATAATTGGACTTGAAATGCATTTAGACGTTTAAAAAAACAAACCGCCTCTTAAAAGCAACCCTACCCCTCGCCTCCTCTGAGGCTCCTGTCCTCGGCTGAGCCCAGAAACACCGCGTTCCGCTGCGATTTCTCCTCCAGTCAAACCCTCTCGCGTTTCAGCTGGAACGGAAAGTGAGCTGCCTTCTGTCGAATCCAGTAAGAGCCCCACCGCCAGCCGCTCCCTAATCCAACCGGCTGCTCCCGCCGGCCGCTCCCGCCGCAGGTCAATACCCAGCATTAACGCACAGCCCCCCCCACCGTCCGTGGACCACCGTCTCAACCGGCCTCACCGTCCAACTGTCCCTTTTCCTGGAGCAACTCAACTTTTTTCTTTCTTTTTCTTTTTTTCAAAACTCTTGCCTTTTGGAATCTGAACAGTGAGAACAATCATCATGGCAACGAGCCACCAATTAGAGAGAGGCGCACAGCAGGGGGAAGACTGGCAGGTGTAAGCACACGCGTAATAGCTACCGCCGAGCAACTCGATAAAAACATGCCACACGGTCAGCACATTCGTGAGCCAGTGCCGCCCAAATGCGAGGGTGATCCCAGCCCTGGAAAGGCCTGTGAAGGAAAAACTCAAAGCAACAAAAAAGGAGGAAAAGTCTTCTTGCAAAATGACCTGTGACTGTGGGACGGAGGCCTGGCTGTGGAGTGACAGGCTGTTAAAAATGACCATTGTGAAGTCGGAGGAGCAGCAGGAAAATGTCCCGGGTACGTGCTCAGTTAAAAACAGCATAATCACAGGTGAAATATGACGGGAAATACGGACGCCGTCTCCAGCCCTGGGTTGGTGTGGAGAGGTTCTTTGGGGAAGGAGGGAGGTATTTGCACTTGCATTTTCACTTATTATAATAAAGTATACATACCATAAAACCGATGATTGTGACCGTTTTTTAAAACATGTTTGTGTTGATTTGAGAGAGGAAGGAGAGGGAGAGAAGGGTGGAAACATCCATGATGAGAGAGAATCATTGATCGGCTGCTCCTGCACGCCCCCTCCTGGGGATCAAACCTGCAACCCGAGCATGTGCCCTGACCGGGAATTGAACCCTCACCTCCTGGTCATAAGTCAATGCTCTACCACTGAGCCACACTGGCTGGGCTGATTTTAACCATTTTTAAGGGTACAACTCAGTGGTAGTAAGTACATTCACAGTGTTGTGCAACCATCCCCTCCCTCCAACTCCGGAACATTCCATCACCCCAACGTGAAAGTCCATACCCTTCAAACAGTAACTCCCCATCCCCTCCCTGGCCCCTGGCAGCTGCCTCTCTGCTTCCTGTTTTAGGATCTGACTCTCTCAGAGCCCCTGTGAGTGGACTCGGACAGTGTCTGTCCTGTGTGATGGCTATTGCACTTAGCGCCATGTCCTCACGGTTCCTCTGCGTTGTAGCCGGTGTGAGAATTCCCTTCCTTTACAGCTGATACTACCCCACGTGTGCACAGACCAGGCCGGGATATTACCCCACGTGTGCGCGGACCGGACTGGGGTACTACCCCACGTGTGCATGGACCAGACCGGGATACTACCCCACGACTGCGTGGACCGGACTGGAATACTACCCCACGTGTGCACGGACCGGACCGGGATACTACCCCACGTGTACTCGGACCGGATTGGGATACTACCCCACGTGTGCGCAGACAGGACTGGGATATTACCCTACATCTGCATGGACGGGACTGGGATACTACCCCATGTGTGCACGGATCAGGCTGCAGAGAGTTTTGAGGGGCTGCGGCCACCTCTCCTGGGATCACTCTCAGGTCCCCGTCACTGACCCAGCCCTGCCCACAAGCTGGTTCTAAGAAGTGGGCTCCCACCTCGTCCCCAGGCCTCCCGCTGGCCTGGCCCTCGCCTCTGCAACTTCTCCAGCGACCCTTCATTCAGGAACCTGCCAGGCCCCAGTCCTGCTCCCCAGAGTCTGGGAGAGCCACACCTTCCCAAGACGGTGCCTGGGGAGACCTGTCGCCTGTCACCTGTCACTCTCTGCTCGGCCCAGCTCCTCCTCAGCCTGTGTTCAGGCCACCAGTCAGGCAACAACCACAGACCCGAGACAGCAGCCACCTGCCTAGCCTGCATGGTGCTAACCGCACCTGTGTCACTCAGCCTAACCTGGGGGAGGGGGGGTCCTACTCCCTGTTCCTGTTGGGGGGTGGGGAGAGTCGTTTTAAGAGATGGACTGAGTCCACAGCGCCTAGCCTCCTGCCCACCCTCCAAGGTCCTTCTCTTATAATGCCCCCTGCCTGACCCCTTCCTGCCNCCCCCCCCCCCCCCCCCCCCCCCCCCCCCCCCCCCCCCCCCCCCCCCCCCCCCCCCCCCCCCCCCCCCCCCCCCCCCCCCCCCCCCCCCCCCCCCCCCCCCCCCCCCCCCCCGGGAGAGTCGTTTTAAGAGATGGACTGAGTCCACAGCGCCTAGCCTCCTGCCCACCCTCCAAGGTCCTTCTCTTATAATGCCCCCTGCCTGACCCCTTCCTGCCCACCGCCAGTCACCTGCCCACCCACCGCCAGCCGCCTCCCTGTCCCTGCCCTGTCCACACCCGGACCCTCAGGCCCAGGCGCGGAGCCCACAGCACAGTGCCGCACTCACAGCCACAGCGAGTTCCTCCCCTGCGTGATTACGGCCGTGAATCGGGTCAGTCGCCGGGCGTCCACCTCGATCCACTGGTGGAGGTCGTTCCTGCCCGCGCACCACGCCCCGTCGTAGAAGTCGTTCTCGCTGACACCTGCCTGAGAGAAGCAGACGTGCTCTTCACAAAGGCCCGAGGTGGCAGCTCCTGGCCGGGCAGGGTGTCTCTGTGGAAATTAAAACTGGAACCCAGCCGGCGTGGCTCAGGGGTTGGGCGTCGACCTAGGAACCAGGAGGTCACGGTTCGATTCCCGGTCAGGGCACAGGCCTGGGTTGTGGGCTCCCTCCCCAGTGGGGGGCGTGCAGGAGGCAGCCCATCGGTGATTCTCTCTCATCATTGATGCTTCTATCTCTCTCTCCCTCTCCCTTCCTCTCTGAAATCAATTAAAATATATTTAAAACTAGTGGCCCAGTGCATGAATTCATGCAAAGAAAGGGAATTAGAAGAAATATGTTAATATCGCTATTCGCCCTTTCTCTATAATAGGAGTGTCAACCAAATCCACGATCAACAATGACAGATGGAAACACACACGTGCAACTGGCGACAGCGAGAGCTTTATATGTATTGCGCATGCACGAGTCAGCTTAGCCTCTTATAGACATAGAACAAACTTGCTTAATTAGACCTGCTTTCTGATGTAGCTAAACTTTCCCAGCCCAGTGAAGCACCCCAACTTCTCTTTCAGGTAATTGTCAGCCACACAGCAAATATCAACATGAAGCAGATTATTATTGTAGATCACGCAGGAAGAACAAAGGGTAAATATTTAACTGCAGCCGTGTCTGACTGTATTCTGCGCAGTGAGAAAACCTGAAGTCACTTTCAAGGTCCACCATTTCTTACTTCTTTCCAGTCGGGTCAAGTTTCCAAGCTTTCTAAATCTCTGTTTTCCGGCTAATGAAAAGAAAACAGGATTCCACCGAGTCTCCTATCTACCTACTCCAGGACTTCTGTGAGGACCACATGAGATGAGGCAGGGAAAACGCTTCACAGACATTTGGTTAAACTGTGAAATGTCTGCACCTCATGTTCCTGGGCTGAAAAACTGCAAGGAGGCTGGTCGTCGCTAGGGAGAGGAAGCCGGGGGAGGAAGCCGGGGGGAGGAAGCTGAGTGTTGCTACGTGACATCATTACCCGGCGCATTTTGCACCCTGGGGTCTCGGCAGCCATCTGGTGGGCTGTCGCTCTGAGGCGGAGGCAGGACCCATGTCCCACTTGGGGGAAGCCGAGCGTTGCTTTGTTGGCACCAGGTCCACAATGCCGTTTCTTTATAAATGGCCAGTGCGTGTCATGGCAGCTCCTGCATTGAGTGTCTGCCCCCTAGTGGTCAGTGCACATCATAGCTACCGGTCGGATGGTCGGAGGGACACTTAGCATATTAGCCTTTTATATATATAGATTTTTTTTTTTTTTTTAAAAAAGCTCTGAATCTAGATTGTGAGGTGCCTGGACGGGGACCTTGAGTCCCGACTGAACAGAGGGAATGGATCCAAAATGTATGTATTTTTTAAAAAAGGAAAAGAGTCCCATGTCACCACCCTCACTCCACAGAAGCCCTAAATTTTTCTCTGAAAACAAAACAAAAGAAAACACCACAAACCACAGAGGCCCCAGTGCACAGAGCTGGGCAGGTGTGACGTGACAGGTGACACGGGCTCGGGGGGTATCAGCCTGCTGAACAGTGAGATGCCCGGCCCCTCCCTGACCAGCTCGAGAGCACAGGCGGCCAGGCCCACAGCAAAGGAACCGAAGGTGTAAGGAGACCGGGAGGCGCCTCGGGGACGGAGCCGCCGTGCCTGGAGGAGAAGCCGCTGCGTGAGACGGGGACAGGACGCCCTCCGAGCGAGCTCTCACGTGGAGACTCCAGCAACGACAACCGAGAACATGAGACCAGCACAGGAAGACGCTAGGGGAGTTTTAGGGGAGGAAATTACATTTAAAAAATGTTATCCGATCCTGTGCCAAATCTGCAGGGCCGAGCGTCTCGAGGGTAGAAACAGCACAATCATGACGGGAATGCTCATTTTCAAGTTTCCAAGACTTAAAATATTTGGTCCTGTGATTCCATTCCCATAAAAACCCAAACATCCAACATTCCAGCCTTTTGGCGCACGCACGCCGCCGGCCAGACGCAGGCAAAACCTCTCTATCAGGGCGAGCAGGACGTCCCGTGGTTTGGAAACAAACCACCCACCGTGATCCATCTGCCTCCTGCGCAGGCCGCGCACTCGGGGAGCCTCGCGGGCTCTGTGGGGCCAGAGACCTAGGGTGGCTACTCCCCCCCGGCCCTCCCCCCGCAGCCGGATTGTCTGCCGGGCAGGCAGGCCTCAGGGCAGAAGGCGCAGGGTGCAAAGGACCCCGCGAGAAGCAGGTGGGGGTGGGGCTGAGGGTGGTGGTGGATGATGCCTGAGAAAGTGAGGCTGCCCACCCCCTTCCTGCCAGGGCCCACGTGGGCTCCACGTCTGGGCGAGTGGGGCAGGTGCCTCGGGGCTCTGACCTCACTGCAGGGGACACCGGGCAGATATGGCAGCGGGCGGACCTCGCTCACACCCTGCCCGACTGCCTTTCTAAAGCATTTTTTTAAACATATTTTATTGATTTTTTTTACAGAGAGGAAGGGAGAGGGATAGAGAGTTAGAAACATCGATGAGAGAGAAACATCGACCAGCTGCCTCTTGCACACTCCCCACTAGGGTTGTGCCCGCAACCAAGGTACATCCCTTGACTGGAATCGAACCTGGGACCCTTCAGTCTGCAGGCCGACACTCTATCCACTAAGCCAAACCGGTTAGGGCCCCAACTGCCTTTCAATGCAGTTTCTAATCCTGACGCCTTAGTGCTTCTCGCACACAAAGCCCCATCCATAGGCACGCCTGCACGCCTACACGCCTACATGCCTACATGCCTGCACGCCTGCATGCCTGCCACCTGCACAGGGGAGGCGAGCTGTGATTTTTAAACGCGTTCAAGGCGGGCGTGTGGGAAGACGCTGGAGCCCAGGCTTCCTGAGTCTGATTCTGGAGGCAGGAGCCCAGCTGCCCCCATCACTTCCCCAGGGCAGTGCACTGCAGCCCCTCCCACGGCTGCAGCATCCACTCAGGGCTAACACCGCGTACCCACGGGGCAGGGAGCCCAGGGCGGGGACAGCCAG
>JAWPEG010000007.1:1392395-1407739 GCA_035771395.1 Myotis vivesi
TCCCCACCTCTGCCCCCACCCCCTCCCCACCTCTGTCCCCCTCCCCACCTCTGCTCCCACCCCCTCCCCACCTCTGCCCCCTCCCCCTCCCCACCTCTGCCCCCACCCCCTCCCCACCTCTGTCCCCCTCCCCCTCCCCGTCCCCAGGGATGGCCGGACTCTGAAGGGCTCCCTGTTAACGCAGAGGAAGGTGCTGGGTGAACACCCGGGAAATGAACCGGCTCATCCAAGGCACACGCAGCGGCACCTTCTCCGCCGGCACCTTGGACCTCCTGGGCCCCAGAGGCTGACGCCGTGTCCATCTGATCACATGGAGCTGGAACGGGGCCTTCTGGGCCCAGAGCTCGCATTCCCCACGGGAGGGCCGCTCCCTCCCTCACCCTCCAAGGCCCAGCTGGGCACGGCTGGACAAGACCTCTGTGGGCACGAGGCAGCCCACTCAGGCCCGGACTGGGCACGGGGAGGGGACAGCGGGTTCTGGGGAGAATGCGGGCGTTCCCCACCTCCTTCTCTGCGGCACCTCCAGGGGCCGGGGAGGGGGGTCCAGAGCTCAGTCCCTGCCATAGCTTCAGCCTCCCTCCCACACGCCGGGTCCCCAGCCTGGACCGAGCGCCTGAGCCCCGGGACCCACATGTGGGGACAACAGGCAGGGTCCAGGTGCTGCCACCGCGCTGAGCAATTGAGTCCTCAGTGACCCCTTCACCTCTCCATGGCCCGCCCCTCGGCAGGAAACAGGGCGCACAGGACACCCCGGGGGGGGGGGGGTTGGGGCCCCCCCCGCAATTACAGGGAGGAAACAGCAACGCGTAACCCACACCCAGGGCTCGGGGCAGAGCCTGCCTCGGTCACCACTGAGCAAGGCACCTTCCGGGGGCTCAGGGGCGGAGCGTCGACCTATGAACCACGAGGTCAGGGTTGGATTCCGGGTCAGGACACATGCCCGGGTTGTGGGCTCGATCCCCAATGTGGGGCAGGAGGCAGCCAATCAATGATCCTCTCTCTCTCTCTCTCCTCCTCTCCCTTCCTCTCTAACATCAATAAAAATATATTAAATATATTTTAAAAGACAGCTTCCAGCCCTAACCAGTTTGGCTCAGTGGATAGAGCGTCGGCCTGCGAACTGAAGGGTCCCAGGTTCGATTCCGGTCAAGGGCATGTACCTTGGTTGTGGGCACATCCCCAGTGGGGGGTGTGCAGGAGGCAGCTGATCGATGTTTCTCTCTCGTCAATGTTTCTAACTCTCTATCCCTCTCCTTCCTCTCTGTAAAAAAATCAATAAAATATATTTCAAAAAAAGACAGCTTCCGTCTGCTCATCATTAATATGATGATGGAGCCCCTCCCATCACAGAGCACCATTCCAGTTGCTGAAAAACCAACAGCCCGGCCTGTGGAGAGTGACTCACAATCATGAGGCATTTTCGCACCGATGACAGCATCCCGTCTTGGCAGGTGCCCCTGAGGGCGGCGGCTGGCCGTGAACGTAACATCACAGGTGGGGACACTGAGGCTCGGAGGGGGAGACTCCCCGGGCACCCACAGAGCCGGCAGAGCTGGAGTCTGACTCCACTCCAGGTCCTTCCCAGCAAGAAAGGCAACACATGGTCCGTCCAGATGAAAGAGGAGAGCGAAGTGGAAAGAGAAGGAGCCAGATTAAATCAACATCCCCATCTGGGCTGCGTGACAAAGCTGAATTCCTTAAAAGTAGCAAATGGAGCTGCCAGCCCGGACCGTGTCTATTCTGGTCTGTGGTGATGAATAGAACGCTCTGGGCTCATAAGAAAGGCTTTTCCCCTCGCTATTCAAGGAGCTACAGTAGCAAACCCAGGAACTGAAAAATCCTTCGCTGCATTTTTGCATTTCCCCAGGAAATTCCAGCCCAGCAGGGTCCGCACCCCCTCTGGCAAAGGGCTCAGCCCAGGCCTTCGGCTCCTGGAACCCACACAGGAGGGAGGCCTTCCCCAGGCAAGGGGTTCTCAGGAGCGTCCCAGAGATGCCGCCTCGGGCATCAGACCGACAATGACAACAGCTTCCTAGAGCCCTGCCCCTATGCACGTCTGCAGAGAACCTCACGGGAGAGCCGGGAGGGTGACCGTGAAAATCCTAAACGATGGTGGCTGCGAACTCGAGCTCCAGGGGGTGTTAGCAAAAGGGCCAGGACGGGGAGGGAACAGCCTGTGTCTTCACCCAGTTCTGAGAGTAAGCTCCCACGGAAACAGGTCTCCCTGGGGATCAGGTGAATCCTGAAAGGAGGCTGAGTGGTTGGAGGAGATACTTGCTTCTGTTACTCAGTTACCTGGATGGTCTGGGGTGGAGATGGAGGTACCACTGCAATTTTCTAAGCCTTTCACAAGGGCTACAACAAAATCAACCAACCAGCCAATCAACCAACCAATCAATTAACCAATCAACCAACCAGCCAATCAACCAACCAACCAATCAACCAGCCAATCAACCAATCAACCAACCAGCCAATCAACCAACCAGCCAATCAACCAACCAAACAATCAACGAATCAACCAAACAAACAACCAATCAATCAACCAAAAGCCCTCCCGACCCTCCTCCCCTGTGTCTTCCCCATCAGCCTCTGCCCTCCTCTGGGCGAGCTTTTGTGAAGAAGGCGTGGTCTCCATCAGGGACCCAGGGCACCCTGGCCTCTGTGCAGCCGTCGCCACCTTTCTAACTGGCAATCAAGTAAGGAGCTCTTTAAGGAAAGAACCGCCACCCAACAGCAGCGGGTGGGATGTGCCCAGCACTGTGCGGGCACCGTTGGCACGTGCCGGTCTCAGTTCGGGTTCGGCCTGGACACAGCCTGGGGCAAGGCCTTGGAGCTGGCGTGTCTCTGGGAGGTGATTTCATGACGTGCAGGAACAGAGACGTGGAGGAGGAAATGCCAATAACACAGGCTGTGTGCTGAGCACGGCCCTCTGGGACTCCGCCTGGCCGGGGACTCTGGGGAACTGAAGGGAAGGTGCCTCTGAACGCCCACCCCCCGCAAGACGGGGAGGCTGCTGGTGCCAGCCTGACCCCCACCACCTCGGCAAGTGTGCTCACCGCCATTCCTGTACCACGGGGAGCAGCCCTGGGCTTGGAGAAGCCACACGTGCCCAAGGTGGTGGAGCAAAATTTTGATCCCAGCTCTCTCTGGATCCTAAACAAAATGTGCCAAATACCTGCACACTCCCTGCAAGGACTGAATGTTCCCTAAAGATCTGTGACATGAGCGTCTTAAGTTAACACTGAAGGTAAAGTAGCTCTCCCACCAGCCCACGTGCCCACGTGAGTAGTGGGCTGGATGCCAGCCAGGAGGGCCATCAGCCCTTGGGGTGGCCATCCACGGACCCCAGAGGGTCTGAGAAGGTCTCAGAGGGCAGAGCCATTGATGGAAACTGCAAGCCTGCGGGCGAGGCTCCGCGGCCCCTGGGAACACCCAGCGGAGACCTCGCCTCAAAAGTGCAGGCTCCAGGCCCAGGCTGCCGCTGCGCGGGCACCGGAGGCAGCGCCCACCTGAGTCCTGGCCGTGTGCGTGCGCCAGGCGCATGGGGAGCACAGTGACTGTTTCTCAGAACCACAGCCTCCATCCAGCTCCCCAAACGGAGGGCCCCCCTTCGTTCCCCGGCACCAGCCCTGGTCTCCGAGCCACGGCCAGGCAGGGGGCTGCCAGCAGGCATCGTTGACTTTGGAGAACATTCTGGAAAGAGAGGTGCTGTCTTGAAAGCTATTTGCTGATGTGTATGAAATAACTTTTTTTTAAAAATAAAATAAAATATCCTTTCCCTCGGAATTTTGTAGGGAGTTTATCAGGTCAAACCACTTTGGTTTAACTCTTCAAGTGAACACATAACGCCATGATATAAGATCTCTTGCCCTGGCCGGTTTGGCTCAGTGTATAGAGTGTCAGCCTGCGGACTGAAGGGTCCTGGGTTCAATTCCGGTGAAGGGCCCGCACCTTGGTTGCAGGTTCCCCGGCCCTGGTCATGCAGGAGGCAACCAATCGATGTGTCTCTCTCAAATCGCTGCTTCTCTCTGTCTCTCCCTCTCCCTCCCACTCTCCCTAAAAATCAATGGAAAAATATCTTCAGGTGAGGATTAACAAAAAATAACAAATAAATAAATAAATAGTCAGGCCGCAAACCAAGGTCACCAACTTGGATGTGACATGCAAAGTACACGCTCCCCCCCACTGGGGGCCCCCATGTGGCTCTGACCTGCCCTGTGCCTGGGCTAATGGGGAACCTGGACCCCCCTACACATGTGTGTGCACGCACGCACATGCACACACACACACACACACACACACGAGCATACCTACAAACTGGTGCAATACGAGGTGTGTAATCCAGTCCATAGCATTGAACCCATGTCAATTCCCTGGTTTCGATGGTGCATATAGCAGTGACTCTCAGCCCAAGGGGACATGTGTCGATGCCTGGAGACACTGTTACGACGTGGGGAGGAAAGTGCCACTGGCATCTAGCAGGTCAAGGACAGGCATGCTGCTAGACATCCTACATGCACAGGACAGCCCCCCAAACACATACACCACACACACACACACACACACACTCACACTCACACACACACTCACACACACACATACACACTCACACTCACACAAACACCACACACACACTCACACATACACACTCACACACACACTCACACAAACACCACACACACTCACACACATTCACACTCACTCATACACACTCACACATTCATACACACACACACTCACACATACACCCACACTCACACATATACACAACACACACACACACACACACACACACACACACACACATGCATGTGGCCCGAAATGGCGATCCTGCCAAGGTGAGGAATCCCACACTGTAGTCCTCAAAGGCACTGTCATTGGGGGAGGCTGGGTGACGGGGACACAGGACCTCACTGCACTGGTTTTTGCAATTTCCAGTGAGTCTGTAATTATTTCAAAACTAGAGGCCCAGTGCACAGAATTCGTGCAAGAGCAGGCCTTCCTTCCCCCGGCTGCCGGCACCGGCTTCCCTCTGGCACCTGGGACCCAGGCTTCCCTCACAGTCCCGGCTTCATCTGGAAGGTCATCCGGAAGGATGTCTGGAAGGACACCCAGTCTAATTAGCATATTACACTTTTATTGTCATAGATAAAAACAACAATTTTTAAAGATTCGGGGCTACTCAGTCCAGCAGAGCTCTGCTTCTCTGGCGATCAGCCACTCATGCCAAACTGCAACGCTCCCCATTCACCTAAGGGTTTGGCTGTCCACGCCGGCAGGACGTCGGCACGTGACCCACTGCACTGTCTGTGGGGGGGGAGAGAGCAGCCCCGGTCGGAGCCGAGACTCACGCACAGTCACACCCCTGGGCCTGGCATGAAGACAGAACTCCCTGTGCTCAGAACAGGTGCCTCCTTTCCTCCAGCCCCACCTCACTCGAGACAAGGGCCTTCGGGAAGACCTCCCCTCACCTGCGAGACAGAGCACTCGGTCGGCGTCTCTGTCAGTCACAGCGGCCCTCGCCCTCTGACTCAGGGGGTCTGGCCTCTCGCGCCGCCTCAGAGCCTAGATAGCAGCTGATAGGGAGCCTGTGCGTCCCACCCGCGAAGCCGCATCCTGAAGTCACCTGACACCCCAGCCGGCCCCATGTTGCTTCTCCCTCCGTAAGAAAGTGCCTGCTAGTGACACGATGCAGACACGAGCACTTCTGCTCCACCAGGAGCAGCACAGACCTCCGGCCACCACCTCACGTGGGAAACTGATTTCCGTCAACTCACAGCACAGAACTGTCACTGACTCCCCTAGTCAAGGTCATTCTTTTCTTCACATGCTTTTACTGATTCAACAGAGAGGAAGGGAGAAGGAGAGACAGAAACATCCGTGATGAAGAGAACCATGGATGGGCTGCCTCCCGCACACCCCCACTGGGGATCGAGCCCACAACTCGGACCTGTGCCCTGTCTGGAAATCAAACCAGGACCTCCTGGTTCATGGGTCGATGCTCAACCACTGAGGCAGACCGGCCAGGCTCAAGGTCATTAAACCCAGTCTCCCCCACTTGGGGTCCGAGGTGAAGGACTGTACTGGCCAAAGGCACCCCCCCCAACAGGATAGGAGTTGAAAGTCGGTGATAAATGTCACACTCTGCTTGTCATAGTTGGGGGTGCTCTACACAGCCCCTCACAGCCCATTGGAAACATGGCAGCCGGAGGCAGCCCCCGGGAGGCCCCGAGCTGAGTGTCTGAGCCGAGTCTGGGGTTTTCAAGGACCTGCTTCCAGTTTGAGGGTCAGCCCCTCAGCACACTTGCACCCCATGCTGAGCGCAGAGCAAATGAAGGCGAGCACACACTAGGAGGTTTGTGGAGATGCTTCTAGAACAATCAGCAGAGTACAGTGAGGTGGGGGCCCATCTTGCTACTTGCGGATGAGGAGGCTGGGAGGACAGGGAGCTGAGACCCAGCCAAGACCGGGGTGTCCCATGCTGTCCTCGGACTCTCCGTCTGGGGTGCCTTCCCCACCCCCAACCCCCACCCCCAGTAAACACCAGGCAGCATGCGTGTCTTTCCCTGAAGTAAAATAAACACATGCAAATTGGATGCAGATGAGTGAACAGAAAGGCCTTGTGCTGGAAAACACACATCTCCAAGCCACTGACCGCGAGCGGGTGACCTGTCGGAGCCCCGGCGTCCCCTCCCGTAGAGTCACATGGACGCCCACTCGGGGCCACGGAAGGGCTCCCTGAGACGCCTACACCTACGGCTCCGAGGGGCCCCAGTGGGTGTCCTGCCGATATGAGAGTCTCTTCCCACTCCCGTCCCACGCACCTTCTCCACAGCTCAGTGCCTATCACGCTGCAGAAAGTACTGCGAATTCTGGGAGGCTCTGTCCAGGGCGACACAACCCCCAGAGCTGCCCGCTGACTCACAGAGTTGCCTGGAACTGAAGTTCAGGGGCAGCCCTGCCCCGAGCACGTGCACAGGGGCCGTGGACACGGGTCCACGGGGCAGGAGCGGAGTCTCCACCCTCCCTGCCCCTCCTCCTCCGCAGACTCACTGAAGACTTTCCTGAACCTTCTAACCAAACCCGGGATTCCTCCCCTCCGAGCAGGGCTGTGAGGGCCACCTGCCCATCGCCAGACTGGGGAGGGCCATTGCCAGCTGAGATGTGGCCTGGGGCACTCGCTCCCCAGCCTGGAAACACGGGACAGAGCCGGTGCCACTGACCCCGAGACCCTGGGAACCCCTGAGAGAGCCCCCACGAGAGGAGTGAGAGACAGGGATGGAAGTCATGGCCCGAGATGGGGCTGGAGAGTGGGGGTGCCAGACGGTGGAAGGAGGGGGGCAGGGAAGGCACCAGGACCGGCTGTCCCGCTCCCAGCAGGGCCTCTGCCATCCTCAGCTGCTCGGAGGGTCCGGGACCCCCAGAACAGGAGGTGGGGAGGCAGCTGAGCAGGGCCATGGGCTGCCCCAGAGGCCATGGAGCCCTAACCCACCAGCCGTTCACACCCCCAAATCGGACACTCACCCCCAAGAAAGCGCCCTGCGGGGAGGCTGAGAGGAGGCGGAGGAGAGTGTCCGGCAGGAGGACCCGCCCTCAGTGGACTTCACATTTGGCGCAAGGGGTACCCCCCTCCCTGGGCAGCGGCCCAACTGCCCCGCCTCGCCCAGTCAGGTGCCCGTGAGGTCTAAGCTCCCGGGAACTGCGAGGGGCCTCGGGGTGCGCAGTGCAGGCTCCACAGAGGCTGGGGGGCAGCGAGGAGGCGCTCCAGGGCCCTCTCCTCCCAGACGCAAACCTGGAAGCCAGCCGTCCTGTCCCGCAGACGCGGCAGCCCCTCCGCCGGGAGGCAGGGCCATGGGCGCCCCCTTGGCCGCCCTGTGCAGCGCAGCGCGTTCCTTACCCGGCGGAGGCGTCTCCGGAGCCAGCTTCTCCCTCTTGGGCGTCTTCCTGGCCTTGGTCGCCTTCTTGGGCGGCCTGGGCGAGGGTGGGTGCGGCTCCTGCGCCTCCTCCCGGGTCCCGACGGGCAGCCGCGGGGAGAAGGGCTCGGGCACGGGCTCCCCGCGCACGTAGTAGGGCTCCTGGCTCCAGGTGTCCTGCACGTCGTAGCCGGGGTCCTCGAGGGCCGCGCCCTGGGCCCCAGCGCCCCGCAGGGCCACCTCCAGGAGCGCGAGGGCCAGCGCCAGCGCGGCTGGCCCCCAGCGGGCCATGCCCACTGCACCCCGCGACCCGGGGGCGCTCGGTGGCCGGGAGCGCAGGGCGTGCGTGGGGGGCGTGCGTGGGAGGCGCGCGGGGCAGGGGCGCAGGCACTGCAGCGGGCGCACCGGGCTGGGAAGCTGCCGGCCCGTGGCGCGTGTGACCGGCCCGCTGGGCCTGGCTGTGCCTGGCTGGGCTGGGCTGGGCCGGGCAAGGGGCGGGCAAGGACCCGCCAGGCGGGGCGGGCAAGCGCAGGGGGCCGGCCCCGCCCTTCCCTCCTCCCTCTCTTCCCCCCTCCAACCTTGCTGGGCTGGCCCTGGGAGGCAGGTAAGGGAGGATCGCCCTCCCAGTAACTGTCTCCAACACCCACCCCCCTTCCAGGCACTCGGACCCCTGCCAGGGAAGTGCCCTGCTGGGGCCGGCCTCACCCCAACTGGGGACTGGAGGAGCAGAGGCTTCGTGTTACAGGTTGGAGACCCGCCTTCACAGAGAGGCCTCACAGGCCCCTCAGCAAAGTGGAGCTGGGCCGCCCTGCTGGGCAGACAGACCTCCATGCCCTGGACCCTGATCCTGGGTCAGGGGCTGGGATGGAATTCCTGAGGCCCCAGGTCACCAGGGGTCAGAGGAGCACAGTGTCCCTGGCGCCCGAGCCTAGAGACCCTGGAGGGGCCCTCTCCCCCCTGAGGTGACTCTGAGGGGCTGAAGGTGAACGTGGAGTGTCCCTGGCTGCCTGGTGGTCACAGGCCACACCCCCACCCGGGCTGGGCAGGGGGGGTGCGCTCGCCTTTGAGAAGGTGCCTCTGCCCTCAGACCAGACCGCGTTGTGTGGGCCCTTCAGGCGGGAAGTCGGGCATTAAAAACTCATTTCTTGCCCGGCCGGCGTGACTCAGTGGTCGAGTGTCAACCTAGGAACCAGGAGGTCAGGGTTCGATTCCCGCTCAGGGCACAGGCCCGGGTTGCGGGCTCAATTTCCAGTGTGGGGTGTGCAGGTGGCAGCCGATCCATGTTGATGTTTCTCCCTCTCCCATCCTCTCCCTGTAAAATCAATAAAATAAAAAAATTTTAATCAATCAAGCAAGCGAGCAAACAGCCCAGCTGGGTGGAGCCGAGGAGGCAAATCTGGAAACGGAGGCGGCCACTCAGCACCTCCCCTCCACCCCGGCTCCCGGGCCTTCCCACGGCGCCTGGAACGTCACTCCACGCCTGCTCTCCTGGGCCGTGCGTTTGGGTAGGGAAGGTGAGCCACCGCTTTCCTTCCTGACACCTGGGTGCCCTGAAGCCAATTTCTATTTCACAGCCCACACCTGTGCTTGTCAGATAACCTCACACACCTTCCCGCGCCAATGACTTCCCAACACTGGTGAGCCCCCCAGAGAAGAGCCATGTGATGGTGCCTGACACGGATCCAGAGAACATTCTGTCGGAACAGATGTTAGGACCAGTCCTTTCACAGCGTTTTTCATAGCAAACGTCCCCACCTGCTCATCTCCCTCATTACCCCTGAGACTGTTACACTCAGAGAGAACGAAGGTGGGACTGTTCTATTTTTTAAGATTGGTCATTTGAAAAATTAGCTGCTATATTTTAAAAAAGTACACGCTCTGACAGTCGTTGCTAAAAATACAGTCTGGAGACGGATGCTCATGGAAAGAGATACGAAGTTGTTATGGCAACTACAATGGTAACCACAAAGCTGGAGGGCTTTTCCTCGAGTCACCCTGGGCGAGGTGGCGGTTTGAGATCTGTAATGCCCTCCATCGCGGGACTGCACAGCCAGCCCCTCACGGGTCATCTTAGCAGGTGGGCTCTGCTCCTATGCTCCGCAGATAAGCCTTGTTCCTAGTTCCTGGCCCCCTGGGCCAAGCTCCGCCCCTCCCCCCCCCCCATCCACTCAGCTCTCTCCTCACTGTCGCCTCCCTGCTGTGATGTCACCTTCAGGTTGACCTGAGAAAGTGGCCTGGGCTCCAGATATTCCGTTTGTGAATGAGAAGATGCTGCTGTGAAAACTATTGAGAAATCAGGCCCCCAGGCCCCACGCAGGACGGGCCCAGGTAGGACCACATCCCTCAGGCCCCCACGGACCCCAGAGGCCGGGACAGGCCGTGGCACCAGCCAGTGACCGTGGGAGGCAGCCGGCCTCCGTGGAGAAGTTCCCGATGGTTTACAGGGAACGTACCGAACACAAAAACAGCAAAAGTCCCGTCTGACACAAGCTTTTTGCCGGGACCTAGAAAAGAGGAAAAGCTCTTAGCAGCTAATGTCCTCTCGATCCTGAACCGGAGAACTGCACTATTTGAAACGGGATAGAACGGCTCACTGCGTCTCCATCTTCGGCGACCTCCCGTGTCTGAACAGCCCATGGCACAGCCACAGCCCCTCCTGCCAGCGACTCCCCTCATTTCAGCACCTCCCTCCTCCCACCCACCCGCACCCCACTCCACCCACCTGCCCAGAAACTGGCTTCCCTGTCCCTGTCGCCCCCTGGAGGACCATATCCAACCTTGGGGTCTGCGCGCGCCCAGCCTCACCTCGCCACGCTCTCCCCTCCTCCTCACTCCACCGTGGTGTCCAGGCATCGGAATACTGTCTCACCTGCACGTGGCCCCTCACTCCTGCTCACCCACATTCCACAGACAGGAACACCCTCACCAACTCCAGGGAGCGCCCCCTGCTGGTTACCTCCATCTGCTTCAACGCCAATGCCCTCTCCGTATTTCATACCAGGAACGTGAAAGGGGCAGGCACCTGGGCAGAACGTGTGTTAACCTCATCATGGGACCCTGTTGAGCCTCAGTTTCCTCATCCATAAAATGGGACAGCAAGCCTCCCTAGCTCAGAAGGAAGAGATGGTTCACACCTGGACACCTCCCCGCTCCCCGCCGCTCCCCACTCCCCCCCCCCCCGCCCCAGATGTCAGGGCTCAGGACTCCTTCTCCCGCCTACAGCAGCTCCAGGCCCCCGGGGGGCTGCCAGGTCAGGTCCCTGCTCCCACATAGCCCTGCTTAGACCATGCTAGCCTCCTTCGCAGCCTCAGTGCCTCTGGGCACATGTGCACGATGTCGGAATACAGTTTAAATTAAACCCAGAAGCCGCAATGCTTTGTACAAATCCTGCCGCCAGCCCCTGCCCTGGAATGCCAAGTGCACACCATCACAGTGGGCATCTGCTGCCTTCTGCCCTGCGGGCCCTGAATGCTCCGAACTTGGCTCCGCAGGCCTGGGGACCTTCCAGAGATAAGGAATCTCAGCAGGAAACCTCTCATCTGGGACTCAAGCCTTTCCCAGGCCTGTTCTAGACCGAGAGAGCCAGGGGCTGGACAACTGAAGGCCAGGGCAGCCCCAGGGAGCAGGAGACACAGGGAAGGCAGCTGCCCACTCTCCCACCGCCTCCCCTGCTGTCACAGCCCTGGCTCCTGCCATGGCCACCCGTGGCTGCCCGGCCGCCTGCAGGTCCCTACAGGATGCGTGAGTGTCTGCCCCCCAAGCCCAGCACGAGGAAGGCCAAGCTGAGAGGCTCCTGTGCAGAGGAAGAAAGAAGGGAGGGGAACGAGAAAAGGTAGGGAGGGGGAGGGAAGAGGGAGGAGAACGAGAGAAGGTGGGGAGGGGGAGGGAAGAGGGAGGGGAACGAGAGAAGGTGGGGAGGGGGAAGGGAGGAGGGAGGAGAACAAGAGAAGGCGGGGAGGGAGAGGGAGGGAGGGGCCGGGCGGGGTGGAGGAGGGCCGCTTTGGGGGGATGTGGGGCTGAGGAGAGCACCCAGCGAGAGGACACCCCCGCTTCTCAGCCTCTGTCCAGGGCTGCTGTGTCCACAAGGAGGAATCGCGGGGCTGGTGGAAGCCTCCAGAGCAGTTTGCTTTCGGGGCGCTCGGCCACGTCTCTGGGGCCCCACCCGGGTCTTCATGTCTGAAGTCAAAGCTCCCCGGGGGCTTTCAGCAAGTTGGCCTGTTGGGGGTGAGGGAGGCACCTGCTATGTCCCCGCCCGCTCTGTGACAGGGGAGGGGACACTGGGGCCTCCCCGTGCGGGGACCTGCAGCCCAGAAGGCGCGAGAGGCTCCCCGCCACCGTCTCCCCCACCGAGACTGAGCCTCCCTGGTGATGGCTTCAAGCTTTTTTAAAAAATATATTTTTTTATTGACTTCAGAGAGGAAGGGAGGGAGAGAGAGAGAGAAACATCAGTGATGAGAGAGCATCATGGACCGGCTGCCTTCTGCACGACCCACACTGGGGTCCAGCCCGCCACCCAGGCCTGCTCCCTGACGGGGCATCGCACCGTGACCTCCCGGTTCCTGGGTCCTTCTCAGCTGGGGGGGGGGGGACCTCGTGCTCTCCACCTGGAAATAAAGAAGAGGCCCTGCTGCCTGCCCAGGCCGCCGGGCAAATTTAACCCTAGAGTGCCAGGAGCGCTATCAAAGCTTCGAAACGGCGTCCAGTTCTAAGTCTGCTTTTATTAGTGATGATGATATTGCTAAATATGTCAATGTAGTAAAGGTTTCCTTAAGTTTTTGAATATGTAACTTCATTTACTTGCGATTCATAATTTTTTTCCTAAACTGCTGTAAAATCAGCAAAAATGCCTTGGCGATTTTAGCATAGTTCCTAGGATACTGGTTGACCCTCAGAGGGTTAAAAGCCCTCATCTATTATTGTGTCTCTCTGGAGTCAAACAGAAGCTTCCAGGGTCCACAGGGCTTGCCAAGGGGGTCAGGGTCTCTCCTCCGCAGCCACGCCCCCAGTCATACCCTAAGCCACGCCCCCAATAGCATCCACAGCCACGCCCAACCATGCCCCTAAGCCACGCCCTCAACCACACCTGCAGCCACGCCCATAACCACGCCCTCCGCAGCCACGCCCCAATCACACCCGCAGTCACGCCCTAAGCCACGCCCCCACAACCATGCCCTCTGTGGCCACGCCCAAAAAGCCACACCCCCGCAGTCACCCAGGACAGCCACGCACCTCACCGGCTCCGGGGAGGCAGCCCAGTGAGGGAGGGGGTCCCCGGCTCCCCGGGTGACCGCTCTGCATCGGCAGTTCCTACCCGCAGGCTGCAGGCTCCGGCCTGGATCTGATGAAGGAGCGAGGATTTGGGCAGAGGCAGCCCTGGAGGAACCGGGCACCGAGAGATGCACGGCGCTGTGGGGGGTTGAGCCACGCGTGGCAACAGCTCCGCGTTGAGACAGGAGCCGCCAGACCCCGGCAGCCTGCGTTACGCGTGGCTCTGCCAACCAAGGGCCGCCTCTTTTACGAGTAGATGTGGGGCCTGGGCCTGGGCGGGGGGCCGCTGTGGGCGGGCAGCCTGGCTCCGCGGCTGAGCGGTGACCTGGGAACCAGGAGGTCACAGTTCATTCCCGGGCAGGGCACAGGCCCGGGTTGCGGGTTTGACCCCCAGTGGGGGGCGCGCAGGAGGCAGCTGATCCATGATTCTCTCTCATCATGGATGTTTCTATCTCTCTCTTCCTCTCCCTTCCTCTCTGACATCAATAAAAATATATTTTAAAAAATAAAAAAATAACTGTGGGTCCTGGGATGATCTAAGGGAAGATCCTGGACTCCAAGCAGGCTGGGGAGGCCGAGCCCAGCGCGCCTGTCCGCATGTCTGCTCTTTCCCCCACCGAACAACTGTGTGGGCAGCTCCGGCGAGGAAACAGCCCTGAGCTGCTGCATTCAGAACGTGTTTACCGGCGTGGGCGGGCCTGTGCCTGTCTGAATAAATATAGGCTGCTCGCCACCTCATTCCCACAGTGAGAATTAGAAAGGAAGAACAAAGCCACACATCACAGATTAAGAATCAAACAGATGAGGAAATCGGGGCCGGCGATATGGAAAACCAAGAATAAAAATAGAGGCGGGAAAGTAGAGGGGCGAGTGTGGGTGGGTGTGAGGACAGGAAAGAGAAGTGAGCAAAGCTTTGTTTCCATGGTGACCAGCAGCTCCTGCAAGCCGGCCCTGTAACAGGCTGCAGTGGGCATCCTTCCTCGTGTTGGTCCAGCCCGGGAGGGGGCGCCCTCCACGCTCTGGAAGCTGGGAGCTGGCTCAGCGCCTGTGCGACCTGCACCAGGTCCCAGGCCCCAGGCCCCGCCACACTTCACAGACCTGGGCCGACCACACGCTCCGCCCTTGGGGATTCGGAGTTCAGCTGAGGGACTCCCAGGCGTGTCTGTTGGTGGTTCAAACAAATTTGCTTATTCTCAAATATTTACTGAGCATCTACTGTAGAGAGGAAATGGGAACAGTGGCTGGGTACTATATAGTTAAAATAATTTTTACTTTTAAAATATCATAAAAATGTTACATTGCTTCCAGAAATGGCATATTAGCTGGAACTTTTTTTTCAAATGATGTATACATGTGTGTATACAGTACATAGATATGCATAGATACAGTCACACAGAGAGAATTCCAACATGGCAAAATGTCCAATTGAATCTCGGTGAAGGACATTTCAACTTTTCTCTAAGTTTGACACATTTTTAAAAATATATTTTTGTTGATTTCAGAGAAGAAGAGAGAGAGAAACATCAATGATGAGAGAGAATCATGAATCGGCTGCCACACTGGGGATGGAGCCCACAACCCGGGCCTGTGCCCTGACTGGGAATCGAACCGTGACCTCCTGGTTCATAGGTTGATGTTCAACCACGGAGCCATGCTGGCCGGGCTTAACACATTTTATTAAAGGTTAGTGGTTGCAGTTCCCACAGCAATTGGCTAACGTTCCCATTCACACACGAGACCGAAGGCCTGCTGCCTGCAGCTCAGCAGTGACCTTAAGAGGCCACCACCTGCAGGGGGTGGGGGGCATGGCCTACAGCCAAGGGCATCCCCAGATCTGGCTTTCCCACCGCCCCACAGGCTCGGGTTCAGCAGGGGCGGGGGCGCGGGGTACCCCCCACCGGCTGTTTTCCTCCATTCAGGGCAAGAACTGCATCACTTACTAGTAGAAGCTTCGGCGACGCCAGGCTTGGCTGCTGGCCTGGCCTCGGCAAGTTCCCAGAGCTCATTAAGCTGCGGAAATTATTAGAAAGACTCGCACGCTGATTACTTTTGTTTTCCAGTGAATCAAAGACCAGCTTTGCCGGCCTTTGCTAAATCTGCAAAACACATCGGCGTCTGGATTGCTACTAGTGTGTGGCGGGGGGGGGGGGGGGGGGGGGGGGG
>JAWPEG010000007.1:1420965-1435181 GCA_035771395.1 Myotis vivesi
CAAAGTTCTGGTCGGAGTTCTGGTTAGGAACCGATGAGGATCTGACGTTTATTGTCTTATTACATCCGTATTTATACCAGCCGATTTTAATCCTGTCAATTTCTATTACAAGGGGTAAGGTGTTTCTCATCTCCATTCCAGGGAATGGAGCTTAACTACCCGCCTGGCACTTAATGAAGGGGTTGTATCCCCTCCCTAACCTCAGGGAAAGATCCCCACCTGGGGAAACAACCTTTCTCGGAGAGGCGACCTTGGTTAAAACACATGGCGCTAAAGGGAGCAAACATATTAAAAACAGTATGCTACACACGCCAGGTCCACGGACACACATGCTGTGCAGATGCCTCTCCTGCAGCGACTGCACCAAGCAGCAAGGATGGACCGG
Organism: Myotis vivesi; assembly: GCA_035771395.1. NCBI lineage: Eukaryota > Metazoa > Chordata > Mammalia > Chiroptera > Vespertilionidae > Myotis > Myotis vivesi. The sequence continues at coordinate 1,421,351 of JAWPEG010000007.1, forward strand.
CCTCCGGCAACCCCGTCCAATGGGAGCTACTCAGCTGTATCTGCGCCCCCTCCACCCAAGTTTTGGACCAATCAAACTGTGAGGATTTGAAGTCCTCATTTGCATGAGGGCAGACCAATCAGGGGCCAGGTGGGGTGCCTTCTGTCTACATAAGTGAGCTCCCCACTGGCCCTGGGCTAGTGCCCTGTCCTCCCCAGGGCTGGAGGCTGTTCCCTTGGCTGGAGCTGCACCGCAGAAGGTGAAATGTTAACGGTGCCTCGGAACAGAGCATGGAGCGGGCAGTGCAGAGTCCCAGCCGCCATCAGGGGAGGGGCAACGGCCGAGCTGCTGCATCGTTGAGCTGTGACACTATTATCACAGCCGAGCTGTCTGCACTGAATAAAGTTTCCTTCATCACCACGCCCCACAGGGTGCACCCCCCACACTGGGGCTTCCTGTTGGCGTGGAATTGGTGCCAACGACCACTGGTGACCTGGGTGCCTGGGGGCAGGCATCTCCAGAATTTGATGTCTAGATGGGAGATGGAAACACAGTACAGGGTCAGACAGAAGGAACCAATGCCACACTAGGTGGAGAGGGACTAAGAAGGGGGAGAGAGGAGGGTGGGGTCCAGGAGGCCATCCTGGAGGAAGCAGCACTTGACCTTGGCCTTGGGTGGAGTAAGAAGCTGATCCCATTGGGTGGTGGGGAAGGTGGGACTCCGGGTGGAGTGATGGCCTGGGAGGAGGCCGGGAGGCTGGAACTGCAGAGCAGAGGTGCTCTTAGGGATGCAGGAAATTTAAGGCCAGACACAGACGTCCGCCCGCGCCCTGAGCTCCCCGCAGGCCGCCTTTGGAAACGGGGGCCGCCTTGGCTCTGGAATGTTCCTGAATTCCATTACCGTGAAAGTGCAGAAAATGGCAGTTTTCCAGATGAGCTCATGTGGAGGTGGGAGTAAACAAGTGGTCTCCATGGCAACTGTGGGGCTCGGTTTTGCCCCCCTGAGATCTGGAGGCCAGCCCAGAGGAGGCAGGCAGCCACTCCTCATTCCTCGGCCATGACTCGGACCCGCAGTGCCGCAGAGCTGCTGGCCACGGGGACCCCTTACGAACCCCAGAGCCGGTTGTTGGGAGCCTCGGTGGTGAGGCGGGGGCGGGGGGGGGGGCCCATGGAGCCCAGGGCCACCNGGGGGGGGGGGGCGGGGGCGCCCCCCCCCCCCATGGAGCCCAGGGCCACCTGCTCAGCCTCCCAAGGTCAGGGCTCCTGCCCTCTAGGGATGCAGGATGGAGGCAGTGAGGCGGCGGTGGAGGCACCAGTGGGGCTGGACCCCATCAGCCCTCGCAACGCTGGGTGCCCAACAGGACGCAAGGGATGTATGGGCCGCTAGGTCAGCATCACTGCTTCGACCAGGAAAGGCCTGGAAGATGCTGCCTGGCCCTGACCTCCGCCTCCAGCATCTGGCCAGCCTCCTGCCCACCCACCAGCTCTGCCTGAGGCTCTGCCCCCTCCTCCTGCACCTCCCCCCGCCCCCCTTGGCATGCTGGAAGCTCAGGCTTCAGGACTCCGAGCTCGGAGGTGAGAAGGGATCAGGACCAGCTCTGGTCTTTTGCAGCTGGGGGGCGGGGGCTCCTTATTTGGCCCCCCAAGCCTCCATTTCCCCACCTGGATACTGGTAAAATCAGGACAGAACCCCTTCCTGAGATGGGGTGGAAGCCCGAGGAGGAAGGCCCAAAGCCCGGGGCCTGGCTCTTGGCAGCTGCTCAGTGACCGACCGGCACCACTGCCACCGCAGGTGGCCTCCTGTCCCGCCATGTCCGGGCCGATGTCCAGGGCGTGCTCTCGTTGCCCTGCGGAAGGCCCTTGGTCGGTTTTGCATTCACAATGAACCCATGTCATTGTCCCCGAGTCGTCCTCCCGCCAGTGTGTCTGATAGGGAACTGCACTGCGACCCCCTCACACGCTGAGCCAGCGCTGAGGCTCCCAGAGCTCCCTTCAGGCCCTGACATCCGACAGGTACCGCGTGGGAGACTGCAGGCGGCAGAAGCGCTCGCACAGCACGCCACCCACGGCCGTTGGAGCGGTGGGGACGCTGGGACCGGTCCCCTGCACATGCGCGAGGGGGGCACAAAGTGTGGGGGGCGTCTTGGTTCATCTCCTCGAAGATCTCGGGGTGTCCCCAGCACCCCCCGACCCGCCTTGGCAAGCGCCTCTCTGCAAAGCAGGCGGAAAGCCTTGGAGCCCCAGCACAGGAAGATCACCTGGGGGCTCGACCCACGGATGCCGGGCTCTGCCCTGGAGGGCTCTGCAGGCCTCCTCCTGCCCTTTAGGGAACCAAAGCCAAAGCCAGCGCTGACCATCACCGTGCGGTTTGGGCCGGGAGATGACCCCGAGGTGACCCGGAGATGACCTGCAGATGGCCTGGAGGTTACCCAGAATCCCCCCTGCAGATCACGCTCAGAGAAAGGGCTCTGGCCCTTCCATCAACAGACAAATGCGTAATTGGACCTTAAATCTCTTCAGCGGTTCTCAACCTGTGGGTCGCGGACAATGACAATGCATCCTGCATATCAGATATTTACATTACGATTCGTAACAGTAGCAACATTACAGTTACGAAGTAGCAACGAAAATAATTTTATGGTCGGGGGTCACCATAACGTGAGGACCTGTATTAAAGGGTCGCGGCGTTAGGAAGGTTGAGAACCACTGCTAAGTAAAGACAAAAAGTCTAAGACACACGAGTGGTGAGGTAGGGCCTCCCTGTTCTCCCCACTTGCCCCGTTGGCTCTGTAATCACAGCTGCTGAGAACGTGGGCCCAGCCGGCCCGGCCCAGCCTCCCCCTCATGGACAGCAGCTCCCGGCGAGTGCCTGCCTGTGACCGCCCCCACGGCCTCCCCACAGACACCTGCTGCAGGAGCCAGCTCGGATCAGTGACGGAGCAGCACCCCCCACACCCACCCCAGTGCCCGGCCCAGGGCCTCGTGCAAAGCGCAGGTGCAGAAAGTGCTGCTGAAACCGTGCATGCCGACTCCACACTTCCCAGCTGGCCTGGTCCCCTGGCAACCTGGGCGAGGCAGAGCCTGGCGCAGGCACCCCCACTGGGGGGGACAGCCAAGCTGACCACGCGACGTGCAAGGAGGGCCATAGGGGGGAGCAAGGGTGCTGCCGGGGCGGGGGGGGGGGGGCTGCGGCAGGGACAGAACAGAGCCCAAGGCTGAGCCCAGCCTGGGACCACCAGGCAGGACCCGTGAACGTGAGGTCGGGGGTCAGCCTTCCCCAGCCACTGCCCTGAGCTCTCGGGGGCCAGGGAACATTCTGGTTGTGTGGCTTTCACAAGCTGCTTCCTTGGGAGCATGACTGACTCACAGGCCGCTGGACCTCAGACCTGGCACGGCCGTGTAGCTGAGGCGGGACCCGGGGACTGAGGACACCCTGAAACACACACATACAGCAGCAAAGGCCGGCCCTGCAGACACAGCCCGGGAGCGGGTATGTGGGGCGGGGGGGGGCCACTGGGCTCACTCGGGAGAAACGTACAGAATGAATTCCGGAGGCAGGTGGGGCTTTCCTGCTGCCCTCACCCCCACTCTCCAGTGGCGGGACCAGGAAGGCGCTCCATCTCAGAGCGGGCGTGTCCGAGGCTGCCTGCCCACTCAGCCCTGGTGGGCCCCACAGGGCACAGCCACAGGGACAGGCCAGGCCACCCACTCCTTCCCTGGACCGCCCGGCTAGCTCACTGGCCGCCCTGCTGCGATTGGCTTAACAGCGGCCCCGGGAGGTGTCCACGCCTGGCCCCGGCCTGGACTGTCCCTCACGTGGCCAAGGCTCGAGCTGTGCCCTGGAGACAGCGAGGGGCCGGTGAGGCTGCGGGCCCAAAGAAGCCAAGGGTCCCTAAGGGGCCGGGGCGAGGGTCGGAGGGCGACGTGAAGATGCTACACTTTGAAGATGGTGCCCACACACTGACTTAGCCCGCGAGGCTGGCGCTGCGCTCTGACCCCCGGGACTAGGAGATGACACGCTTGTTTTAAGCCCCTCGGTCTGGAGTGACTTGTTACAGCAGCCACAGGACACCTAGGCAGCTCCTCAGGCCGACTCCTGTCCCTCCCCCCAGGGCCCCCTGTCCCTCCTCCCTCCTCTCAAGACCCACTGTCCCTGCTGCTCCCCAGGGAGCCCTGCGGGCGAGGTTCTGGGAAGACCAGGCTCTCCTGCCCACAGGCCACACCGCCCACGGTGCCTCTGTCCCTGCGGGATGAGGCCCGAGGTGCCTCCAGGAGTGGCCTTTGCCTCGGGTCCCCACGGGGTCACCTGGGAGGCCATTCGAGGGAGGGTGACATGAAGACACATGAGCCTCAGCAGGGTGTTCCGAGAGCTGGTTCCTGAGTGGGGGCCACACACAGAGGGGAGGGGAGTCGCCAATCAGCCCTCAGACCCGCCCACCTGTCTGTCCCCGTCCCCCCACCCACCACCCCCCTTTCTGCTTAGACACGTCCAGTGCTGGGCAAAGCCGCTCCTGCCTCTGTTGTCAAGAGATGGGGTCCCCTCACTTCCAGGCCTGGACTCACCACCCCGCCTTCCCCCAACACACTCCTTGGGGGGCAGCGCTGGCGAGAGAGGCTCCCCCAGAGTGGTCTCCCCAGAACTGGGGGACCAACCAAAGTCCCCGCCACCCCCCGATGGCCTGGCCTTCCAAACCCCACACTTGAGACAACCCGCAGGGCCGCCCTGGGACCTGAGTGTTCACAGGACACTCACAGGGGTCTCAGACTCGCAGCCCCGAAGCCAGGCAGGCGGCGGGGCCGGGGAGCAGCCTGTGGGGAGTGGCAGGGCCTATGGCCATTCAACCTTTGAACCCAGGCGTCTGAACCCGGCACTGGGCCCGTCTGGGGTCGGGGCAGGGCCTCACCCCCACAGGCCCGCAGAGCCCCGGTCACACCAGACCCTTCTCTGGGATCCTGCCCCCCTCCGCGGTCACCCTAGGGAGCAGGCAGGGGAGGCTGACCTCTGACCTCCCTGGCGACTCAGTCACACACAGCGAACCCCAGAGAACCCCGAGGGCTCAGCACAGCAAGGAGGAGCCTGCGCTCCGGTCCCCATCGGGGCCACGTTTAATTCGGTAGAAAGTACAGCATCTCGTGGTTCCCTCGACAGCTCAGGGGACGCAGCGAGGACGCGCGCAGGGCCCCACACGCGGCTCTGCAGGGCACAGGCGGAGGCACGCCCCGTTTCACTTTGGTTTGGGGGGAGGACTCCAGGGCCACCACTCAGAATGGCACCAACAGGCCTCGAAGCAGAGCAAAGGCAGTGCCCTCGGGGAGGCCCTGGCAGACACCGCGTCTGCGTGGCACCGCGGGCCCAGACGGACGAGCTGGCGTATAAAACCATCTGTACAATAAACGGATGGTATCGGGAACAACACCGCCGGGGGCTTCTGTGAGAAGCAGGGTGGGTTGCACGCGATCACGTGCAGAGGAGGCGTGAGGAATCCGTGGTTGCGGCTGCGCTGGGAGCAAATCCCAGTGAACGTGGAAAGTTCGCGGGCAGAGACCTGAGTCCAAGGAGCACTGTGTCCAGAGCGGGGAGCCGGGAGCCGCGTCAGCCACAGGACCGGAGGGAACCCGCTCATAACATGCACCCGTGCACACACGCACACACGTGTGCTGCAAATAAATACACACACACACACACACACACACACACACACTGCCGTCCTGACGCCCACTGTGCTGGGGCCAGACCTCCCGCGGCTGCGAGAGGCGGGGACTGTCCCTGCAAGCGGGTGTCAGGACACTCAGCCCCTCGGGACAGGAACAGCCAGGCTGCAGGGCTCCGAGCCCCCGCTCGCCTTCCACGGGCTGCGCCCCACGGCAGGAAGACGGGGCGCCGGGCTGGAGGCTGAGCTCATCCTCACGTGGAGTGATGGAGGTGTGGAGGTGTTGACTTTCTGGTGGGTATGGGGGTGCTGACACGCTCCGCCTTGGCGTCCGGGACCTCAGAGAGCTCTGGTCTGGGCCACAGGGAGCCTCCAACAGCACTCGAGCACGAAGCCTCGCTGGGTCCCCCGGGCAGGTGCCCATTGGGATCAGGGCTCCCCTCAAACCTTCCCCATCGCCTCTGAGAAACGACGAGGCCTTTAGCCCGTCCACGGCACAGCAGGTTCTCCTGGGGATCCCAGCGCCCCACCCTCGGCCCGTGGGGCTCACACCCCGAGTTTCTGAATCAGGACGGGGTGTCTTGTCGCCTGTAAGCTGAGCCAGGGCCTCGTGAGGGGCCGATAGCCGGGCTGTGACATCGCAAAGAACTCCGGAAGGTCCCAGTAGACCCGTGCCCGGGGGCAGGAGCCTCGGACATCGGGGTTTCTCAAGCTGAGTCCACGGCCCGCGGAGGGAGATGTCTGCCATCACCGTGATGCTGAGCCTGCACCCGGGCGCCCCGGCCTCACGTCTTCCTCCAGGCGAATGCCTCGTCGGCGAGGATCTGTGCCAGCCGGGCGTTGAAGGGCCCGTAGAAGTCCCGCAGGAGCCGCTGGGTGAGCGGCCACATGGGCCCCAGGCTGCGGTCCTCGGGGCGCCGGGCGTTGGAGGCGGGGCTCCTGGTCATCAGGGCCTCCTGCTTCTCGCTCAGCGGCCCTGGAGCGCAGGGAACAGAGCTGTGAGGGCAGCAGGGGTGCCGGGCGGGGCAGGCCTCCCCGCCCCCCCCACTGCTTCCTGCTGAGACCGAGGCCTCCCCCGCGCCCTTCAGCAGCGGGACCCCCGTCACCCACCCGTGCACCTGCTGAGACGCCCACCCTCCCACCATTCCACCGGGAACAGGGCCGCAGCTCTCTCCCTCCAGGGGACCACCCGTCCCTCCCCGGGACCCCTCTCCACACCACGCACAGCTGGTGCCGAATGGCCTCCCAGCTCAGCCCAGCCCTGCCCAGCCTTGCTTGGCCCTGCCCATCCCTACCTATCCCTGCCCATCCCTGCTTGGCCCTGCCCATCCCTGCCCATCTCTACCCATGCCTGCCTATCCCTGCCCGCAAGCTCCAGCGACCTTTGACCTCCGTACCGAGGCTGAGGAACTGGAAGACCCGCCGCATGGTGGACTTGACGTCGGCCGCGTGGTCCTCCAGGCGCAGGACGAGGAGTTGCTCTCTGTGGAACACGGCAAGCCAGTCCAGGAGGTACACGGCGTACAGCCCCACCTGGAGCCGCACCTGGCGGGAGGAAGGCCTGTTCCAGGGCAGCTCCCGGCCGGCACCGCCCGGGGGGGCGCGAAGTTGGGGGCCAAACCCCAAGAGGGCCTGGCGCACCAGCGACCTCAGACGCTGGGTTTAAACGCCGAGCGTTCATTTTTCTAGATGTATATAGTATATTCTTTTTTTTTAGATATATTGTTATTTCAGATCAGCTGCCTCCTGCATGCTCCCTACTGGGGATCGAGCCCGCAACCCAGGCATGTGCTCTGACCAGGAATCGAACCCATGATCTCCTGGCTCATAGGTCGACGCTCAACCATTGAGCCACACCTGCCGGGCACACCATGCATTCTTGCAAGACTCCCACTGAGGGGGGCACTTCATCCTCGTGAGGACCCTGTGGCGGTTCCACGGCACGGTTCACATCCTGGTCAGGGCACATGCTGGGTGCGGGTTCCATCTCTGGTTGGGGTGCGCGTGGGAGGCAACTGCTCAGTATTTCTCTCTCTCTCCCTCTCCTTTTCCCCTCTCTCTAAAATCAATAAAAACACATTTAAAACAAGAAGAAGCACCTGCCTCCTGCTGATTCAGATCTCTGCCCTCAGGAGCCCCAGGGAAGGTGGGAGCCCCTGCGGTTCAAGGCCGTGGGCCCTGGGCTGCGCCCTGAGCCTGCCCGAGACTAGCCACGTGGCTCGGGGTGCCCGGGACCCTCTGTGCCTTCCCCGTAAGGCGGGCTGGGTCTCAGGGCCCCTGGAGGACTGAGCAAGAGCGTGCCCTGGAGGAACTAGGAAGGCGCCAGTTCGGTAATGAACGAACCCGAACCCCGTCCCCTCCCAGGGACGGAGGTTTCAAAATGTTTGATCTGAAAAACCAGCTGCACAAACATGGAGCCTGGCGACCACGCCCGGGACCTGGTCCCCAGCCTCCGCATGTTTTCCTTCACAGCTGCAGGGCCAACGGGGAAGCTGGAGGCCGGAGGAGGCCATGCCCCGGCCTCGCGTGGGAGGAAGTGGCTGCGGGCAGCCTGCGTCCAGGAGGCATTAAAGACAGGCCAGCCCTGGCCGGGCAGGCAGCCCAGTGGTTAGAGGGCCATCCCTGGACACCAAGAGTGCAGGTTCGATCCCTGGTCAGGGTGCACACAAGAAGCACCTAATGAATGCATAAAGAAGTGGAACAACAAATCGATGTTTCTCTCTCTCTCTCAAATCAGCAAATAAAAATTCAAAATAAAATAACGACAGACGACAGGCACACCCAACTGGCTTTGTCCTGTGGCAAATGTACTGCTCTTTTGTTAAGACGCTTTATAAGCCAGAGTTATAACCACCTCTTTGAGTTACTCGCCGCTGGGCGCTCCCATGTGGATGTGCAACGAATGTGTTCACCAACCTCTGTTTCATTTTCTCGCATGAATCGGCCTTTTGTCGGCCCATTGTCAGCCCACGTGACGGCCCCAGACAATGGATGAACTACCACTCTAAGCCTGACAGCAGCCTGGAAAAGTGGTATCTATCTCTCCCTCTCCCTTCCCCTCTGAAATCAATTAAAAACACACACAAAAAAACCCTGCCCCCCGTGTGTATGCTGAAACCCCCCGACAGCACCTGCAGCAGCAGCAGCAGGGCCCTGGGCTAGGCGGGGGCGCACGCACCGGCATGGCGTTGTTGAGGCTGTTGTTGTAGACGCAGGCGCGCAGTGAGTAGTCCAGCAGGCAGCTCTCGAACAGCTGCAGCGCCTCCGTCACCTTCTCGTGGAAGTCCTCCGCGGACTTGTTGGAGCTGGCGAAGTACAGGTAGTCCGAGTAGAGCCTGGAAGCAAAGTCGACAGCGTGTCACCCCCCAGAGCAGAGGGTCGCCATCTGGGTGACCGTGAAACCAGCGTGCAATGACCGTGTGGAGTCTCACTCCTTAAAGCTCCACCGTTTCTCTTTGTTCCTGCAGGTGAGCCATTTTCCTACTCCCCTTTTTAAAAAAAATATATTTTCATTGATGTCAGAGAGAAAGGGAGAGGGAGAGAGATAGAAACGTCAATGATGAGAGAGAATCATGGATCGGCTGCCTCTTGCAACCCCCCACTGGGGATCGAGCCTGCAACCAGGAAGGTGCCCTGAGCAGGAATTGAAACCTGACCCCCTGGTTCATAGGTCGATGCTCAACCACTGAGCTATGCCAGCTGCACCCCACTTCCCTTTGTGTGTCCCCTCCCTCCACCCCCCAGGGCTGCCGCATTCCCATCAGCACCTCCCTCCACCCAAGGAGGGAAAAAGGGAAGTGCGGGCTCCTGCTTTCAGGGAGCAGGTCAGGGTCCGCACGCCCGTCCGCTCCCTCACTCCCCCTCCCCCCGCCCGCGTGAGAAGTAGGTGGACGCTGCATAGGAATGTCTGCAGTAGGCGATGCCAGGACTTCCCCACAACTACCTCCAGGGAAACAGTCAGGTGACCACCTTGCAGGAGGGAAAGCCACTTGCTGGGTTAAAACTACTCAGAAAACATTGAGGACAGCAAACGTATCGAGAACAAGTACCCAGCCCAGCCAGTGCTGTCAACCCATGAACCAGGAGATCAGGGTTCGATTCCCAGTCAGGGCACAGGCCCAGGTTGTGGGCTTGATCCCGAGTGTGGGCGTGCAGGAGGCAGCCGGTCCATGATTCTCTCTCACCATTGAGGTTTCTCTCTCTCTCTCTCCCTCTCCCTTCCTCTCTGACATCAATTTTTAAAAAAAACAAAACACATTAAAAAGAAGAAGTCTCCAAATGGATCTCACAGACTGGAGCAGGCACACCCATAAAAAGACCCGACGTAAGGAGACCCCTGAACGTCAACGTTTTAGTCTTTACAACCTACTCTACAGAATGACGCAGGGAAAACACAGGGGACGTTTAGTCGACATAAACTCGTAACAAATCATCACAGAGCTGCAGGCACACTGGGGATGCATTAATAGAGGTAAGGCCCTGAGAATGCGGGAGGGTGTCCCTCGGCTCCAGCCCGGCAGGCCAGGACCCCTAGGGACCCTTGGCTGAGCTGCTGCAGCCAGAGAAGGGAGCCGGCAGGAAGGCACCTGCTTCCGAGGCGGGAAAGCTGCCCCAGGCGGAGCGATCCGCCCGGGTTCCTAAAGGACTGACCAGTCCATGGAAGGTTCGGGAAGAAAGGCTTGATTCAAGGGCAGATGTCTTGGCTGGGCAGTCCCGCATGACGTCAGCGGCTGGGCAGCAGGAGCCCGAGGCTGCAGGGGACGAGGCCCCGGGCAGAGCGAGGGCCCGGGACCCTACACCCAGGCAGCCCCGCGTGTGGGGTGCAAGCCCCCTCCTGAAGCGCCGCCTCATTCTCTTGCTCTTAAACCATCCCGAACAGATGGGGTTACATTTGGCCAGGCCTGTTTCCAACAGCGATTCCAAATATAAGCCCAACACATTCCGGCCTTCTGTGCTGTGGTTATTTTAGAGGCGGCCGGGGCGGCTGAGGGGTGTGACAGCGGCCTGCGCCTGGGCAGCGCTCCTCAGCTCCGTTCCTGAGCCCGGCGGATCCCAGGACCTCGCACTCCTGGGGGGCAGTGGGGTTGCATGTGTGCATTGGGGGGGGGGGGCTACCTGACCTGCTGCTTCTGGAAGGACCGTGTCTCTCCCCATGGGGACAGAGCAACAGCCATCAGTGAGCTGGAAGGCCCTCCAGGTAGGAGCTAGACAGGCACCCACAGCCACGCTGCCTCACCTGAGGACCTGAGGGTGTGGCTCTCACTACCTGCCCAGAGGCAAGTGCATGGACCACGTGACAGCAGCCGCGGGTCTCCCCTCCAGGCCAGGCCCTCAGGGGTCGTCCCACGTGCACCCAATCGCCCTCCTGCACACACGCGGCCTCAGGTCTGCCTCCGGGGACCCAGCCAGCGGCAACCGTGAAAACCTTGGCTTCCCAGCCGGGCCGACGTGGGATCAGATCCCCACCTGGCCCCTCACTGACTGTGGGTCGGTGCCTTCACACCACGAAGCCCGCTCGCCGCCCCTGTGAGCATCACCTCTCTCCTCTCCCCTCTCCCCTGGCTGAGAGCTCACAGGGGGCGATGCCTGGAGAGGATGTGGCTGGCAGCCAGGCCTGAGCAGGTGCCCTGTCAGCACGGCCTCGGCACTGAGGGTTCCCCACCCAACCAGACGGCTCCAGGAGGGCGGGGGGCGGACGTCACTGTCCACTGTGCCAACTGCCTGCCCCGTCGCGGTGCGCCCAGTGTCTCAGGCCGCTGGCCGTTGGTATGTGCGACCGCAGGGACCAATCGCCATCGCCCATCATTATGTGGCTCCCGTCATGGAGTGCTCACGCCCTCAAGGTAGGACATCTCCCCATTTCACCGAGAGGTGAAGCAACTCGCCTGAGGCCCCACAGCCGGTAAGCGGCAGAGCTGGGGTCAGGTGCAGCCACCTGTCCCCCAAAGGCCGTGTCGCTGTTGTGGGATCCTGGTCCCCTCTGCCCGCCAACCCCCACCCGCCACCCGCTCAGCACGAGTGAGAGCCTGAGCCCAGGACTCCCGCCCACCCTCGCTGTCCGGGCTGCAGGGAGTGAAGGCCCGTCGGTCAGGCTCATTCCTCTCATTCCGAGTCGTCCTCGTAAACCGATGATTGTTTAACCAGGCCCAGCGCTCAGCTGGTTACATAAGCCGATGGATGAGGAACGCCGCGGCCCAGGTCCAGGGGCCCAAGGCGTTGGGGTCAAAACCAAGTCCTGCGCTCCTTCCCCGCCGACCTGTCGCCATGAACCCCCGGGGGGGGGGGGGCGTGTCTGTGAGCGGTGAAGTTTACGCGCAGAATTAGAATGAGAACCCGGAGCCGGCAACCTCCTCGCAGACGGGGCAGGACACCCCTCCCCATGCCCATTAGGGGCAAACCCACATTAGGGGCAAACCCACCAGCGTCTCTGTGGCAAAGGGCGAGAGGCAGAGGTGAGGGGCGTCGGGAAGAACAGGCCTTTCCCCAGAGGCATCGGATGAACTGCTGGTCGGCGGCTGCTCTTTCACTCACCGGCCACTCAGCCCACGGACGCCCCGCCTGCGTCTTCAGTCCTGATTTCTCACGCAGAGACGGACGAGAACTTTGGCAGAAGAGCCACCCCGATCTGTGGACCTAATTTACTGCTTTCTCTGGAAACTTCAACGGTTCTGATTTGGTTTCACACTCAGTTCCAACATTTTCAAACCCTCTCCCTTCAACCAATTATAGAAATAAGGGCCACATATGAATCTAATGTAGAAATAAACGTGCCCCCCCCCCCCTTATCGCCAAGCCAATTTGTCAGAGGAAATGAACGATTTGGCCCCACGCCCTGGCGGCCAGCACCGGGCATCTCCCTGCAGAAGCGCAAGGTCACAGAAGGACCGGCCTGGCTCGCGGCCGGGACCCAAGGAGGCGATGTCCTTCCAGAGTGACCTGCACCCCGGCCTGATCATCCCCTCTGGCTGGTGGGAGCGGGCCAGCCCTTCGGAAAGGCCAGGAGGCGCGGCTTCTACGAAGACGTTCCCACTGTGACATCGCGTGTAAACGTTTAAAAAGCAACGAAACAGCTGCTGCCGTCATCACCCACACGGAGCACGCACTCCCCGTGGGCGGGAGGCCTGCCGGTCCCACCCGCCTCCGTGTCCCCTGGCTGCGAGGCCCGGCTCCACGAGGACCGGGCCGAGCAGGTGCGGCAGGTCACAGGCTCTGAGGATGGGCCCCCGGGCCCCGCTTCCTCGTCTCCACGCCCCGCCTTCCCCGCCCCCGGAGTGCGGCCTGGGCCCTGTGACTTGCTTCTAAGTAACAGAGCGTGACCAAGGCGACGGCTGTCGCTCTGAGATCCGGTCACGGAGATGGAGACCCCCGACCAGGCGGCAGGCAGCGCGCAGGGTGGGGGCGAGGCCCTGGGACAGGACGCGGAGGCCGCGGGACAAGACGCGGAGGCCGCCTCTGCCCCCGGCCCTGGAGATCTGCATTCTCCGCCACCACGGGCGGACGTGGGTCCTCCCCGCCCAGCAGCAGATGAGACCCCGCCCGGGGACACCCCAACAGTGAGGAGAGGTGGACGTGGATGCTGGGCGGCTGGGCCAGGTCTGACCCTCAGACACTGGTTTGTTACGCAGCTGTAGGCGACTGAGGCAGCGGGCAGCTCCACACCCGGTGAGCTCCCCGATGCCGAGGCGGCCACGCACCTCCCTGCTCCTGGGCACAGCACACCCGTGGCGCGGGGTCCAGGCCTCCTCCTCTGACCACGTGCCGGCTCCAGGAGGGCAGGCGCCAGACGCTCCATCGTTCACCAACGAGTGTGCGCTCAGCACCACGCACGGCCCCACGTGGGGGCGGGGCTCGGTGGCGCTTTAACTGGTGAAGGATTTCGAGCGGCTGTAGGGCCAGGAGGCAGCAGCCTTCGCTCTCGGTTCCCACGGACACAGAGCACTTGCTCTTTAAGAAGGAAGGTTGAGAGCGTGGTGTCCGCCTGGACGACCGCCCTGTGCGGGACCCTCCTTCTCTCTGATCCTCACCCAGGAGTGAGGGTATTTTCCCACTGACTTTTAGAGAGTGGGAGGGAGGAGGGAGAGGGAGAGAGAAAGAAAGAGCAGGGAGAGGGAGAGAGGGAGGGAGAGGGAGAGAAATAGAGTGGGAGAGAGAGAGTGGGAGGGAGAGGGAGAGGGAGAGAGAAAGAGAGGGGGGAGAGGGAG
>JAWPEG010000007.1:1454770-1467424 GCA_035771395.1 Myotis vivesi
CCCCCCCCCCCCCCCCCCCCCCCCCCCCCCCCCCCCCCAGTGTGGCTCAGTGGTTGAGCGTCGACCCATGAACCAGGAGGTCAGGGTTCGATTCCCGGTCAGGGCACAGGCCCGGGTTGCGGGCTTGATCCCGAGCGTGGGGCATGCAGGAGGCAGCAGATCCATGATGCTCTCTCATCCTTGATGTTTCTCTCTCTCCCTCCCCCTTCCTCTCTGACGTCAATAAAAACGTATTTTTTTTTAGAAAGAATCACAGGAAGGTGAAGGGGAACATGAACCTGCGCCCGGTGCCGCCTCTGCCCCTCCAGTCTCATCCCTCGGTGTCTGCCTGTCTGTGTGTCCAGCTGCCTCCCCCAGCACCACCAGCCGGCTGGACTGGAACTCCAGCTCACCCTCAGATGGCAGCCCGCCCCCAAAGCCCAGGCCAGGCCCCCCTCGGCCCCACCCTCCTCCTCCCACCTCGACGTGTGCAGCTGTACGGGCCTCGGCTGCGACCACTGGGCTGTCACCTCCGCAAAGGTTGCAAGTATTTCCCGAAGGAAGGAAATCAGAAAGGAAGCCAGGAGACCGGCAACACGCGTACAAATATAGCGCCGTCACCAGCAGAATCCCCAGGGAGTGTGGTTTCTGCATTTAAAATAGAATTGAGCCAAGACCGATTTGGCTCAATGGATAGAGCGTCGGCCTGGGAACTGGGGGGGTCCCGGGTTCGATTCCGGTCAGGGGCATGTATCTGGGTTGCGGGCACATCCCCCGTGGGGAGTGTGCAGGAGGTGGCTGATCGATGCTTCTCTCTCATCGATGTTTCTAACTCTATCTCTCTCCCTTCCTCTCTGTGAAAAATCAATAAAAATATATTTTAAAAAAATAATAAAAAAAATAAAAATAAAATAGAATTGAAATTCTGCAGGTTTTAAAATTCTGCCTCTCTAGGGTTAGTTCCTTCCTATGTCACTCCGAACCCATTTCCTGGTACCGACCGAGCCTGCGGCCATTGTGCTGGTCCGGCTCCACGGGGGACTCTGCTGGGCTGGCCCGGGCACCTGACACTCCAAGAGCCTCTGCCCGCCAAGGCCCCGGGGTGCGTGAGGCAGGGTGCACCTCCCGCCGTCCTGACTGAGCTTTCCTACTTAAGAAAACACCAACACGCTATGTCTTGGTTAATTATATGCTCTTATCTGTGGCCAGAAGTTCTGTTTTTTCCATTTTGTTTTGTTTTTACCCGTGTTTTTGTTCTTAGAGGCCCTTCAGGCACATTTCTGAAGGCGCTCCGTCACCCCAATATTTCAGGACTGACTTCAGGACGAAAGGAAGTTTTGAAAAAATCCCTCTTCCCTCCGGATCATTTTCCCTTCTTTCCTGTAAAGGAAACCTGGGAACGTTTCAAAGACATCAAGTATTCAGAGGCAACTACAATCCAAATCGCCTCTCTCCTTCTTCCTCTTTTTTCATTTTTTAATGTTCGGTCCCCTCAGCTTCCTTCCCTCCTCTGCACTTCAGAAGAGACGATACCAATTACCTACGTAATTAAATGAGTTCCTCTACTTAATCCATTCGGGGTTTTTACTGGTTTTATGGGCGGGGAAAACGAGACTTTTGGATTAAACAATTCCCCACGGCATTACAGGGTGCCAGGGCTGGAAGGGGTGTCGACCAGCTCTTTCCAGCAGCTGGGGGGTGGGAGGGCAGGAGGGGGATGGACAGAAGCTTCTAGAACCTCTTCAGCTTGCAGGCGACGGTCGGACTCACACCCACACCCAGACCTGCTGTCACTGCCCTGCCTCCCTCCTGAGACCCACCCCCGCCTCCCAGAAACCAGCAGAAAGAAGCAAGTTGAGCTGTGACCGAGCAATCGGGTCATTTTCACGTTCTGAGCAGACACAGTTACGACCTGGCTGGATGGCCCTCGGCTGACTCAGCTTTTCTGAGGTTTTCACGCTTTTTGCTGTTGTAAAACCTCGAGCAAAAAGAAATGAGTGATTAGGAACAGACGCCAAAGATGCTTCTTCCTGGGAACGGCCACTAGCGTTGACTTTACAGTTTAAAAAGGAGACAGAGAGCCCGCCGGCCTGGCTCAGGGGTTGAGTGTCGACCTAGGAACAGGGAGGTCAGGGTTCGATTCCCGGTCAGGGCACAGGCCCGGGTTGCGGGCTCCATCCCCAGTGTGGGGCGTGCAGGAGGCAGCCGATCCGTGATTCTCTCATCGTGGATGTCTCTCTCTCTCCCCATCTCCCTTCCTCTCTGAAATCAGTAAAAATAAATTTTAACAAGGAGAGCAAAGGCCCAAGGAGGGGCCTTCCCAGGAGCCTTTCAGAACCCGCAGCCTTCAGGCGGCAGTGAGCGAGGCTAGCGAAGCACTTCCCACAAGCCCGTCCGGCAGCCCTCGGTCCACACAGCATCCTCTCACCAGCTCTGCCCAGTGAGCAGAACCACGGGCCCTTTGATTTATCATGTTCCTGCGATGACACGCTCACCCCGGCCGGCCACCTCCCCGTGTCAGGGCAGCCCCTCCTGTGGATTGTACAACCTGACAGGCCCTCACGCTCCCCCGGCCCTTCCAACGGGAGAGTCTTTACCTGGGATGGTGATGGGTTCATCCCACAGCCCGGGGAGGGCACCGAGCCCCCCCAGGAGCGCCCCCAGGACCCTGTGGTTTAAACACCAGTAGCAAGCGAGCTGCCCTTCCCCTTCGCTGGTGGAAACCACAGACTCAATCAAGTCCTTGCTACGATGCCCTCGCATCGAAGGCGGCATCTCAGGATGGATGCACCTGGAACTGACCGCGAGCAACCCCCACGTGACGGCCTCTGGTCATTACAGCATCGCTCGGCCCGAGTGGGCATGGAGCTCGGACGCTGCAGGCCGGCGGCGTGGGGAGCCGGCATCTTTAGGAAATCGGTTTGTAGATGGTTTAATTAAAATATACCGGACATAATCCCATCAAACCAACCCAGGCAGTCTCAGCATCTGTGCACCCAGCCAGCCTCCGTATACATATGTGCACCCAGCCAGCCTCCGTATACATATGTGCACCCAGTCAGCCTCAGTATATGTGCACCCAGCCAGCCTCAGTATACGTGTACCCAGCCAGCCTCAGTATATGTGCACCCAGCCAGCCTCAGCATCTGTGCACCCAGCCAGCCTCAGTATACGTGCACCCAGCCAGCCTCAGTATACGTGCACCCAGCCAGCCTCCGTATACATATGTGCACCCAGCCAGCCTCAGTATCTGTGCACCCACCCAGCCTTCTTACCGCCTGAGCCCTTCAGGGGGACTGGGGTTTACTCAGAGCTCATCAGGGAGCGCATGCAGGGTAACTGGACTGACCCCGAGGCTCCGTGTGGCCTCTCTGGGCCTCAGTTTCCCCATCTATGAAGTGGGGCTGGACTATGTTTCCCCGAAGGCCTATCCAAGCTCTAAGCTGCATATAATCCTGAGGGGCAGTGGAACCCCGCCTGAGAATCAAGCCTTCTCCG
Source organism: Myotis vivesi (assembly GCA_035771395.1). Classification (NCBI taxonomy): domain Eukaryota; kingdom Metazoa; phylum Chordata; class Mammalia; order Chiroptera; family Vespertilionidae; genus Myotis; species Myotis vivesi. The sequence goes on from JAWPEG010000007.1 coordinate 1,458,248, forward strand.
GAACCAGAGAGAGAGCATGCGAAAAAGTGCATCGACCTCATGCACAAGAGCAAGGAAACAAAATCTCCTAAACTAGAGCCTCAGACGCAGAGGTGGGTCCCCAGGAAGCGGGTCCAGGAACGTCTGTAGCAGCACCTCTCACAGGAGCCGGGAGGCAGGCAGCCCGACGCCACCGACAGACGGGGGACAGAGAGAATGTGTCCGTCCGCACACAACACAGCCCCTGGCCGCAAGGAGGATGCCGTGTCCACCCGGATCACCGCAGGAGAGCCGTGGGAACGCGCCGAGGGAGAGGAGCCAGGCCACGGAAGCACCTGCTGGAAGCTTGCGTTCATGTGAAGTCCAGCGGAGCAAGGACAGGAAGCGCACTTCCCGCCTAGGGCTGGGTGGCTGGGGGGCTGGGGGCCGGGGGAGGGAGTCACGAGGGGCCGAGGGCTGATGGCCACAGGCTTCCTTTCTGAGCTGATGCCATGGCCTCACCTGGAAGGTGGTTCCGGCCGTGTTCACGTCTGTGAAAATACAGAGCCCACTGCCTGGCACCCTTTCAATGGGCGGATGCACCTGTGTGAGTTCCGTCCCGATAAAGCTGTGTTTAGAGAGCGGGTGACACAGCATGGCACAGACGGACGGTCTCGGCGGTGAGGCCGGGTGGAGAGGTCAGCTGGGAACCTGACTGCAGATGTGCATCACCCACGGACACAGACACAGCGCGGTGAGGGCCTGGGAGGGCGGCTGCAGGGTGGACGGAGTTAATGGGGTAAGACAAAGGGGACGTCCGCAATACTTTCAACAAGAAAGATAAATTTAATCAAAAATAAATAAATAAAAAGAATGAGTTGAATGGGCAAAAGGTCTGTTCCATGATTTTAAAATAACAAATCAGATGGAAAAAAATAAATCAGATGAGAATTTTGCAACACACACTCATACACACACACATACTCACACACACTCATACACACAAACACCCACACTCATACACCACAAACACACGCGCGCACACATGCACGCACACACATGCATAAACACACATGCATAAACGCACACGTGCGTGCACACATGCACACTCACACGCGCACATACACACACACACACGCACACGCACACCCCCTCTGAACAAGCTCTGCAGCTTCCTAACGGGGCCACAGGCACAAAGCTGGTTTCCGTGGGCAAATCTACAAACCAAGGAGAACGGCCGACTCGAGTGGGCCTGTGGATTTGTTTTTTCCTATGGATTTGTTTCCGTTTTAACAGCCAAAAGCAGTCATTTTCTGTCGCCCAAATGGCAACCGAGGTCTCCTCTACTTTTTAATGCATCAGTTTTACTCTCTGAGCCAGACTGTACCCCTTCAAAGGCCCCGGGACTGGCACCTGTCACCCGTCACCTGTCACCTGTCACCTGTCACCTGTCACCTGTCACCTTTCACCCGTCACCTGTCACCTGTCACCCGTCACCTGTCACCTTTCACCTGTCACCCGTCACCTGTCAGCCGCCGCAGATGCACTTTTTGGCTGGAGGGGCTTTCGGAGGTGCCCCCCCCCCACCTCCTCCCACCGGACTTCTCACGGGAGCCGCTGCAGCGGGAAGGGGGAGGGCGGGGGGGGACGTAAGAGCTTTTCGGAGTCGGGACAACGGCCTGCCCGCCGCCCCCTCCGCTCCTCGTTCACGCCCCGACGGCAGCTCCGTCCTCAGCACAGCTATTTCCTCTGGCGTCGGAGCAGCGGCCTTGGCGAGGCCGCGCGGCTTTCGGGAACACAGCGTCTTCATTAAGAGCTGTGACAGCCAGAAGGGACCCATCATCGAGGCTCAGGCTAAAGATGAAGTTCAAGAACCCCTGGCGCACAGGAAGCGGGGCCTCGCTGAGGACACGCCATTTCAAAGCCACTTTAGGCCCGGCCAATGCCTCTTCCAGGGACAGAACGTCCCAACGGGGTCCCGCCTGAGCCCCGGGCCGCACACCAGGGCTGCGTAGGGGCCAGGCCCGCAGTGGGCAGGGGAGGAGTGGCCCCCAGGCCGGCTGGGGGCAAAGCAGGTACCAGCCAACCAGGCCACGGCTAGGACGCGGGCACTGCCGGACCCCATGCTCCCTGTGCCACCTGCCCTCCCGTGTGACAGGAAGGTCGCAGGTGGGGAACGCGGGCCTGTGGGCTGCCACCAACCGGTGGGCCCTCCCGACAGGCCACGTGCTGAGACTCGGGGGAGGGGGTTTCTGTCGAGAGCTGCCACCAAGCATTTCAAGAACAGCTCACACACACACACTCACACACTCACACACACTCACATACACACACTCACACACACTCACTCACATACACACACTCACACACACACATTCACACACACACACACTCACACACACACTCACATACACACACTCACACACACACTCACATACTCACACACACTCACACACACATTCACACACACAGTCACACACACATTCACACATATACTCACTCATTCACATTCACTCACACACACACACGCACAATCACATACACACACCCTCTCAAACACACACACACACATTCACACACATACACACACACTCACACACACACACTCACATACATACACACTCACACACACACTCACTCACATACACACACACTCTTACACACACACACACTCACACATATACACACACTCACACACACTCACGTACACATACTCACACTCACACAAACACACACACATACACACACACTCACACTCACACACAAACACACACACCCTCACACAAACACACACACCCTCACACACACACTCACATACACACACACTCACTCACAGACACTCACACACATACTCTCACACACACACACACACACACACACACACACACGCTCACACACACCCCTGCAATGCCGGAGCAGAGGCCCTGGCCCAGCCCCACCGCAGCCCGATCCTCCGAGCGGAGGCGGAGGCCAGAGCGGTGGTGAGACCAGCCGCCAGCGCGTCACAAGCATGGCTGTTCTTCGTGACAAGTTTGGAGTCAGCTGCTCCCCAGACTCTGAGGGAGGGAGACGCCCTACAGAGGCCTCGGAGTTCAGCCCGGAACCAGAAACAAAGACTTCCTGCTCCCCGCGCCCCCACCCAGACCAGAGAGGACACCAACCCCGTTCTCCTCACATCTTCCTAAAGCAACAGCAAGTCTGACATTCGGGGCCCAGGGAACGAGGACAGGGGAGCCCCAGATCCCAGGGGACCTCGGCCAATGCCTCACCCCCCGACGTGGCTGCAGGTGAGAAGCGTGTGGGGAGCAAGACCACCCCTTGGCCACACTCCCCGGGGGACCCGCTCTGACCCGGAGACCCCCTCCGTGTGAGCAGGTTCACAGACCAGAGGAATGACCCTCCCAGACGGGGGTCTGGCCTGTGGCTCCGACACTGCGGTCCTGGCCAGCCCACGCCCGGCCACGCTTCCCATCTTTCATGCAAACACTCACATTCCACACGAGACGCGGGAACCTGGAGACAAGCTGGCTCTCCCGCGAGGAGGACCCCCTGGGCCCTCTTCCCCGGGCAGGCGGCTCCTGCTCGGATTCCCGAAACCCCCACCCCATGTCCATGCTACTTCCCCCCAGATGCTCAAGACACAAAAAGCTGTGGTTTCTACCTTTCAATCGCCCAGAAACCGAACACCAGGAGACCCCAGGCCACTCCATCCAGCGCTGGTCTCCTCCGGACAGTTGGGGACGAGCGTGAACTCGCCTGCACCCTGCTACCCACTGGGGACCTTTCCCTTTCTCTGGGTGCACACCCAGGAGCCCACAAAGTCCCTGACCCCTCTGTCCAGCAGAAATGGACTCCCGCTCGCCTCCCCCGCTGCTGGCCTCCACGGGGGACTCAGCGCCCGGGCTGACACCCACGGGGGGGGGGAGGGGGGGGGGAATGGCTGATGGAAGCGTGCAGGTGCGGCCCAAACCCACCAACGTCGGCGAGAGGCATCCACAGGCCCCGGAGGGCGGGCAGAGCTACCAGACCCCCGGCGACGAGGGGTGAGACCTCTCGGACCCCAAATGCAGGTTCCAACCTCCTGGCAAAGATGCCCGGAGCCCAGGGCTGCCGGGAGGGGGAGCCACCCGCTCCCATGGCCCCGCCTCCCTCTCAGAGGCACAGGGAGCCAACGGCCCCGTGGGCGTCCATTCCACGCCAAGAGAAACTGGGAACCCCAGGGCCCCGCGGTGAGAACAGCATCGCACCCGCCGGGACCGAATGGCTCGCCCACGCCGAGGCCTCTGCAGGCACCCAGGCGGCAAGGCTGCCCGTCTCAGTCTTTACGTCACAAACACAATTCTGGACAGCAGCTAAGTCTCCATTAGGATGACACCTCTGCTTTTGAGGATCCGCCAGCCGCTTCCTTCCGAGGGTGTGAGCGTCCTGGACCGGGATGCGTTCTGGAAACCTAACACAGGTCCACGGGCAGCCTGCTCCGGGCCCCATAGGTGACACTCAAAAGCCACTCAGGACACTTCCAGCAAGAGCCGCCTGGCCGGCCCTCTGCCCGAGTTCATCAGCGGGAACGCAGCCGGCCGGACCCCAGCCAGACCCTAGCCTGACCCCAGCTTGACCCCAGCCTGACCCCAGCCTGACCCCAGCCAGACCCCAGCCTGACCCATCCTGACCCCAGCCTGACCCCAGCCTGACCCAGCCTGACCCCAGCCTGACCCCAGCCCTCCACAGCGCCCGCCGAGGGCCTCGGAGTGCAGCTGTGTGCCCAGCCCTCTGCACAGATGGAGAAACAGCCCAGAGAGTGAAGCAACCAGCGAGGACAACGAACCAGGACCCCAGGTGTCCCTCGGGTCCTGGCCTAGGGGTGTCCGTGCGGGAGAATATGCAGAAGTCATGCATCCCACCCCCACCCAAGGAACATGCATGAAAACGGCATGTGCTAGTTCAGGGGCTCAGAGACACCCAGCCCCGGTTCTGAGCATCACAAGGAACCACAGAGCCCATGTGTGCTGCGCACCCTGACGCCAGCCCCGCTCCGAGCGCGTGGAGGTGCTCGCACACTCAGGGCCTGCTCTGAGGCCCGGCTGTGGGGCGGCTCGAACCCGCCCGCCAGGCTCCGCTGCACCCCCAGGCCGAGCCGCCCGGCAGCCGCGTTATGTAACCCTGACTCTCAGGGTCCCACTCCCCCTGCTGAGCGCCGCCCCCACGCACCTGTCCGCCTGCCCTGGGGGACAGCCTCCCCGCAGAGCTGCTGCTGCTGCTGCAAGACGCCCTTCCTCCACGTCCCTTTCGCAATCGGCACAAACAGGGAACCGCTTGCCACTGCCGCCACCCCCACTTCCACTCCGGGTCCCGCCCGCCTCCCCTGAAGCCGTGATTGCCATTCTCACCCCACCCACGCCTCTCCTCCTCCTCCGCTCTTTCTCTGCCCGCCGGTGCCTCCCCAGGCTCAGCGCTGGTCCCTGGGATCTCCGAGCGCCCCCTCCCGCCCCCCCCCGCCCTCCGACTGAGACAAAGGGGCACCTGTGACCTGCCTGGCACAGGGCCAGCTGGGACTCAGCGGGCACCCGGCAAGCGACAGCTGTTTTGATCGATGTCTTCCTCCCAATTCCCCAACTTAAAAGAAGCCTCTATTGGCCCAAATCCCCACCAAACCTTTGCTCTTCCTCCCGGACCCCTGGGCTGATACACTAACCAGATAACAGGCTCCTGCTGGGAAACCGCAGCCTCTGCCTAACTACCCTGTCGATGCTTTATTTCCAGGGAAGCGTCTCGGGAAGGAAGTCTCACTCCGAGGACAGTAAGGAAGCCTGCTGTGCAGTGGGAGCTCCCTTCCCAACACCTGGCCCGCTCACTCGCCATGTGAGAACACAGCCGCCCAGGCCCGACCGGAGCAGAGCCACCGCCACCACGGAGCAGGAAGTCAGAGTCACTCCTGAACATCCGACCCCAGACCGCAGAGGGGGGGGGGGGAGTGGAGGGGGCACCACCGCCACCAGTGACGGAGTGCACCCCCTCCAACTCACATGCTGCTACAGGGGTGCCCGCCACCGGCTGCTCTTAAAGGACACTCCCGTGCCAGCAGCACCTTTTGAAAGAGATTCAAGGGGATTCCTCTCTCCTACAAAAGGGTTCCTTCCAGGTGGCATCTGTGAAATCCTGGCCTGGTGAGGCAGAGGAAGGAGGCGTAGGGAGCTCTGAGGCCCCGCCCGGCCTGTTGGGGGGAGGGGGCAGGCCCGGGAGCTGGGGGGAGGGGGCAGGCCCGGGAGCTGGGGGTGCGAGGCCTGGGCTCATCACCCACTTACCGGCTGTGTAAGCCTCAGCTCCCACGTCGGTTACGGAGATGGGTCCCTCACAACCCAGGCCTCTCCAGCACGGTCCCTGCCTTCTTGTCCCCCCAGCTCGGCAGGTCGCGCACCATCCACTCGTGGGTCTGACACGGGCATTTGTCAGCTCCCTCCCGCGAGGGCTGGGCCATGTCCGCCTTTCCACGGGACCATCGCCAGGGGCTCAGCCCAGGGATCTGTTTGGTCAACGAAATGCTACAAGAAGTTTCATGCAGAGGCACATTCAGAGCTATCGAATGGCCCACAGGCAGGCGAGGGAGCCTGGCACAAGGCCACAGGCACGACGGGCAATTCTCAGCCCCTCAGCCTTGGGAGTGCAACCCTGTCACATCTCTGATGTGAGACGCTCTTCCCAGTAAACAAACACCAGGCGACGCCAAGCTCCGACCTCCAACCCCCGGGCGGCCCTCACCGAACCCTCTGCTTGGCTTCTAGAATTCGAGCCCACCCTTCATTCCAGGCTTGAGAATTCTCTGGAAAATTAACAAGACCTGTCCAGTGGGTTTCCTCCCCCTCGGCTGGAGCTGAGTCCACGCTGCCTTCTCCAGGGGGGGTCCCGGGCTCACCCGTCAGGGCAGCCCCAGCCTCCACTCCCCGTCCCCCCTGTGCCAGCCAGGCCCTGGATGGCCACAGTCTCATCACAAACCAGCACCAACCCAAAGCGGCTGGCAGTGCAGGTTCAAAGGGCCTGGGGCTCGGCCGGCCGGGCGGCTCAGTGGTTGAGCCTCGACCTATGAACCAGTGGTTTGATTCCCCGGGTTGCAGCTCGATCCCCAGTAGGGGGCGTACAGGAGGCAGCCGATCAGTGATTCTCTCTCATCGTTGATGTTTCTCTCTCTCCCTTTCCTTTCCTCTCTGAAATCAATAAAAAAAATATTTAAAATTAAAAAAAAGAACACTTCCCTGCCACTCATTTAGGACTATAAGAACGTATCTGGTAAAAATTGCCTCGTGTATAAAGCATGTTTATTCCGATGTTCTCTTAAACAAAACCACCTTCGATCTGTTGTGATCAATCAACACGTCCTGCTCCGACAGTGTGTAAACTGGACAATAATTAGTGCGGTGCCCAGGGAGGGAGGGAGGGGAGGAGGGGGCTCATGGCTTTGCAATGGGGTGGGGAGGGGACCGAGCGAGCCCCCCTCTGCTCAGCCTCACTCCCGAAACTCCGGGCCATTAACGCGCCCACTGAATCCAGCCCGGGGGACCGGGATACGGGAGCCCCAGGCGCGGCCTCAGCCCGGCCTCGCCGCCTCCTCCTCCAACCTCCTCACTCAGGCGCGGACGTCCGGCCGCCGGCAGCCCAGCACCGGGTGCGGCTTCGACACCCGCGCTCACGGGGCCGCGGGCACCTGGGCACCAGGACCGCGACGGGGCGGCAGGGCGGCCGCGCGCAGCACCCGGCGGCTCCGAATCCCAACACGCACACGCGTGCTCGCGCCGGGGCGCCCCGAGGAGTCGGCAGGCGCTGCCACAGCTCCTCATTCATCCCCCAAAGGCCAGGCTCCGGGCACGGCGCCTCCATTCCGCGATTCCAGGGGCCCCAAGGGCGCCAAGGACCCCCCCGCCCCCCCCCCAGCCGCCGCCGCTTCCTCCCACAGCCACCGCGCCCTCCACCCGCAGACTCGCGCTCCACCACGACCGCAGCGCTGCCCCGCGCCGGGGCCGCCCCCACCGCCACCCCCACGCCGCCCCACGCCGCCCCCACAGCCCCGCTCAGACCTGCCACGCTTGGCTCGCCAGGGACCCCGCGCCGCCGCTGGGAAGCGCCTGCAATGGGAGCCCGAGGGCGCCGGAGGAGGCGCGGGCGGAGGGCGGGAGGGAAGGGGCGGCGCCGAGAGCGAAAGTTCAGGCCGCTGGGGCCCGGCCACGCCCCGGTACCTCCCAGGCCCGCCCCGCGGTCCCCACCCCCGAAACCAGGTTTCTCCGGCGCCAGCGCCCGGGACCCCCGCCCCCCGTCATCACACGCCCCCTCCGCCCCGAGCAGCCGCGGCCCTGGAGCCGGGGGTCGCGGGGTGGCTCCGAGCCAGAGCCGGGAGCGGGGCGGGTGCCCACCTACCTGCCTCGCTGGCGTCCGAAACTTCCCCGAAGTGCGCGGCGGAGCGAGCGCCGGGCCAGGGAACCCCGCCCCCAGCCCCGGCCCCTCCTTTCCCCCCCGCCCCCCACGCGCTCACGAAGCGAAATCGCCGGGCTGTTGGTCCCTCCGTCTTCCGCCCGCAGCCGCCACCGCGGGTGGCGCTACTCCCGGGACCGACCCGTGCTCCCCCCGAGGCGTGCGCCCCCCGCAGGCCTCCGGCTGCCCGCAGCGCCACCACCCCGGTCCCCGGTCCCCCAGCTCCGGCCGCATCCACTCCAGCCGGCGAGGGGGGCGCGCGGGCCCTGGCGCCGCCGCCGGCCAGCCCTGCCCGTGGGTGCCCGGCGCGCGGAGCCGCCGTAGCACCGCCAGGACCGGCGGCTCGGGTCCTTCCTTCCCGGGGACCGCGGGAGCCTCTCCGAGACCGGGCCGCGGAGCCGCACCGGGCCCAGACCTGCCTCGGCGCGGCGCGCTCGCAAGTTCATTGTCTGCTGGGCCGCCGCCACCAGCGCCGGGAGCGCCGCGGGGATGGAGGCTGCGCACAGCCTCCGCGGCCGGGACTCCCGGTGCCCGGCCCGGCCGCCGCCGGCGCTGCCGGGCGGGCACGCGGAGGGGCGCGGGAGCCCGGACCCAGGCGCCTCCCGCCGGCCCCCTGCGCCCCACCCCCGCGCCGGGCACCCCCCTGGTACCTGCGGGAAACGAGCGCCGCCCGGGGGCCTCTGCGGCTCCGGCTCCGCGGGAGCGCGCCCAGCCCCGCGCCGCGAGCCCGGCATCCAGGCGCGGCCCTCTGCCCCCCCCCCC
>JAWPEG010000007.1:1467454-1479738 GCA_035771395.1 Myotis vivesi
CGCCCCCCCCCGCGCGCGAGCGAGCGAGCGCAGGAAGGAAAAGTTTGGGAGTGGCGCGCGGGTGGCGAAGGAAACCGCGGGAGGACCCGCCCCCGCGCCGGTCGCGGACGCACAGCCGCGCGGGTCTGGAATGTGAGGCCCGGGCGTGCGCCGCGCTGAGTTCGGTCCCCGCCCCCTCCCCTCCGAGTCAACACGGGGTGCGATGCGGGGATTTCAAATGGAAAGAAAGCCGAGACCCTGGAGTCGGCCAGCGACCCCCCGCCAGACGTTTTTAACGACCCGGCGGTCCGGAGCCAGCCCCACGCGCTGGGACTCCAGGCCGCGCCGCGGGTGGGTGCTGCGCCCCTGGCCGGGCTGTGCTCGCATCCCCGGGAGGCTGTCGGGCTCCGGGGCCCCGCGCCGTTGCTTCCCCGGGGAGGGGAGGCTTGGCGGGACCGAGCGCCACCCCACCGCCCGCCGCAGTGGCCCGAGGCGGCTGCCCTGAGAAATCACCTGGGCTGCCCGAGGTCACGGGATCCGCGCCAGTGGCCGGTTCCGCGGATGCTGTTGTGAGGACGCCATCAGTTAAAGAAAAGGCGCTTTGAATCCGGGAAGACTCGACTCAAGGGGCGCTCAGAGCCCGCAGCCCGCCGCCCAGGAAACAGGTCCGGGGGACAGAAGCGAACCCTTGTCTGCAGGCACGCAGCCCGCTGCCGGCCCACGTCCCCGTGGCCGCGGTCCAGAGCCCTCCTTAAAGCGACCAGAAGTGGGGCCCGAAGTGCCTTCTAAGCGGGGAGCCTGCACACCGCTAGGGGGCGCCTCCTGGCAGTGTCCTTCCCCCTCCCCTTTTTTTCTGAAAAACATGATCTTCAGCCCGCCCCCCCACCCCAGGATAACCTGCCTGGAGGTGGCCCGCTTCTGCTCGTGTCGTGGCAGCTCCTGCCGAGTCACACTCTGGATGAAACCGCAAATGGGAAGATGGGGTGAGAGGGGAGTTCTTCCAAACAGGCCTCTTGTTTTCCTGCAAATAATGCCTCTTACACAAAATCTACACCGAAAGGTAACGCAGCCACTCGACCAGCCCTGGAACCTCAGACCCGATGGCTTTTTCCACGCAGACGCCTTGGTGATTTTTATTCATCATCATTATTTTTTTTAAAACAAAACTCTTTTTCTGGAAATACAATGAGCTGCTTTTTTGCAGGGTTCATAATTCCCCATAGATGGTGATGCCATTTTTCAAGGTCTTACCCAGGCTGTGGCTTGGGGGCTTATTTATTAGCTCCCAAGCAAAGCCCGCCTTTCAGGGAGGTTTATATACCCGAGTAATTGCGTCGGGGGACACGGGGCCGGGCGCCGCTAAAAGGGCCAGTTGTGCCTGCGTCTGCAAGGAAGGCCCTGGGCCAGGCAGCTGTCAGACCGGCGTGTGCAACGGGTTTAAACAAACACAGGGAAGGTTCTATGGAAACACGGAGGAGGAAATCCCTTCTGTAAGGGTGTGTGGAACATTATTCCACAACCACACACACCGCCCGCCCCGCCGTCTTTCCTCTCCGCCCTTCGAGTCAACACTGACTCCTTGTGGAGATGGCGCTGGGCCCACCGGGATCGCTTTCACATTCAGGTGTCAGGAACCACGTCTGACATGGAGCAAATTGTTTCTAAGTGAAATCACGGAGCCACTTTGATACGAATCCCACCAGGGACTATGCAAAGGGATTTTATGCACGTGCCTGAGATTAACTTGTGGGGGGGGCGAGTTTTCCCTCTCAACGTTCATTTCAAAAAACACCCAAGAACTGCACTTGAGCCTGTGATTCTGGAGAGTCGAGAGAACACCCAAATGCCAGGCGTGTGTGAAGGAGGGGGTGATGGATTGATAGATGGACGAGGAACTATGAGAGAGGCTGATGCCAGCATGACATTAGCAAGTAAGGGGTGAAAAAAAATGCAGATACAGTGGGGCCTTGACTTACGAGTGTCCTGACTAACCAGTTTTTCGAGATACGAGCCGTCTCTCTGCCAATTTTTTGCTTTGAGTTGTGAGCTAAAATTCGGGTTACGAGCCAGCTTCAGATACCCCACCGCTAGTTGGCACAGCGAACGTCACAGTGAACGCCACAACATCAGCCCAGCATCACTCGTTCACTTTTTGATTTGACATACAAGTAATTTGAGTTACAAGCTCCATCATGGAACGAATTAAACTCGTAAGTCAAGGCCCCACTGTATCGGAAAAAATAAATTTCCCTTCCCCATATGCACGCTTAGAGGATGCCATAATTCTGGAGTTAAATCACCTGGGGTCAAACCTGCTTCCCATACCTACCAGCTGAGGGGCGTTGGGCAAGCCCGTTCTCCTTTCTATGTCTCAGTTGGGGCTTCTAATAGCACCTCCCAGCGGTAGATTGAATTATTGATTCCCTGTGGGGGGATGACGGGTCCACATCCTCCTCACAGTCTCAGAGAGCATGGATGATCTTCCCCATTCCTGGACTTGGACTTGGCCATATGACTTGCTTCAGACGATGAGATCCAGGGGCTTGCGACTGAATCAGAGGCTGGAAGTGTGTTGCGAGCCGGCCCTGCTCTCATTGGTTCTTGTGGCCCAGCATGAGGAGAACATGTCCCAAGAAGCTGCGGCCTCTCCCAGCAAGGCTCCGGAAGGAACACACGCGGAGTACACCTGAACTCAGTGTGCAGGCTGGAGCCGGGTCACCCCGCCTACAGCTGGCCTCAGAGCTGCCCCCGCTGATCTACAGACACATGGGGGGTGGGGGATGGGAATGCCAGCTGTAAGCCAGTAAAGGTTGGAGTTTTGTTACACAGCATCATTGTGGCAGTCGCTGACGGATACATTCCCTCAGTGGGCTGGTGTGAAGATTAATGACAAAATATTTGACAAATACTAAGTACAATTCTTGGGACTTGGAAAGAGCTCAGAAACATGAGCTCTTGTTAGCAATCAACATAATTGACAGCAGTGTTGCATAGCAACGTCATAATTTGTAACTGGCTAATTGAATTAGTGAGTAAGTATTACTTGATAAAGATTCTCTAAGAGGGAGGACACCACAAAACTGGAAGGCCAGGCACCTGCCATGATCCCCAAGTCACATCACTCGCTCTTTCCTTCATCCAGCAGGTGGTCCCTGACACCTCTCTGTTCCACACATTGGAGCGAATGTTGGAGCCACCAAGTCTCCATCCCCAGCCACGGATGGGACCACAGAGCCCCACCTGGGACAGGCCCTCTGCTGAGCCCTTCGGCTCCGTCATCTGACCCTCACAACAGCCTTGCGAGCCAATAGTATTTAGACCCAATTTTTCAGGCAAGAAGACGGAGGCTCAGAAACCAAACAACATAGGAAAAGGACCGAGGCCACCCCATGCGTGTGTGCTGGGCCAGTGAATTCAAGTTCATGGCGGAGACACCGGACAGGAGAGAACGGTGAGAGCAGAGAACGCGGTGAGCACAGCGAGGTCCCTGTCCACATCACACGTGCCGGACGCTCGGGATATGGAGGCTCAGAGCCCGGGCTCTGCTCCTGCCACCAGCCCTCAGTGAGACTCCGCCTGCCCCGGCCCCCACTTCCTCCGACCGCAGGGAAATCACCTTGAAAGCTGAGTTGGGGGTTCAGAGAGCCGTCAGCAGGAGGGGGTGCGGGGAGTCAGTCCATTTTAAGGGAGTGAGGGGGTAGGAATCGCAGTTCTGGGAACGGTTCCAGCAACATGAGAGCGGGGACAGCAGACAACTTACGAGGAAAGGAGACAAGGCCAGGCCGTGGGCACCACTCATCACGGCCAGCTCAGCAGCCACAGCCTCGCTTGGGTCAATCCACGGCCAGGACATCGTGGCTGGGCCTGCGGGGTCTCCCAGCCGCCGCCTCCCAGCACGCAGCACCACCACCGGCCTTCATGACCAGCCAATGCCTTCATTTTCCGTGAACATTTGCAGGGACGGTGAGGGTTCGCCTCACCTTCCCCTCACTCCCACGTGTGAGGCGGTTTCCGTGGGGACAGCGTTGGGGGGTGGAGGGCTGCGGGGTCAGAGCCCCCTTGCTGGCCAAGGCTGTGCCGGGTGACGGGGCCTCAGGGACCGGGCACAGGCTCCCCATTCCTTTCTGCGGCCCCGGCTTCAGATCTCGGCCCCGGCCCGCTCCGGCCCTGTGACTGACAGGTAGACTGCTCAGCCCCCTGGAGCGCATCCCCATTTCATAAATTTAGAAAGACTCCGTTAGACACTCTCCTGCTGCAGCAGTGCATCCATTAAGGGCACTCTTAGCCGATTTGGGTATGCTAATCCGTCACCGATCCCCGCGACGGGTAGGTTCCTGTGAAAATTTCCTACCCCTGCTCCAAACTGCCACCAGATTTAGGATGCTGACAAGCGGGCTCCTTAAAGCTGCAGGCTCTGGCTCCGCACGGAAACTTCCGTGAAGAGAGGAGTGAGCCCTGCCGGCGTGGCTCAGTGCTTGAGTGTCCACCCAGGAACCAGGAGGTCAGGGTTCATTCCTGGTCAGGGCACGGGCCCCGGTTGCGGGCTCGGTCCCCAGGAGGAGGCGTGCAGGAGGCAGCCGATCCATGATTCTCCCTCACCATTGATGTTCCTATCTCTCTCTCTCTTCCTCTCCAAAATCAATAAAAATATATTTTAAAAAGAGAGAGGGCGGGGGATCGGACCAGTTTTAAACAACTGAACGTGTGTGCTCCTCTGCGAGCTGTCCACCCTCACGAGTCCCCCCTCACACACACCCCCGGGGGATCGTTCCTTATTCAGAAGATGCCGCCATAGATGGAAGGCTGTGGAATTCTATTTCCACGTTCCCTCCTGGGAGGTGAGAGACCAGCAGCCCCAGGAGGGCAGCCGTGTGAGTCCCTTCCCAGCCCCGGCTCAGAGCCCAGCTGCCCGAAGCCCCGTGAATGCCGGTGAGTGGCTGTGACTTGTCCACCAGGCGCAAGGAGAGTTTCACCATCTCCCACAATCACTGTTCTCCCACCAGTGAGATTGGGGTCCGAAAAGCACAGGCAGAACCTCAGAAGGAAGCCAGACGGAGACCCACGTGAAGTGGGGCCCCTGGAGCAAATGGGAGTGACCCCCACGCACACACACACGCGCGCGCGCACACACACACACACACACACACACACACACACACACACGCAGAGGCTCAGCCGTTGTTGGTGACACCCTGCCCAGCTCTGCTGGTGGGTCCAGCCCACCTGTTCCACCGCAGCCCCAGGCCTGTGAGTGTCCGTCGGCGCCTTCTCCTCCCGCCCAGCCCTGCCCCAGGCCCGCGAGGAGCCTGCAGGTGACTCTGCTGTCTCCGGAGCCGCAGGCATCCTGAGCGTGCGGGGAGGTTGAGATGAGATCCTCAGTCAAGGCACAACCCGGGGGCTGAACCCACGGCCGGGTCAGCGCACCCAGAGGAGCTGGCGTCACCACTGGCCGCTGATCTGGACCGGGCAGTGGACTTCTGGTCAGTGGTGAGGCTGGGCCTCCGGCCTCCGGGCCCCTCTCAGAGATCTGGACGCCAACCCACCCCAGTCCCCTAAGCACACAGGCAGAGCAAGGAGAGGGGCCAAGCACCTGGCTACCCAAGGCCCCAGGGGAGGGGGAGGAGGAGGGGGAAGGGGAGTGGGAAGGGCACGACAGGACCCCCCTCCCCTCAGGAGCCTCGTTGCTACATAGAGACAGGAAGAGGGTGCTTGGCCCACCCTGACCTTCGGCTGGGCGCTCACCTGGGGGCCTCACACATCCCCTCAGGCCAGGGCACTACTGACCGGGACCAGAGGTGGCCCGTGGCCGGCCGAGGCAGCACGGAGCACACAGCCCTGTCCACGGGGACATTGGCGGCTCAGCTCCTGCTGGGCAGGTCAGGGGAGCCAGAAACCTGAGTTTTACTGTGACGCAGCCCATTAAAAAAAAGTCTTTGATTGGCAACCAAGTCAGATAAAAAATTGAGCATCCAGTGGCGTCAACCGGTCCGAGTGCAGGAGAGACCTCCAGGGGCCACCACTTCCATGCCCCTGGGCCAGGGGCTTCCCGACCCCTCAGCTAAGCAGGTCCGTGCGGGGCTGGGAGGGCTAGAGGATGCTGCCCATTCTACAGCTGAGAAAACTGAGGATCGTGTGGTGGGCCACAGGCACACTGCTTTGCAAACAGCAGAGCAGCAGACGGGGTGGTACCCCCCATCCAGAAGTGGGCCAGATGTCACCTGGGTGCCCCGCCCCAGCCGGTCATCACCAGGAGGGCTGGGCACTCAGGCGGGGCCTCTGCCAGGAGAGTGAGGGGCCGGTCACTTGGCTCCTGATTCGCACATCTCTGCACCAGGAGCCATGCCCACGAGGACTGCGAGCGGCTTTGGGGGACAGTGCCACTGTTACAGGCCTCAGGGCCATCTGTCATTCTTTCTTTTTTAAAAAAATATATTTTTATTGATTTCAGAAAGGAAGGGAGAGGGAGATGGAGCCCACAACCCAGGCATGTGCCCTTGACCGGAATCGAACCCGGGACCCTTCAGCCTGCAGGCCGACTCTATCCACTGAGCCACACCAGCCAGGGCCCACCTGTCATTCTTGTTTACGCCTTTTATTTTGCGGCCCAGCCCGGCTGTGATGTTTCTGGCCTCTGGTTTGCCCTGGGAGGGAGGGTCCTGGGAGGAGGAGTCAGGCCCCGAGAGCCAGGAAGGGAGAAGGACGTCCCCCGGACCAAGGCCTGGGCCCTGCAGCACATGAAGGCCTGGGTCCCTCTCCCCCAGGACCCGCTGTCTTTGCACCAACCTGAAGGGACCTGCCCTTCCTGAGTCCTGCGCCTGGCCTGCTGCCCACAGGTGCCCACGAAGTCACATTGGAGACAGAGCCTTGAGGTGCCCGCTCCACCCCCTTGCCCACACTGGTCTCCCCGCACCCGCCCTCTGGACCCCCAGGAGTCCTGGTGTCCAGCACCAAGCTTCCTTGTGGGGCTCCCCTGAACCCCCGCCGGGGCACAGGGCTCCCTCTGCCTCGAGGGGCTTTGGACTCAGAAGTCCAGTCCTCGCCTCGGATGCCATGCTGCTGGGCGTCACCGAATGAAGCTGTCACTTAGGCTGCGGTCAGGTACGTGTCTAGATGCCTCCCGGCGGGGTCGTTGTAAAAACAATTATTTCCTCTTTCAATACAGCCTCCGGGCCTCCAACCCACTGTGTAGCCAGGGCTCCATAGCTCACAGCTTCCCAACACCCTCTCCTCAGCCCTGGGCCTTAAATATGTTGCCCCCTCGGCCGGGGAGGCGCCCCCTCTGCCCCTGCAGACACCTTCTGCTCATTGACTATCCACGCGGCCCCTGCACCTCCCGGCCCAGCTCGCAGGTGGAGGAGGCTGCGTGACGAGCTCTGGACAGTGGACTGGCAGTGCGTCAGGTGACGGTGTCATTTCAGGCGGAAGGACAGAGGAGCAGGTGGCAGCTCATTGCCGACTGTCTGGTGAGATGGTGGCCCCCAGGCAACACAGAGTCACCGCAAAGGGGCACCAGCTGTTGAGCCTCTCAACACATCTGGCCTCTGCGTGAACAAGAAGGGGTCGTATGTGTCCAGCTCCCGAGAGGCCAGGATGGTGGCTGCTGTAGTAGAGGCCTCGCCCGTCCTGACTGGTATCCTGGTGAATTCCCTTCCCTCTTTGACACAACTCTAGTCACCTCCTCTAGACGCCTCCTGCCCAAGCCCCTCGGGCTCCCAACCTGCACTTCTACAGGGAACTGATTTCCCCAAGGGGAGGGAATTTATCATCTTCTTCATCATCATCCTCATCACCATCTTCACCATCGTCATCACCATCATCCTCACCATCATCATTATCATCATCCTCACCATCATCACCATCGTCTTCATCCTCACTATCATCACCATCATCCTCACCACCATCATCACTATCATCCTCACCATCATCCTCATCCTCATCCTCATCATCACCATCATCTTCACCATCAGCAGCATCGTGTATCTTTTCTTACCACATCTAAATGCGTTACACACACACTGTATCTTATCTAATTCTTGCCGTCACCATCTGAGATCCGTACTCTGTATTGTTCCCTTTTGTAAGCCAGGAAACAGAGGCTCAGAGAGGTTCCGCGGCTTATTTCATCAGCCAGACGCCGAGGGCAGTCTGTCTGTCCAGACCCACCGCCAATGCGCCCAACCGCACCAGACCCCTCCTGTCTGTCCCAGCCCTGGCCCTGGCTCTAGCATGCCGCAGCGCCCCACAGGTTCATTGAATGAATACGCAAGTGGCGCTTCCTTCCTGCATTCCTTTCATGCAGTACAGCCGCAGGGGGCAAGCAGGGGGGACAGGAGGGCTGCCCTGGTGCTGGGAGCAGGCGGTGAGCTATGCCAGGAAGATCCCCATCTTGCCCGCTCACTCCAGGGCAGCTGACTCGGACATCTCCCCCCATCTCCATCGGCGGAGGGTGCTGTGAGGCGCCTTTAAGAGGAACTGAAGGAGGATGGGATGAGCACAGTCCTCACTACTTGCTTCCACCTTGACACCAGGATTCTAAGACCTTGGTCCCTCCCGTCCAAGAACAGCCCTTTGCCCCCTCCCCCCGCAAAGTCGCACGGCCTTGCCCAGCGAACAGAGCGCTCTCCAGTGTCCTATCTCACTGGATTCTGAGATGTGGGCTTATTCTCCCCATTTCCCAGAGGAGAACGCTGAGGCCTAGAGATGTCAGGCAGCGCACGAGTGAGCCCACGTCCTCCCCAGAGGAGCCCATGGGGGTGGGGGAGGCCGGCTGCGAGAGCAGGGAGCTGGCAGGGAGCTCCGGGAGCCTCGTCTCTGGTATCACTCAGCACAAGGGAGCCATTGTGCGGACTGTCCTCCTTCCTGGGCAAAGGAAAGGCCGCGCAAGGTAACAGCAGGGAGATTGTGAGAGGCCCAGGGAGGCCAGTCCTGGATGCGGCGTGGACGCCGGCGGAGAGCTGCCGGGTGAGCAGACAGCCTGTCCTCCAGCGACTCCGCGGATGCCAGGCCGGGGAGAGGGACGGCGCTGTCCTCTGGGCGGGGCCTGTCGTAATGACCGCGCCCAGTGGACAGGCTCGGCGTCCGGAATGGGCTGGGGCGGCCGTTGGTCCTCGTCCACACCTCGGCCTGATCTGCGACCCAGCAAGACAGCAGTGGGTTTGAGTCTACTCTCATGACGGGCTCCCGGGTTCCCACGGATGAGAGAATCCACAGCCGGAGCCGTCGCACGAGGAGGGAAGAGAGGGCCTCCTTCCTGGGAGCAGTGTCCTGCCCGCGACTGGCCCTGGTGCCCGCGGCTGGCCCTGGTGCCCATGCGGCTGCAGCCATCTCGCCTGCCGCCAGGGACCAGGCCCACACACGGAGTGGGCAGAGCTGCTGGGATCAGGAGAAGGGGGCCAGGGCCTCGTCATCCGTTGGGCTTGCCTCGCTTGGGACTCCCAGCTTCTATGCCTCAGAGCAAACTCACCCTCCCTGGATGCACCCAGTCTGGCCTTATCCGGGGGCAATGGAGACACAGGAAATTGTGCCGGTGGGTGGACGGTGGGGACAGACATGCGGATGGATAGACGGGTAGCCACTGCCTGGTCAAAAGGCACGAGGCTGCTCAGCCTGTGTGGCTCGGTGGTGGAGCATCGACCTCTGAACCAGGAGGTCACAGTTCAATTCCCGGTCAAGGCACAGGCCCGGGTTGCGGGCTCCATCCTCAGTGTGAGGCGTGCAGGAGGCAGCCCATCAATGGTTCTCTCTCATCATGGACGTTTCTCTCTCCCTTTCCCTCTCCCTTCCTCTCTGAAATCAATAAAAAATATTTTTTTCTTTAAAAAGGCGTGAGGCAAAGCACCATCCGCCACCCGCCAGGCCCGCACCGGGCGCCAGGAGCTGCCGGAGTTGCAGGGGCACAAAGGGTTCTGGGGGGAAGCCCGGCTTCGGGGCGAAGGCAGCCCTGCGAGATGGGAAAGGCAGTTCTGGGTTCTAGAAGGAGCCGGGTCCAGTTGGCTGAGAATGTCCATCCCAACCAAGCAGCTTCCAGGAGGAGGCCAGCCCGGGGCGGAGGCTGAGCAGAACCGGCCCTGCACCGGGCCTCCCACGGGCTGAAGGGTGGCATCTGGGTGGACAATTGACCCCCATCGGCCTCTGCGATTCTCCATTCTAATGGGGGGGGGGGGCGCGCNTTTAGTCCACTCTAATGCCCGCCCCCCCCCCCCCCGAGGCTCAGGCCACTGAAGGCCACAGAGCTCCATCACCCAGCGCCACAGCCTGGGCGGCTCAGATGGCAGACATCTGTGGTCCCACCATTCCAGGAGCTGGATGCCTAGGATCAGGGTGCTGAGGGCGTGGGTTTCTGGGGGTCCCTCTCTTCCTGACGTGCAGACGGCACCTCCTCTCTGTGTCCTCACATGGCCAAGGGTCCCCTCCCTCCAGGTCACTCTTCAAGTGCTGGGGGGTCTGGGGGCTGCTTCCCTGGGAGTGGAAAATGGAGAAAAGGAGGATTGGCAGCCTCACACGCACATGCACATACACACACTCGTGCACACACACACACACACACACTCGTGCACACACACACACTCGTGCACATGCACACACACTCGTGCACATGTACACACACTCGTGCACATACACACACTCGTGCACATGCACACACTCATGCACACATACGCTCACACTCCTACACACACATGCACGCAAACACACTCATGCACACACATACACATTCGTGCACATGTGCACACACGCATGCACACACACCCTCACACTCCTACACACACATGCACGCACACACGCTCATGCACACACACTCATGTACACATATACACACTTGTGCACACATACACACTAGAATGGAGAATCGCAGAGGCCGATGGGGGTCAATTGTCCACCCAGATGCCACCCTTCAGCCCGTGGGAGGCCCAGTGCAGGGCCGGTTCTGCTCAGCCTCCGCCCCGGGCTGGCCTCCTCCTGGAAGCTGCACACACCCTCACACTCCTACCCACACATGCACACACACAACGGGCCTATGTTTGGATGCACAGGGATCTCGGGACCTAGACGAGGCTGCCGGGGTCTCAGGGGCATTTACAGGGGCTTTGGAAAGAGCCTCAGGGCAGGCCGCCGTGTTTCTCCTGGGCTGGCTGGGCTGGGCTGGGTGCGTGGGGGAGAGGCTCCGGGCCTCAGGTCCCGGCCGGTCAGGCTTCCAGCCAAGAAGGTTTCGGGGACCTCGCCAAGACCTGGAGTGCTGAGCAGGGAAACTGAGGCAGCCACCAGGAATGCAGAGCACACCAGCCCCGGGGGTGGGCAGTGGGGGGATTCTGTGCAGGGACCAGGGCTGGTGGCTAGCACAGCCGAGGCCAGGCCAGTCACATTCTCCCAGCTGCTGCCCCAGGTCTACTGGGGGTAGGAGCCGCTTCAGGGAGAACCCAGGGACCCAGCGCAGGTGGGGGGTTGGGGGGGCAGGGGGAGGCGGACAGTGGGGAGAAAGCGCCTCTCCCCAGCCCCTTCCCTCCTCGGCTTTCCGGCTTCCCTTTCGCGCCTGTCCAGCCTCCCGGGCTCCTGGGTCAGGTCACAGCCGACATGCCCGGTGCCCTTCAGTCCCTGGAGGACGGAAATGACCCCAGAAAGTGGAGTCATGAGGGCGACAGGCGCCGGGAAGCCATCAGCAACGGAATGAGAAGACAAAGAAGGAAACACAATCGCACAAACCATTAAAGAAGGAAAAAGGCCTTTGAAAGCGCCTGGCTGATGGCATCGCACTCAGCATCTGGCTGCTCCCCGCGGACCCAGCGGACGTGCTCCCGCCCTGCCTGCCGCCGCTTCTCCAGATCTCTCCGGTCCTCGGATGCGTTCCCTTCGCCTCCGGCCGGAGCCGGGAAGCGCCTAGAGATTAAACACTAACATCGACGTGTGCACTTTTCTTAAAGCAAAAACAAGCCAACGGACTGGAAACCCAGCGAGCGTGTGCTCACTCTCCTGCCCGTGGTGCGAGGGCCTGGCGTGCTCATGGGCTCGTCGCACGGATGCCCGGGAAGCGCCCAGGCCAGTCCTGGCTGCGTTGTGAAGGGAACGGCACACTTAACCTGTTGCATTGTGGGAGCTCTCTCTATATTCTGGATGCAAATTCCGCGTCAGACTCTTGATTTGCAAGTATTTTCTCCTATTTTGTGGGATGCCTTTCATTTTCTTTTTTTATTTTAAGCCTCCTCTGAGGATATGTTCATTGATTTTTTTTTATTGATTAAATCTTTATTGTTCAGATTATTGCATTGGTTCCTCTTTTTTCTCACCATAACTCCCCTCCACCCAGTTCCCAT
>JAWPEG010000007.1:1487929-1519745 GCA_035771395.1 Myotis vivesi
CCGCCCGCAGCACACGCCTGCCGCCCGCAGCACACGCCTACCGCCCGCAGCACACGCCTGCCGCCCGCAGCACACGCCTACCGCCCGCAGCACACGCCTGCCGCCCGCAGCACACGCCTACCGCCCGCAGCACACGCCTGCCGCCCGCAGCACACGCCTACCGCCCGCAGCACACGCCTGCCGCCCGCAGCACACGCCTACCGCCCGCAGCACACGCCTGCCGCCCGCAGCACACGCCTACCGCCCGCAGCACACGCCTGCCGCCCGCAGCACACGCCTACCGCCCGCAGCACACGCCTGCCGCCCGCAGCACACGCCTACCGCCCGCAGCACACGCCTGCCGCCCGCAGCACACGCCTACCGCCCGCAGCACACGCCTGCCGCCCGCAGCACACGCCTACCGCCCGCAGCACACGCCTGTGGGCCCGTATTCCTGCTCGGAGAGCACCCGCCAGCTCTCAATTAGGAGAAGGCTTCGACTCCAATCCCAGGAGGGAAAGTCATTCATTCCTTCACACCGGCCTCCCTTACTCCGTGTTAGACTCAGAACTTTGTCAGGCGTGTACGGCGCCCCCACCCCACTCCGCCGCTCTCCGTCTAAGACCGTTTCCACAGCAGCCGGCTTCCTCTTGAACCCGCCTTGGAAGTGAAGTCCCGGGAAGCGCCAGCATCCGCTCCGTCTCACAGGCTGAATTATTACAACCGAGAGGCCCCCCTCCACTGTGCGGCTCCGGAACATCTGTGTTTCCCTTTGGACTTCTGGGGGTGATTACGAGGCTCGCGCTGTGATTGCTAATTACTAAGCTAAACCCACCTGCCCACGAGGGGGGGGCGCGCAGGAGTTCTTTCCACGCGTCTTTCTCCAGGGCATCAGATCACCTGGAGATGGAGGAGGCAGAAAGTGTGGAGGGCGGGCAGGGCCCGGTGCTGCAGGCCTAAGGCTGTGGGCTCCACAGGAACCTCACGCTGGGACCCCCAGCCGGGCCAGCAGGGGGTGGGGCCCGCAGGGGGGGTCTGACTTAATCAAACCTCTGGTGTGCAGTTATGTTTATCATGAACAACCAACTGATTGGACTGAGAAGTTTTACTTTTTAAAGAAACTAGACCCAACCAGGGTTCCAGAAACTTAACAGCCATATTTCACATTGAACCAAGAGCCAGAAGCAAAGTGCTCATCATGTTTAAAATGTTACTTAAAGCCAGTGGTAGCGCTATCGAAATATAACGATCTGGGAATGTGAATCAGAACCAGTGAAGGCCCTGGGCAGAGGTGTTGCCAGATCGCGGTCCTGCCCGACACCACTGCACTCCCCTGTGAACTTGAGTGGAGACCCGTGGTTCCAGCATGGTGGCATCTGGGCTCGTTGGATACAGGGGTGACCCAGCCTCACGCTGAGTCTGGCTTTGGGCACAGACCTGACCCAGGCAGCCCCCCAACTCCTCGGGAGGCCCCTCTCCCGGGGTGGAAGGGA
This sequence comes from Myotis vivesi, assembly GCA_035771395.1. Classification (NCBI taxonomy): domain Eukaryota; kingdom Metazoa; phylum Chordata; class Mammalia; order Chiroptera; family Vespertilionidae; genus Myotis; species Myotis vivesi. Next base: position 1,489,402 of record JAWPEG010000007.1, read on the forward strand.
CGTTACACGAATTGCAAAGCTTTCCCAGGCAGGGACTCCCCCAGAGCGGGTCCTCAGTGTCTCTGTCGTGTCCTCGTGGCCCTGTTCTGACTGCTGCCCGAGCCTGCTCGGCTGAGCAGAGGAGGCCTGTGTCCCTGCTGGGAGGTCCCCGCTGCGGCCGCGGCTGTGCTGCCTGTGGGGGAGGGGAGCTTTCCTCTGCCCGCCCAGGACCTCTGCAGGTCTAATCGCTAAATCAACACGAGGCAGATCAACCCGAGAAAATACTGAATTCACACAAGTGCCCACGGGTCCCACAGCAAGAGAGGTTCGGACAGGGGAGGGGAGGCTCGGCATCCTGGGTGAAGGGGGTCATGGCCCGGGGGCGCCGGGGGGCGGGTAAGTTCCAGGACAAGAGGAGCAGATGGCAGTCATCAGATGTTTGCTGTGCTGCACAGACAGGTCATAACAGCGGTTCCTGTAATAACTCTTATTATGGGCAAGGCCCCAATGCAGATTCTCCTGGTAGTTAAGGGGGGTGGGGGGGGACAGAAATTTCTCCCGAGCCCATGGGGTCTTGATTGCCTTCAGCCCAGAATAATCACATGCCAAGTGGCTCATCTCGGGCCTGTTCTGAGCCCATACACACACACACACACACACACCAGCTATTTTTTAATATATATATACTAGAGGCCTATTGAATGAAAAGATTCATGCAATAGGCTTTCCCTTCCCCTGGCTGCCAGCACCGGTTTTCCTCCGGCACCCAGGACCCAGGCCTTCGCTCCGGCCGGAGCCGCCTTCAGTCTTCGCTCTGCCGCTTCGCACCTACGTATGCAAATCAACCGCCATCTTTGTTGGTGGTTAATTTACTTATCTCTCTGATTAGCCAATGGTGGGCATAGCAAAGGTACGGTCAATTTGCATCTTTGTCTATTATTAGATAGGATATTTCTATTGATTTCAGAGAGGAAGGGAGAGGGAGAGAGAGATAGAAACATCAACGATGAGAGAGAATCATGGACCGGCTGCCTCCTGCATGCCCCACACTGGGGATCGAGTCCGCAACCCTCGCATGTGCCCTGACCGGGAATTGAACTGTGACCACTGAGACACGCCAGACGGGGCCCAAATTATTTTTTGATTAACGCTATCTCCTTGATCACTTCCGGCTTCCTCAGACGAATTCTGTTTCCAAAAGCATATTTGCATGTTTACAAGACTGACTGGTTTTAAGTCCCCAGGACTCAGCCCCCAACATCAAAAACTGTGTTTCCTAACCCGGACGGGAGGGGCCCCCTGACATCGCGAAGGCCTGTCAGTGTGTCTCTCCCTGCGGCCGAGCGTGCAGAGTTGAAGGAATCTGTCACCCTGCTGATAGCTGTGAGCCCTGCTTTAAATTAGCTTTCCGTTCCCCTCCATATGCTTTTCCATCCAATTTAAATAAATTAAAGCTCACGTTTCTCGGAGGGGGATGCTGGGCCCCTCCATTCGCGATGAGTTTCTCCGCCAGGGCCAGGCTGTCGGAAACCCATCAGCAACCGTGTGCCCGGCTCAGGCCTGAACCCATGGAGAACACAGGTGTTATCACGGCCCAGGCAGCTGGCTGCTGCCCCACACACTGACCCAGCATGGGTTTCAGGTCCCGCTTGTCTACCCTGGAGCCCGCGTGGCCACAGAGGTCTGTCCCTGCCACGCAGATGCACCGGGGTTCCCAGCTCTGCTTGGACACCTCGTCACTCCTTCCCCGGCCCCACCCGGGCCCCCCGCACAGGCGAACTAGAACAGCTACGAAGCAGCGATGAACATGCATCCCGTGACCCTTCCCATGTCAGGGACCTACTCAGACAAGCCTGCGGGGGAGGGAAAGGGTCGCCCTCCACCCTCTGGGTCAAGCGAGTCAACCTTGCGGCGGGCGGGCCGCAGGCCTCGTTTAAATTGTGGTTGTGTCTGTAGCTGTGAGATGGGCGGTTCACTCAGCGCCGAGGCGTGTTGTGCTTGCTTATCTGAAACTCAGGTTCCCGGAGTTGATGAGTGAGGATCGGTGTGGGTTGTTCTGTGGGTCCAAACCAGTCTTTTATTCCAGACGGCCATCCTATGATCCCACAGCCGGACACACTCCCTCCTGGGACTCGCGTTGGAAAAGGGGGCTTTGTGGGGACTCCCCTGCCACCCTCGGCCTGTCCTCTGCTGTCCCCCCGCCGGTGGCTCTGGTTCGAGCCACCCTGAGCGCCGGTGGCTGTGTGATCACACGCTCCTGGGGGCGGCCACCCAGCCCACACCCTGCCTGCTCAGCCCTCACGTGGCTGCTCTTGACTTCAAGAACATTCTTTCAAAGCCTCGCCTATGCCTACATTTCACACGGGACTTCAAAGCGTGTTGGCTCTGAAACCCTCCGGGGGATGGTGGTTGGGGCTGTGCTGGTCTATCGGTGAGTGGGGGACGCGGGACCGACATCCATTCAGTCAAGTATCGGGCCGACCTAGAGCAGCGCTGGCTGCCCGTCTCGCCCTCCGTCACCGCGAGCGCGTGATTCTGCTGGGAGGGCTGCTCTGGCCTCCTCTCTGCGGGGTCGGAGCTGAAAGCAGGACCAGGTCCAGCCTCAGACACGGACAGGGACTGACCTGGGTGCGCGTCCCTCCTGGGCCAAGCCGGGCTCACCCGGGAGCTGCAGGCGGTGTTCCCACCGCTGCCAAGCGGGAGGTGCCCATCTGAGGGGGCAGCTGGCAGCTCCCCACCCTCACCCTCGGCTCTGGCCAGCTCTGGGGCTCATCCCTGGCCCCGTTAGTAAGCCCAGCACCTCCTGCCCTTGGGGTCTGGCTGCCCACAGCGGGGAAGGGGGGCTCTGTGAGGCTCAGACGCCACCTGCCTGGCCTGCTTCGTGTTCAGAGCCCAGCAGGTGCCTGACGCCAGGTGCACTCAGCAAGCACCTGCCCAGGACCCACCCACCCCCACCCCCCACCCCCCTGGCAGAAGGTGGAGGTGGTGGAGGAGGGGGCTGGGGGGCTTTGGTTTCCTTTCCGGGGGCTGTAAGCCCTGACTGGTTTTCTTTAATAAATACATTATTATTGATGTCAGAGAGGAAGGGAGAGGGAGAGAGAGAAACATCAATGATGAGAGAGAATCACGGACCGGCTGCCTCCCGCACGCCCCACACCAAGAATGGAGCCCGCAACCCGGGCCTGTGCCCTGACCAGGATTCCAACCGTGACCTCCTGGTTCCTAGGTCTATGCTCAACCCCCTGAGCCACGCTGGCCGGGCCAGCCCTGACTGTTTAACCAAACACACAGCCGGCCGCGTGGAGAAGCTCTGAGATTTTCCCAATCCTGTCGTAAAAATTAAAAATTCATCTCGTGGAAGTAAAAGGCAAGTGTAACTAACAGGGAGTTGGCTCGGCCGCCTGAAAGCTGACCTGACGAGGAAGCACTTGGTGCCTCGCCGAGCGCCCACACCGCCCGTCGCGCCCCTGACCGTCTCAGAGCAACTGGATCTCAGACCTCAGAGCCCCTGCCCTGCGGGCAGCCGGCCCTCCAGGCCCCAGCTCTCCCACCTGTGCCCGGGGCGCCTGCTCAGTCTGCAGGAGGTGCTCCCTACAGCTTTCCAACGTCACCCACATCTCCGCGTGGCCCCCAACTCAGGCTGCGGGGCTCACGTGACGCTCTGGGAAAGTTCAGTCTCCTGGCGACGCCCACTCCTTCTCTGAGCGGAACGAGGACCCAAAACCACAGGCCCCCACCCCCAATCATAGGAGCATGAACAGACTAGAACCAGAGGGACTGCGGGGGGGGGCGGCGGGGGAGAAAGCGACCACCGAACTTGGGTGCATATTTGTATGACCCGTGGACACAGGCGTGGGGTGGGGAGGCCTGGGGCAGGGCGGAGGCGGGTGGGGAGGTTAATGGGAGAAAGGAGGACCTCTGTGACACTTTCAACAGTTAAGATTCAACACACGTGCGTGCGCACACACACACCACACACACACACACACACACACACACAGATGATGGCTACACAGGCCGCTCGGGGTTGTCTATATCATCTGCACCAGAACAGGCTGTAGAAATTGGCGCTAAAATTCAAGTCGTGCCCGTGGCCCTGTGACCCTCGTCTTTCTCTGAGGTGACCCCATCGGTCATCTCGCTGAAATAATTGATGACACGCGTCTGGGAGTGTGTGGGCCATTAAGCAAAACTCACAACTGCACACGCAGAATGGATCCACGCCCCGAGGCCCGAGACATTGTACACGTGAGCTCGTAGGACCCTCATGTCACTCAGAGCTCAGGAGAGAGGTCTGCGGCCTGTGCTGCGCGGAGGACACTGCCTGACCCTGACTCTGGGCTTGGCCATGAGATTCGCTTTGGCCAAACAGGTGTTGTCAGCAGACCCAGCAGGCCCAGAGCCGCGATGTGTGCACAGAGGGGTCGGCCCTCTCGCCCGGGCGATCTGGGGGCTCGGCCCCTTCCACCTGGACCCAGATGGAGACACATGCACAGACCACAGGCCCTGGTGGCTGCTCGTCCACAGGATTGGTGACATGGGGGCACACCAACCCCAAACCTCAGCCTGAAGCCCAGAGCCAGGAGCTGACAATCCACGCAGCCTTGCAGAGTGGCAGCTGCCCTGAAGACCAACGAGAGTGACCGTAAGCCATTGTCGGTTTAAGCTACTGAACTGGGGAGTGGTTTGTTATGCAGCATGATTTCAGCAATAGCTGACTGATACAAGATCCCGCTCATACACAGTCTCCACAGACATTCAGCTCACACGGCATTCATTGGAACACACACACACACACACCTTTGCAAGGAGCACAGGAGGCCACAGTCCCAGGAGCTGGGATGGTCCCCCCCAGCTGGCCTGTGGTCCTCTCTCTGCAGTGTCTGCAGAGCCACCATCGGGCACCACCTGGCCGCCCAGAGCCCAGCCTTGTCCGCGGGCCCATTGCCAGGCAGCTCAGGACTCGGCTCCCTCTCTTGCCGGTTGCCCTCACACCCTCCCCCCCCAGAACGTTGCTTTGGCAGCGCGGGCGGCTTCCATCCCTTCCCTTCCTACCTCGTCTGGCGAACATCTGTCAGACTCGGGACATCCCCTCCTCCCTCGGGGGACGGAGAGCTGGATGCACGCACATGAATTTGAGGCGCGTGGATCTTTCCCTCCTTCCTGTGGGCGGCCCCCCTGTTCGCCTGCTTGTCCAACCGCACTCACAGCTGCTCTGTCACCTAGTGGTGACCTGACCGTCCTCTTATCAGAGGGGAGCAGGCGCCCCGCCTCGGGCCTGGGGAGCCAGTGGGGGGGGGGGGGCAGTGCGGGAAGGCGGCCCCACCCTCTCAGGCTGGAGCAGGACAGGGCCCTGCAGGCCGTGGGGCTGCAGGCTCAGGGCTTCCTGACCTCGCTCAGCACAGGAGTGGCGTCACGCTGGTGGGGTCTGGGGGGGGCGGGGGGCCGAGACAGCCCTCGGCTTGGGGAGACCCCCCCAGGGAGGATGGATGCTGTCTGCCAGGGACCCCACCCGTTCACTTAGGAAGCTCTGGTGGAGCCGATGGTGCCGGGCCCAGGTGGGGAGACCATGAGAACAGACCGTGAGGATCCAGTGGGGGGGCAGCTGGGCGTACCCCCCACCCCAGGGAGCCCAGGGAGGGCCACTCTGGGCACACACCCCCAGAGAGCAGAGATGGGAAATGAGATGACAGGTGACAGCGCTTCGCCCAGGCGGACCCAGCCCTTCCAGTTCCCGCTTCCCTTCATGTGCGTTTGGAAGGAATGCCAGAGGATGGGGTGAGGTTGGAAGCACAGAAGCTGGGAGCAGTGCGCACTGCCCCCCCCACACACACACACACCCTCATTCCTCATCTCCTTCTTGTTTCAGGGCCAGAGGGCAGGCTCTCTGCCAAGGAGGAAACGCAGCCCGCCCACCGGCTCAGAAGCTGGTGGAGCTGCCCCGACAAGGAGAAGCGAGAGGGGTTCCTCACCACCAGGCCACTAGTGCACGGAATGGCAAAGGGCCACCTTTAAAAAGAAGGAGAAGCCGAAACCGGTTTGGCTCAGTGGATAGAGCGTCGGCCTGCGGACTCAGGGGTCCCGGGTTCGATTCCGGTCAAGGGCATGTACCTGGGTTGCGGGCACATCCCCAGTAGGAGATGTGCAGGAGGCGGCTGTTCGATGTTTCTCTCTCATCGATGTTTCTAACTCTCTATCCCTCTCCCTTTCTCTCTGTAAAAAATCAATAAAATATATTTTTAAAAAAAAGGAGAAAAATAAAAAATATGAGCAATAAAATGGCAGTAAATACACATCTATCAACAATTGAACCTAAACAATAACATAAACGAACAAGCAGAACAGAAACAGACTCATGGACGCAGAGACCACTGTGCTGGGCGCCAGAGGGGAGGGGCGGGGGTGGGAGAGCGGGATTAGAGCACAAATCGGTGGTTACAGAGCAGCCACGGGTGTAAGGACAGCACAGGGGGTGCAGTCAGTGATGGTCTAACTCTGGGCGGTNCCCCCCCCCCCCCCCCCCCCCCCCCCCCCCCCCCCCCCCCCCCCCCCCCCCCAGGTAGCAGGATGATCACCCGGTTATATAATGTGTAATCACTGGGGTGCACACTGAACTAATGTAACATTGCATGTCAACTGTAATGGAAACATAAAAATGATTTAATTTTTTAAAAAATAAAAATAAACAAAAGAGAAACAGAAGCTGGGGCGGGTGGTGTGGGCTGGGCAGGTCAAGACTGGCCGGCTCTCTCAGGCCACATGCCAGCTGGGATCTGGGCCCTCTGACCAGCCAACCTCCCCCCACTCCTCCCAGTCTCTGTGACCTCCCCCCTCCTCCAGTCACTGTAACGGAAGCTCTGTCTGTCCGTCCAACAAGCAAGGCTCTTACTAAAATACAGCCCGGCAGCCGGACGCCTGACCGGGGAGCTCTGGGTTGGAGGGCAAGTTCCTCCTTCCCTGGCCCCAGGGGGAGCTGCGGGGCCAGGAGCCCCCCGGAAGCCCCCAGGCAGGAGGGAGCCCCAATGGGGCCGGGGCTGCTCCGCTGAATGGCTCCCACGCGGGTCATGGCCCAGCCCGACCCTCTTCACGCTCCCTGCCTGTGGCTGGGCCACCTCCCGTCGGACACCTCTGCCCAAAGGCCTCTCTGCTGTAGCCCGGGCTCCTCCCACATAAAACCATGACTGACACCCACCAGCTCCCTCCCTGGGCCATCATCATTTCTCAGTTTTCCGAGCGGCTGCCCCCGGCGCGGTGTATGACAGAGGAGGACGGTGCTGGGTGGGGGCAGCCAGCAGTGTCCACCCGGCCCTGAGTTGGTCACGCGGCTCACGCGAGGGCCACTTAGTGGCTGACAGCCTGGTGCCGGAAGGCAGCCTAGAAGGGGTGAGGCGCGTGAGTTCGGGAATCATCGAATGGACCCGGGTTGAGTCCTGGCTCTGACTCTCCGGTGTAGCACCGCGCAGGCCTTACCTGTTGGCCTCAGTGTTGTCATCTGTAAAATGGGGATCACAAAGTAAGGAGGTGGGGACTGCCTCATGCGATGATGTGAGTTAGGTGAGACGCTGCACACAAACGCTCATGCCTGGAACGGGCATACGCGGTGCCAGGGCTCATTGCGGGCCGTCCACTCTTAATGAGAGCACCGTATGAGCAGGCCTTGGGGGAGGCTATTCTTTTCCTTCTTGGATCTAGTTAGGGAGCTACGCTTTGGGCCAAGGAGATGGTGATGGTGAAGGTGATAGAGATGGTGATGGTGATGGAGATGGAGTTAGAGATGGTGATGGTGATGGTGATGGTGATGGAGGTGGAGGTGGAGATGGTGATGGTGATAGAGTTAGAGATGATGATGGTGATGGTGAAGGTGATGGTGATGGAGTTAGAGATGGTGATGGAGATGGTGATGGTGATGGTGATAGAGTTAGAGATGATGATGGTGATAGAGTTAGAGATGGTGATGATGATGGAGATGGAGTTAGAGATGGTGATGATGATGGAAGTGGAGATGGTGATGGTGATAGAGTTAGAGATGGTGATGGTGATGGTGATGGAGATGGAGTTAGAGATGGTGATGATGATGGAGGTGGAGATGGTGATAGAGTTAGAGATGGTGATGGTGATGGAGATGGAGTTAGAGATGGTGATGGAGGTGGAGATGGTGATGGGGATGGAGATGGAGTTAGAGATGGTGATGGTGATGATGATGGTGATGGTGATGGTGATGGTGATGGAGGTGGAGGTGGAGATGGTGATGGTGATAGAATTAGAGATGGTGATGGTGATGGTGTTTGAGATGGAGATGGAGATGGAGATGGAGATGGAGATAGAGTTCTCTCTCTCCGTTTCCCGACTCCAGCATTGCTTTCCAGACATTCCAGGTTGGCGGAGGCGATTTTAACTGGGAGTATTCTGGATTGCACTCGTGAGCCTGGTGCACAGACAGCCTGGGTGCTGCTGGCACTCTGCAACCCTTTGGACAAGGAGCCGCGGGCCCCGGCCTAGTGACTAACAGGTTTCCAGTGTTTCCGCCTGCAGACCAGATGCCTCGCCCCCTGGACCAGGAGTCCGCAGAACGGGGCAGGGCTGCACTGGGGGCTCTGGTCTGCGTCCACTGCTCTCTCTGAACCTCAGTCTCCTCATCTATACAAGGAGGTCTCCAGCGTCCCTTCCCGAGTGAACGACCCCAGCCCTCATCTCAGGGAAAACACAGTGGCTTCCGGGTCCCCGTGGCCCCGCCCCACTGGGCCCACCACGGTTCCCCAGGTGGTCTGGGCCCTAGGGCAGAGCCTCTTGGCTCCAACCTCAGCGTGCAGACCCTCCTGCCAGCCTCTCCCCTCCCCGTCCCAGCGTGACCCAGAGCGCAGCACACAAACGCTGCTGTCCCAGCGCCGCCACCACACGCCACACATGAGTAAATGGGCCGTGAAACACATTGCAGTGGGTTTTAATGGTCTGCGACAGCGAAGGCAGAATGAGGAATCGCTCCTGTGGCGGCCACCCGTTAACTCCTTCCTTTCCGGCCTCTCCCAGCCCAGCCTTCCAGGTAAATAAATTGGGGGGCAGCCCTACAGGGCTGCGGGGCAGCAAAATGGTGGTCAAGACAGTACAGCTGTGCCCGGCCAGCGTGGCTCAATGATTGAGCGTAGACCTATGAACCAGGAGGTCAGGGTTCGATTCCCTGTTAGGGCACATGCCTGGGTTGCGGGCTCCATCCCCAGTAGGGTGCGTGCAGGAGGCAGCCGATCCAGGATTCTCTCTCATCATGGATGTTTCTCTCTCCCTCTTTCTTCATCTCTGAAATCAATAAAAATATATTTAAGAAAAAAAAAAAGAAAAAGACGATACAGTTGTGGTCTAACCTGTTTGACTCAGCGGTGACAGTGTCAGCCGAGGACTGAAGGGTCCTGGATTCAATTATAGTCAAGAGCACCTATCTCAGTTTTAGGCTCGATCTCCCACCCTGGTCGGGGCACAGACAGGAGACAACCAATCGATGTGTCTCTCTCACATCAATGTTTCTCTCTCTGTGTCTCTCCCCCTCCCTTCCACTCTCTCTAAAAGTCATTAGGAAAACGTCCTCAGGTGAGGACAACGAAAGAAAAAGCAGATGGCTGTGAAGTTACCAGGCGGGGACGGTCCTCTTCCTGCTGGTCCTGCCAACATGCTCCTCAGGGTCTCCCAGGAGGCCACCCTCACACCCTCCAGCTGCCGCCCAGAACTGAGCACCCTCCGGAGACAGGCAGTCTCTGGGGACTGACGTCCTGGTCAGCTCGGGGAGCCGATCGGGAAGCTGTTTCTAAAGTCCGTGACCCGCTCAGGACAACGCCACTTCCTGCCGCTGGCCAAGTGAGGGTCCTGTCACACCATCGTCCAGCGTGGGCGGACACGGCTCCCACTTCCACTGGAAGTGCATGTGTGTGTGCATGTGTGTGTGCATATGTGTGTGTTTCTGGTGATTTTAAAGCTTGTGGCTGGATGGACAGGAAGCAGGTGAGATGTGCACACACGCTGAGGACAGGGTTTCAGTGCTGGGACACCCTGCCCGTCACAAGCCGGCAGGAAGGCTGCATTCGCCCAGATCTCACACCCACCCTCCCTCAGGCCCAGCCCCTAGGGCGCTCAGTCACAGGAAGGAAACCCCAAGGGCACTCGGTCACAGGAAGGAAACCCCCACCTCTCCCGCTGCAGGCCCCGCAGTGGTAACGACCCCTCCCCCGAGGCCCGGGGCTGCCACTGGGCACCGCTCCAGGCCACCGACAGGGACTGAAATGCGCTGTTTTCTGGGCATCCCCTCCTCGGTGGAAACAGCCATCTTCCCTTTTCCTTTTGTTTTCAATGATGAAGCAGGAGGACATACAGAAGGTTCTAGAAATAATATAGCCCTACCCTCCACCGACAGCAAACAGCTGCCATAATTGCCTCAGGCGCTCGCTCGCTTGCTCTCTCCCTCTCGCTCTCGCTCTGAAATGGCTGACAATTCCCCAGAGCCCTGCGTGTCACCCCCTCCCTGGAAGTGGCCCCGCCTGAGTGGCAGGCATCTGGTTCTGTCCTGATCTCAGTCTGTTTGCTGCAGACGTGAGAACCCGCTGACCGCACAGACTGGTGTGTGCAGGGTGAAGCTCACCTCCATAGTCATTGTTCTGTGTGTTTCCCCTGGGACTTACTTTTCCCTCCAAATGTTACTTTTCATGAAGAGACACCGCGGTTTTGACTGAAGATGCGTCGCCAAGAGGACATCAGTGCTGCCCGAGCCCTTTACAGACTGAACCCCTTCCACTCGCAGGCGCCACGCGGTGTGTGTGCTGAGGCCGGGCAAGGCGATGGAGAAGTTTACACTTGAGAACAAAAAGCAAAGCTGGCCAGGAGAACCCAAATAAGAAGAGCCGGGGGAGGGGGGGCATCCGCCATTCACACACCCGCAGGCTGCAATCAGGGGCCTGGAACTGGCACAGGAACAAACAGACGGACCGAGGGGACCCAGAGAAGATCCGGAAATAGACCCGACTGCACCTGGGAGGTGACTGTGGAAAGGCTTCCCAATCCGCGCGGAAAGATGCGTTTCCAACAGACGGGCTGTGAGCCCGCCGGCGGCCGTGCGGGCAAAGCTGCCTGGGGCTCACGCCAGCGCCGGGCAAGAGCCAACGTGGTCGCCGCTTCCGCATGAAACCTGGAACCTGCAGGGACCAGACGCATCGCGCTGAGGCCTGTGGGTCCCGGGCGCGGAGAACACAAGTGTTCGAACAGAAGCGTGAGGGAGGAGACCGCCACACCTGAGCACATACACACACAACCACCGTTTCAAACAGTGAAAAGACAGCCTGTCGGTGGCTCACTGGTTAGAGCATCAGCCTGCGCACCGGAAGGTCTCGGGTTAATTCCCGGACAGGGCACAGGCCCAGGGTGCAGGCTCCATCCCCAGTGGGGCCGTGCAGGAGGCAGCCGATCAGTGCTTCTCTCTCATCATTGATGTTTCTCCCTCTCCCTCTCCCTTCCTCTCTGAAATCAATAAAAATATTCTTTTTAAAACAAAACAACCACATGGCCCTCTGCTCAGGGCAGGGACGGGCGGGGAACAGGGAGTCTGTCCTGGGGCCCCCCGGGCTGGGGGCTGGGGGTCACGGGGAGCTGGGGCCTCGGTCCTGTCCTGAGGAGACAGCACTGTGACGATGAGGATGAGGATGAGGGAGAAGGAGAGGAGAAGCAGGTAAAGGAGGAAGAGGCTGGAGACAGAAGAGGTGGGGGTGGGGGCCTCTCGTGCTGCTCTGACGGAAGTGGGGCGCCTGGAAGTCTGGGAAGGAGGGGCTCACAGGCACAGTGGTAGGAAACTCATCCAGCAGCATCCATGGGTCAGGTGTGACATGAGCGTGAAACGAAGTGGACGCGCGAGACGGACGGAGCGACTGGGCAGGGCCCCGTGCCTCCATGGATGGGGGGGAGGGGTGAGCTGGGGGCTTCATTCCACCCGACGGCGCACAGGGGCCGGGGGTGACCGCGGTCGCTACCTTCAGGCTCTGGGCACCCACACAACGGCTCGCCCAGCGATCTCTTCCTGAAACTGTGCACGGACCACGATATGACTCATATTTTATAGATGAGATGGCTGTGGTCGCCAGCGTTTAGCATCAGCTTCCTGCATCCAGCAGCTCAAAATAGCCCGGCGCTGAGGAGCAGGACCTGGTGCGCGGCTCGGCCTGTTGCAGCTCGCTGTGTGACCTTGGGACCCTGAGCCTCCACCGGTGAAGGTCACACGAAATGACCTGCAGGGGGTGGGCACACTGTGCCGTATGCAGACCTTGTAACATAGAATTCCACACCTGAAGCCTATTCACCGTCACCCCAATACAGTCAATAATGAAATGAAATGAAACGAAATAAATAAAATGAAAATAAGGCAATAACATGTGCAAACGCGCAGCAAGCCCCAGGCGCACTGAGCTCTGGGGACCAGCAGCTGTGTTACTGTTATGTTGTCGTCGGTATTATTCCTGCTGAAGGGACATGACACAAGCCAGGCCGGGGCTCGGACCCTGTCACTTGTTAGCCGAGTGTCCTCCAGACGCCCCTGGGCTCGGACTCTCCCAGCGAGGGGGCTCCCAGGGACTGACACGTAACGTGGGGGTCACGGAATGGCGGGAGTTTCTGATCACGGGAGGTGAATCGTGAAGCGGAATCAGGTTTAACACCTTAACCCGAGGCCCCAGGCCAGAGCGTGCGGCTGCTGCAGCCCCAATGACATCGGAAGCGACCCTCCCACAGCTTTCCTGTTTGCTCCGCCGGGAGGACGCGGACGCCGGACGGAGACGGGACATGGATTGTGGGGCGGCCAAGCCCCCTCCGTCGGGCTCGCTTCCGCTCAAGCCACTGAGGATCCCAGGCTTTGACTAGACATGATCGGCCACTGACTGTCCCGGTGGCCAGTGCGCAGACCGCCTGCTGACCACCAACTGGCCCGCCTGGCTCCTGCTGACTGGTCCCTCCTTCACCCGCAGGAGCCGCACCAGCACCAGCGGGAGAACAGCCTGCGGCGGCTCCTTGGCACCAATCACCTCCCTGACGAATGTAACGGCGAGATCTCGCTAACGACCGAGACCCACCGTCAAGGGCCCACTTCCTCCCGCGTCCATCGTGGATGGCACCTCCTCGTCCGCGTCGCCATCACACTCGGCCAGTCCCGCCTCCTCCCCGGGTGCCGACCGCCTTTAAAGCGAGATCTCTTCATGACCGTCCGAGACAGCAGCATCCTGTCACCAACAAAACCACGGGGTCCGCCATCCCCACAGGCGGGTGGCATCGACCCCCTAAACCTCACAGGTGAACCAAAAGGTCACAGACCTCGCAGGACCGGCCCCTTCTCTCTCTGTACAGAGCTTGGGGCGTTTCCTTCCTTATCTTTTCTCATCTCACAGGGGAGGGACTGGCGGCTGGAGAGGGGCACCCCGAGCCCCTGAGCCCCATGTGCTGGCTCCATGGCTGGCACGGGTGGGTCTCGCCTGCCTGGCATGTGTTCCAGAGCGAACTCAGCACAACAGGGTTCCGGCCTCTGGGCCATCACATGATGCAGCCTGGATGTCCTCACCTGCAGGCGGGGACAAAACCGCCCCCCCCCCCACATCCCCCAGAGTCGCAGCAGGGATTCGCATGGGGCTCAGTCACGAAAAGGCCTCCGCACAGGGCCCCGCACACAGGAAGTGCTCCAGCAAAGGCGAGGCGCTGTTTAAGGAGGGATGTAGCCGGCACGGCTCAGGGGTTGAGCGTCGACCTATGAACCAGGAGGTCAGGGTTCGATTCCCGGTCAGGACACAGGCCCGGGTTGCGGGCTCGGTCCCCAGTGTGGGGCGTGCAGGAGGCAGCTGATCCAGGATTCTCTCTCATCACTGATGTCTCTCCCTCTCCCTTCCTCTCTGAAATCAGTAAAAATATATTTTATTTTTAAAAAAGGATGGATGCAAAATGCCACCGAGAACTTCAGGACCTACCAGGAGCCAAGCTTTTCATTCATAACCTTCCACCCACCAACGTAGCCGGTCTCCCTGACAAACCCTCACAACGGAAACCTGTGTCCGTTTCAAGACTGACGCACCCTCGGTGGAAGCAGCAGCCGCATCGGCCGTCAGAGCACATCCGGCCTGACTCTGTCCCGGGTGCTGGTGGCCGAGAGCCCATCGTGAGCTGCTGAGCCGGGGAGCCGGGCAGAGGGCCTGCTTCATTCCCATCCTCCGTGGGTGGGTACCCAGCTCCATGCTCCTCGGCGCAGGAGCAAACCGCAAGCTGCCGTAACCAGTTTCCATTCACAGGGGGACTCAGAGCGGCGCTGCCCGTGTCACCCCCGGTGCCGCCATGGCCACTGCGCCTGGGACTCAGCGGGTCCGTTTGATAGGCCCCGAGGTTGTTCCCCAAAACAACCTATCCCTCCCCCTCCCCGCAGCTCCCAGCCATCCTGAGCTCTGCCTCCTTTCAAGTCCCAGAGGAATGACCTCCTGGCCGAGGTCACTGCTGACCGGCTGGAGGGAGCTGCTGGCTGTGCAACCTGTGCAACGGGGCCTGTGGTTGCTGAGAAACGAACGCGTCTTCTTCCTCCACCTCCCGTGCCTGCACCATCCATCACGGGCGGTGAGTCGTCAGGAGCCGGAGGAGATGCTGTGCCGTCAACAGCGGGTGTCGGTGCGGGCTCTGCGCTCCCTGGGTGAACACGCGTTTACAAACATCTTCCCGCAAAGCACACGGCAGGGCTGTGTCTCCCCGCGGGAGGCGGAGGCTGAGCGAGCCTCTTGGGGCCTCGGCATCAACGACTGATGCAGCCCGAGGGGCAGGTGGCTGCTGGGATCCAGGGCAACAGGCTTCCTCCGGCCACGCCAGCCACGGCCATATGTCACTGGTGGGCGCAGCCACGCTTCTTGGGCAGCACAGGCCCTGAGGCGAACGAGAGAGTCTGTGAAGGGGAGGGGGCCTCGGCGCCAGCGACCTCCGTGGGAGCTTTGTGGGAGGTGGAGGGCACGGGACACCCTCACCCCCACCCCCCAGGCCAGTGGAAGCCAAGAGAACGGAAGGAAATTCACTGATCAAGACCCAGTTGGCACCTGGAGACAAACCCCCCCTTTCGAATGTGCCCTCCCGTGCACCAATGAGGACAGTGTTTCCTTCCTCGGGGACTTCCTCTCGTCCCTGGCTGAGCACCCTTCCGGCATCCCCCCCCACCCCCACCCCCAAGGCCCCGCCAGACCCTAGGACCTGCTGCCTACAGGCCGCAGCTGCCTGCCGCTTGCCTGCCTCCAGCGAGGTAAAGAGTCCATTTCCAGCCCCTGCTGACGCCAGGGGTGACCGCTCACCCTGATGCCAGCCCGGAGTCAGGGCCGGACCCCCCTGCGCACAGAAGCCCTTACTCTGTTCTGACCGGAACACAGACCAGAGGCTGGAGGCAGCAGCAGGAGGACAGAGCCAGCATGAGAACAGGAAACACAGGAAATGGAGCGCGTCTGGGCCCTGGCGGGAGCATCGCCATAACCTGGACCGTCTACTCTGCACTTCCGGTGAGCGAGTTTAAAACCGTCCCTCCTCGTCTGTGTTATTAGTTGAGTCTTCTTATCCCAGTGAAAAGCATTAGTTTTTTTAAATCCTCACCCAAGGACATGCTTAGAGAAGGGAAAGGAGAGAGAGAAACATCAGTTGCCTCTGTAAGTGCCCCAACCAGGGATTGAACCTGCAACCCCGGTGTGTGGCCTGACCAGGAATCAAACCGACAACCTTTCAGCACACAGGACGATCTCAACCTCCTGAGCCACTCCAGCCGGGCATTCTTAACCAGTAGAGCCCATTCTACAGATAAAGAAACTGAGACCCCAAGAGATGGGACGACCCACTGAAGTCCCCCTAAGAGTAAGTAGTGGAGCTAGGATTTGCCTCGACTTACTGCTGCTGGTCACTTGGTCCTCCCCACCCAAGCGAGGAATTAAATGTGTGGAGTCCGCAGAAAACTCTGGGGTGATGATTCAAGAAATAAAACTCCATCTCTCGAAGGCATTACCCGAGGAATAAGTCCCCAGCAACCAGGCGTGTAACGGACAGCTGCCATCAAAGCTAACGACGTATCCCTTCCGGTCACGGCTAAGAGGTAGAGAGCTGCCCACACGCTGCTCCTGCCCATCTCGCTTACCCGACAGCAGCCTTCTGAGGTGGCCCCTGGCATAGTCACCCCCTTCCCCGTGCGGAAGCTGGGATGCCTGGGTAAGGGACCTGCCCACGACCCCACGGCCCCCCGGGGACGGCCCAGCCTGGCTCCTGAGCCCGGCCAAGCACGCGTGCCAACCACTGCGGTGTGGGCAGGAGCGCATCTCAGCAGCGCGGGTGCACGTCCCCACGCCTCAGTCACGGAGCCTCCTGACCACCCGCACAGAACCCCCTCCCTGCACCCCACTGGGCCAGCAGGGTTCTGCCAGGAGGACCTCTGCCCTCTGTCGGAGGGCGGGGAGCGGGAGCCCTGATGACCCGCAGGCCCACGGCTAACCCTCTCCCCGGGGCCACCACCCGGCGCCTCCCTCTTCTGTCCGGACTCGGGACTCATCCTCAGGGGCAGCTGCCTGCCAGGCCCTGCCGCACACACGTCAGCGGGCACCGCAGCTGACGTGGAGACACGGAGCCACCTCCCCCCTCTGCCCACCCCGCCCATGACGTGTTAATACCCGGGCTTCACCGCCTCTGCGGGACAGGAAGCTGCGTGACTTACGGCTGGAGAGGACCCTGCCACCTTCCGCCATCCGCCATCGCCTCCAGCTCCTCCGGGCAGCCGTGACCGTGACCGTGGATGAGTCCCTCTCGGCGCCATCCGTGCAACCAGAAGCTTCTCTCTGTGGGACAGAAAGCAAACCGGTCAGGAGCCAGCGCGGGAGTCTGTGCCTGAGAGGCACAGCGGGCCCAGGAGGAGGCTGCGTGGCTCTGCATCCACCGAGAGGCCCGGGATCTAGGGCTCAGGGGGTCCCTTCCCCTCCTCAGCCGGTGTCACCATCACTCGCCCACTGACGGGGGCGGGCTTCAGTGGGGGACAGGGCAGTGTGGCGCCCACCAGCTCAGACTCGGGCAGGCCCCACAGGGGTGGTCACTGTGTGTCCGTGTCAGTGGAGGGTCTCTGAGATACAGAAGCTCTTACAGTCTCACAGGGGAGAGAGGCGGGCACCTTTCCCCCTCAAATATGTTTTCATTCATTTTAGAGAGAGAGGGAGGGAGAGGGAGAAAGAGAGAAACATAGATGAGAGAGAAACATCAATCATCTGCCCCCTGCACGCCCCCTACTGAGGATTGAGTTCGAAACCTGGGCCTGTGCCCTCACCAAGAATTGAACCCGTGACCTCTCATGCATGAGATGGCTCAACCCACAGAGTCATGCCGGCCGGGCAGCAGGCACTCCTGATGCTGAGGAGAGGAAGGGAGAAGTCTCCGCAGGCCCAGTGCCACTCAGGGGCCACCTGACCGAGTCTCCTGTCCTCTACGCCATCCGTGAGCAGAGCTGAGGACCAGGCTGCAGGGCACCTGGTCTGGGAGGGGCCTGCAGGTCCCCAGGCTCAGCCCAGGACTCGAGGAAGGAGGACCGACCTTCCCAGGGCACCACGGTGGACTCCTCTGCCTCTCACTGGCCCCTGCCCTGACCCACGGCTAGCCCCGCCCTCCCTGATGTTCCTTGGTGACCTGGAAATAGATGCGGGTCACACAACCCTTGCCACCCCCACTATGGCATGATGCATGTCCTTGGTGATAAGGAGAAACATTTCTGACACAGGTTCTATCTCCTGCCTGAGGCTGTGGGGCAGGACAGCTGAGCCTGCATCGGGTCGAGGCTGATCCAGGGGAGCAGTGCAGAATGACAGCATTTGACAGAGGCCAGGTGTGGATCTGCCCCCTCCTCGGCCTGTGGGAAGCCCCTCCATGTATGTCTCCTCAGCCAGAGCTGTTTTTCAAGCTTTACTTCTTCTCTTTTATGAAAACAACTAGAGACCCAGTTCATGAAAATGCGTGCACTGGGGGTGGGGGGTCCCTCAGTCAGGCCTTCCCCCTCTCACAGTCTGGGAGCCCTCAGGGGATGTCCTACTGATGGCTTAGGCCCGCTCCCTGCAGGCCCGCTCCTTAAGCCGCAGTCTGGCCTCCCTCTACAGGAGGTAACCGGGCCGATCAGGGGAAGGACATCTGGAAGATGTCTGGTCTATCTGCTCTAATTAGCATATTACCCTTTTATTAGTATAGAGAGGAATTTCTTTTTAGTTTCCCAAATCCTATATAATAAAAATGTAGCATGAAAATTGTCCCCTTGACTGGGAGTTCAACCAAGGGGTGGGGCTGGCAGGGGGAACAGAGGGAGGCCCAGGCTGGCGGTAGCAGCAGGCAGCCGGGGGAAGGGAGGAAGTACCTGGCCAGCAGCCGTCAGCCTCTAGGGACCCAACCAGTGCACAAATTTCATGCACTGGGCCTCTAGTATAAAATAATGTTCAAGTACTGAATATGCGGGTCCAAAAAGCACCTGTCACAGCCTCTCCCCTTCCAGACTTTGACGTGCACCCCAAGGTTAGCTAACCACCGACGAGCAGATGTCCCTAGAATGTAGGGCAGCACCCGCGGGCCGGGTAATGCTGCCAGGACAGAGGTGCCAGGGGCAGGCTCAGTGCCGAGGCCAAACTTGCTGAGAGCCCACCCTGATTCCAATAAACATCTCGGCCAGAACCAGGGCCCAGGATGCCAGGGAAGATGCCATTTTTGACTCCAGTAAACAACAAAGATTGATGAGTGGGTGGTTGGAGGTGCCAAGAGAGACGCGGGCGCCAACTCATTTCTGAGGATTTGGCTTCTGCCACGCATCCAGCGATGGAGACACAGCGTGTGGAATGGCAAAAGGGGACCACGCCAGGTCTCAGGCCGCCAGGAGCGCCCGTGCCACAGGGCTGCCCGCCTGCTGCCTGCTTACCGCCACAGGCACGGCTGAGGCTCAGCCTGCCCCCTCGGAGCTCTCCCCTCAGCTTCTCCACGGGGAGGTTCCCCCTCAGGGGCCGGGTCTCCTGTCACTACCTCCCTGCCTCGCCCGCCAAGCGAGATGGAACCGTCGAGCCCTCCTGAGCTCCTTCCCGGCCGGCCTCCTTCTGTCTGCACTCAATGAGGCAGGGAGAGGCCCCCAGAGGGACTCCGGTCGGGGTGCTGGGCTGTCCCGGCACAGTCACCTGCAGCCTCTGCGATCGCCCCCACTACACAGGGAGGAGACCGAGGTTCAATAAGGCTGGATAAGAAGTTTGTCACAATGCTCCACACCCGTCCCCGTTCCCCGTCGCCTTCTCGAACGTGCTGGCTCCCAGCAGACTCGGAAGAAGGACTGATCGTATGTGGACCGACTCCTGGTGTGTCAGCCCCGAGCAGAGTGCCTGCAAGACATTCTGGGACATGGAAGCCACAGGTGCGAGGGGGCAAACACGTGGCCTTGAGAGTGTAGGGCTGGGGGGCTTCTGGGAGGAGGTGTCCAGTTGCAAGTGACAGACCCCAAATCAATGACCTTGAACCAAAAGATAAGGGGACCTACATGGTACAGGTGAGGGGGAGGTTGGGCGCTGGTCTCGGGCACGGGTGGCTCCAGGGTCGGGAGTGATGAGCCCCGGGCTCCCGGCTGCCTCCTGGCCCGTCCTTGGTCTCTCCTGGTTGACCCTCGGCGGTGCCAGCCGGGCACCCCAGGGAGCCTTCAGATTGGCATAGAGCCGGGTGGGACTGTCTGGCCCGAGGGCCGTGTGAGGCCCATGAAACCATGTGGTCTTGCCCTGGCAAGGCATTGGGGTGTCAATTAAATGACCAAATAGAGCAGAAGAGAGTTTACGTTGATCATTTTGTGTGGCCCAAGAATGATGCTCTAAACCTCCACATGCCCGTGGCCGGAAGAAGGCTCCCACCCCGGCACAGAGGGCGGAGGGCAGTCTTCAGCCAGGGCTCGGCCCCCTGGCGATCCTGTGGCCTAGCTGAGGTTCTGACCTTGCCCCCTCCCGCTCCACCCACCAGGCCTGCGGCAGCCGCATGACCATCTCCCTCCCCCCCCCTCCCCCAGCTCCCTGTCTCATGGATTCCCCGGCTGCCTCCTCCTGGGTGGATTCAGGATCCACTCAGCCTGGGAGGAAGTCGGGATGGAAACCGAGGCCGCTGCGAGGCGGGAGCTGCAATTAGTGGCCTGAGATGGATAAAACCCTGATTTATGAAGCAAGTCTGCCCGGCGGAGCTCTAAACGCAAAGGGATTGATCTCCAGGAGGGTCATTTCAGCAACACGGACCCGGAACCGGGGGCGCAGGTTAGCTGAGCAGCTGGAAGACGGATGAGGGGCCGCGTCGGCTTAATGGCGTCCCCGTGGAATTCTGGTACTTTCTCGGGGAAATGCGCTCCTGTGGCCGTTCTCACTCAAATGCCGTGTCCACGGAAGAAGCGTCCGAGACTGTGGCCCTTTCTCGAGATTGTTCGAGCCCAAGCGACCACAACTGCCGGGAAGAAACCCCAGGGATGGGGCGAGCGCTGGGAGGAGGGCAGCGTCCTCGAGTTTCCGTCCCAGGAGGGTGGGGACCATGACTCCCCTGGTGACAGGCTGGGAGGCAGGAGGAAGTAAGGGGGGGCCTCAGGGACAGGATGGAAAGTCAAATGATGGACACACACTTCGGAGGTGAGGGCAGGAGTTAACGGGCAACAATTAACTCAGTAACAAGAGGGGGCTTGTGGGCTCTGCTCTGGGGGGTGGCTGGGCCTGAGGGCCCCTTTGTTATTCCAAAGCATGTTTATGGTGGACGCAGACAGACAGACGGCAGGCAGGCAGCTGGCGGCCAGGGAGGGGCACTAGAGGGACTGAGCAAAACATTTCAGAAAGAGAGAGAGAGAGAGAGAGAGCACACGCGAGCGAGAGCTTATGGATGCGGACACCAGTGTGATGACTGCGGGGGAGGGGGGTGAAGGCGGGGGGGGGGGGACAGAGGGCAAGAGGGGGTACGTGGTGATGGAAAAATAAAATCAATTATTTTTTTAAAAAAAGACACTAGACAGGCTCAGTGAAGGTGGGACGGGCCTTTGTTGGGGGAAGACACGGCCGAGGACAGGACTGCACATGAGCCGCTCTCAGCGGAAAGGCTCCTCTCCGACCATCCTCTGTGGTCACTGTGGGTCCCCAGGGGGTCGGTTACTCGCTCAACGTTTCATAGGAAAGAAATGACGGAGCTGGGCTCACACCTCCTTCCGTCCGGGAGGCTCTGCGCTCCCTGAACCACATGGTCACACCCCGAGGGGCAGAGGGAGCAGAGGGGAGGGGAGGGGACGGGTCAGATTCGTGGGGAAAGGGGTCCGTGTGTGACTGGCCACTGCCCCCTTCCACTGTCCTACAAGGCTGACACGTCGGCTTTCCTCCTTTTTAAAAAAATAAATATGTTTTTACTGATGTCAGAGAGAGGAAGGGAGAGGGAGGGAGAGAGAAACATCAATGATGCGAGAGAAGCATGGATCGGCTGCTTCCTGCATGCCCCCCACTGGGGATCGAGTCCCCAACCGGGGCCTCTGCCCTGACCGGGAATCGAACGGAATTGAACCGGAACCTCCTGGTTCCTAAGTCATGTTCAACTCCTGAGCCACGCCTTTTCCCCTTTGGGTGTGGGGGGAGGGGCACCCAGTGCCCGCACAGGGCCCTCCAGGACTCCCAGGGCAGGTGCAGATGGGGTGCTCCCTCCCTCCCAGCCTCCTCCCCTCCCAGCGCAGGAAGCGCCCTCCTCTGCCTCAGGGGAGGAAGCGAGGGGAGGAAGCGAGGAGCAGTGCTGTTTGGAGAGCGCGTGGCTCTGGCAGGACCTCTGCTCTCCCAGGGAAGTCAGCTGAAGGGGGGGGGGGAGCGGGGAGGGAGCTGACACACATCCTAACCTAAGGGCGGAGAAGCTGTTCTGCCTCTGTTCCTCCAGACGGCGCCCCTCCTCCCACACCTCCAGGTCCCCAAATTGTCTGGGGGCCACTGTCCCCGCACCTCAGAGCCCCTCCCTCCTGCCAAAGGCACAGGGGAGCCAAGGCCCGGGACACTCGGACCAGCACATGGCGCTGGCACGGGGCGGGTTTCCGTCCACCCAGACCTGCTGGCGGCCTGTGCGCTGGGGCCACGCTGGAGTCTGAGCTCCAATCCCCCTCTCCCCGCTCCCCGCCGCTGTAGACTTCACACCCAGAATGAGGCGCATCCACGAAGGCCCTGGCACTGGCTGTCCCCGGGGCCAGGCTCAGTGTACCCCAGGAAGCAGCCACGGCTCTGCTCCTTCCACGTGGCTGCGGGCACCTCCACTCTCGCGTGTCTGGGGTGCAGTCGGGGCAGCAGGGTGCACCACGCGGCACCTCTGGTCGGCGAACACGGCGAGTGTGGGGTCACCTCCCCCTTTCCCACTCCCTGGGCCTGGGGCTGCACCTGCCCTCAGGAGAGGAGGTGAGCACAGCCCGGACCCAGAGATGTACGTGCTGGGTGCTCCCAGCCTGGTCCCTGGAGGCCAGGGGCGCACCCCTCCTCCCCGGGGTCCCAGCCTCCGGTGGATGTGAACTTAGAGGAGCTGCAGGGCTGAGTTTCTAGGTCGAGCCACCTTCCCAAGGTCACTCCCGAGTCAGACGCTGCCAGAAGCACGGGGTGCGCGTCCTACAAGGTCACGGCCACCCCGATCCTTCCCTGGGGCGCTGGCTGGTCCCTGCGTGGCCGAGGCCCTGGCGTTTGTGCTGAAGCCCAGCATCAAGGACAAGAACGTGCAGACCGTGCAGACACACAGCTCGGAAAGTAGGTCAAGGCCGCCTTGTGCACCCTCACCCTCTTCCCAGCGCTTCCCCCTCATCAAATTAGCCATGTGTGCAAACGAGCAGCGCGCTCATTACGGCATCTGCCTCATTGGGGGCAGACCCGGAGCCCCACCCCCGGCCTCGCCAAATACTGATGTGGAGCTACCTCCCCGCACGCAGGCCCTGCCATAGCCGCGGGCACGGCACCACCAAGTTCCTCAGGAACAAACATCCCTGCTCCCGGCTCCCACCAGACACGGTTCTGCACGGTCATTCCAGGGAGCGGTGACCGGCAGGGCGACCCGGAAAGCTCTGGAGGGTCCCGGCCGTGCTGGGCCGGCAGCGCCATCCATTCCAGCAAGACCCTGGCTGCGAGCAGCAGCGGGCAGCCGTTGCAAAGGTGTCAGGAGAAATGAGGAGTTCACCTCCTTCCTGAACACCTCCAGGGCCCGGCGGCCAGCACAGGCGGTACTCACGGCCGAGGAAACCCTGACGAGCAGCTCGGCCCCATCCTCTCCCGCTTCTTTTTGTTGTTGTTGTTACTCCTCCCCCGAGGATATTTTCCCATTGATTTTTAGAGAGAGAGGAAGAGAGAGGGAAAGACAGAGGAACATCCATGTGAGAGAAACACATCCACTGGGTGCCTCCTGCACGCACCCTGAGCAGGGCCCTGGCCAGGGAGGAGCCTGCAACCGAGGCACATGCCCTTGACCTGGATCGAACCCAGGACCCTTCAGTCCACAGGCCGATGCTCTATCCACTGAGCCCAACAGGCTCCGTCCTCTCCCGCCTCTCAGTGGGCCCATGACGGCTTCAGCATGACACAGGTCGCCACGGAGAACCCGTCCACCCCCAGCCACTCTGCAGACCCGGGAGGGGACGCGGGCGAGTTTCCCCAGCCTCCTGGCAGGCGACCGGCACCACGGCACTGGGCCGCGCACTCCACAGGTGCCTCTCCATGAACCCGGGAGCGCCGGGTCAGGATTTGAACCCAGGACCATCTGACCCCAGAAGCAGAACTGATAGCAGCATGCCCTGCGGTGCAGACGCTCTGATTCCCTTGGACACACCAATGCTTAGCAATGAACAGCCCGTGTGGGAAGGGAGCTGGGCCGGTCCCCAGTCCAATAAGCGGTCGGTGACCCGTATGAAAACCATCCGCGCGGGTCACACGGTCCAGTGGGGCAGGGTCACGAGGCTCGCGCTGGCTGAACAACCCAACTCGGTCCTGCCTTCCCTGGCTGGCGCCCAGGTCCTATTTCCCTCCGTAGTTCACGGAGGGGTCACGAGGGACTCACGTGCCCCCCCAAATTCTCAAGCCGCCATCTGCAGGGCCTCGTCCCGCGACACCCACGGCGCCCTCATGGCCAAAGGTGTCGCCGCACTCGGAGCTGCCGTTGGTCACTGTCAGACACAACAAAACGATAAGCAGAGTCTTGGCCGACTGCCAGGCCCCTGGTGATGGCCCCTCTGTCCTGAGTGAGAGGTGCCCTGGGGTTCCCGCTGAGGACGAGGACTCAGCCATAGCCGGAGGCTGGGAGCCTGCCTGGCCTGCCCTGAGCATCAGGAGCCGCGCCCCCTTGTCTGACAGGTTTAAAGACCATCCCACCCAGGTGTCCTCGCTGGGTCCCTCACTGCCTGGAACCCCCAACACGAACTGTCCTGCCGTCCCTGTCGGCCCTGAGAAGCCTTTGGTGTGGAAGGAAGAAACAGAGGAGTCAGCCGATCAGGATAGTCACCGCCCTGTGCCCGACCCTGAGCAGCCCCTGAATGTGCTGTCATTCCATGAGCCCTCCCAGGACCCGAGAAGGCAGGGGTGTGGGGACCTGGGCCCCCCGGACGCCAAGCCCGACCCCACCCTTCCCAGGAGGCCCGAGACGGTAGCTCTGCAAATGCGCTTCGGTCCCTTCAATGCAAGAAGCGGGCTCCCCTCCTGCTCTCTACACCCTCCCTCCTGGCGGCCCACCAGCGGGGGGGGGGGGGGGGGGGGGGGGGGGGNNGGGGGGGGGGGGGGGGGGGGGGGCGGGGAGGGCAGCGCTTCACTGTGAGAGCAGCCTGTCCTAGGAGACCTGGTTTGAGAAGTCAGACGGCCATGGTCCCCTCTGGTCCTGCTCCCTCCGTGTCCTTCCTGTCTTCCTTCCCACGCCAGGAGCAGAGCATCCAAAATTAGACCAACAGAAATAGACCCGCCGGCCAGCGGCGAGAAACGCTCCAGGCTCTGGAGCCTCAGCGCAGCCCGCGCCCCTGGGGACCTAGAGACGGCTAATTATGGCGGCTCAGACCAGGGGCAGAGGGTGAGAGGGAGAGGAGGCTGGCCAGAGGGAGTTCCTGTCCTCCACCCCCCCCACCACCCCAGCTCCCCGTCTCCCCTCCCTGCTCCCGGGTCCTTGTTGCTCCTAATCTCCTTGACGGGTCCTTGTTGCTCCTAATCTCCTTGACGGGATGCTGGGGCCTTGCAGCTTCCAGGCAGTTTAGCAGAACTGGGAGCAGGCGCCCAGGGAGGCCCTGAGGCCCCGAGGCCCGGGCTGCTCTCCCAGGTGCTCAGGGAGGACCCGAGGCCCCGAGGCCCAGGCTGCTCTCCCAGACGCCCAGGGAGGACCCAAGGCCCAGGGAGGACCCGAGGCTACCAGTAGCCTCAGTCTTGAGTGATGTCACCCTGCACGTTGACAAGTCACGCACTTTGGTCTTGCCTCTGCAGTGGCAACTTACAATGAATCTGTGGGTCTGAGCACCAGACTGGCCTGCAGGGAACAGACACGCTTTCCCTCCTGCCTTCCATGCCAGGCCTGTCCTGAGCAGCCGCTGCCCGGACCGGTTTCACTGGCGTGAACACCAACTACACACGGACTTACAAACACATATTGACAGACGTCCCATGGTGTCGCTATGATCAGGAACAAAGACCTTTATCCAAAGGGATTACATCCAGGCTGGGCACCCTTCAAAAGGATCAGAAAGAATTCATTCAAGGATTCGGGCCCAGGGGGAGCCCCGGTCCATGGGTGTGGTTCTCCGGCTCCCCTCTCCTTCCATGGCAACCCCAGTGGCCATGCATTGACCAAGTAACGTCATAAGATGGAAGGAGCCTCGCTCCCTGAGTCTCCACTGGGAGGAGCATCTTCGACCTGCCTCCCGCTGTGATGAGAGAAACAACGCTGTGTGCAGCCCCTGAGATGCGGGCATGTTTGTTACAGCAGCTCACATCCCTTATCCTGACTCATCTGGAACGCTAGCCTCTCTCCCCATAGAAACCATTCCAGTGCAAGTCGCCGAAGAGCCAACGAAAGCGGCAGGAAGACGATGAGGCTGTTTCCTCGTAACAAGAACTCCTGGAGTAGCCGCCCCAGCATGGTGAGCCGCCGGGGGCCAGGCTCCGGCTCCCTTTCCGCTCAGCCCTCTCTGGTGTGCCGGCTTCGTCCTCTTGCTTGTCCACTCGTGGTCACACAGTGGCTGCAGTGCCTCCGGCATTCCACTGGCCTCCCAGGAGGGAAAAGGAGGCGAAGGCCAAGGCTACAGGCCACGCCAGTCAAACCCGCGCTTCCCAGCCCACTTCACTGTGACATTTCCGCGGCCAAAACCGCATCACATGACCAGCGACGCCAGGGACGGTAGAATTGTGAAGCCGGCTTTAGTCCAACCAGGACTCGGCTCCTGGGCTAGACTCACCAAGAGCAGGGGCCACACAGCTGCCTGAACAGACGGCGACTGTTGCTGGGGAGACAGGAGTGAAGCAGATGCTGGTTGGTCAACAGTGGCCCTCGGGTCCTTCCTTCCGTGACCTCCCTCCTCCAGGCAGGGCTGCAGGTCTGAGACCAAAGACCTGCTGGCTGCCCAGCTGGTGTTGCTCAGTGGATAGTGTCGGCCCTCGAACTGAAGGGTCCCGGGTTCGATTCCGGTCAAGGGCACATATCTCTGTTGCAGGCTCAATCCCCGGCCCAGGTTGGGGCGTGTGCGAGAGGCAACCAATCATGTGTCTCTCTCACAGCGATGTTTCTCTGTCTCCCCACTCTCTCCAAAAATCAATGAGAAATGTCCTCGAGTGAGGACTAATGAAAATAAGAAGAAAAGAAAAAGACATGCTGGTTGGACCCCTTGGCCTCAGCTCAGCCCACCCAGAGGTCGGCTTCATCACCCTACCCCGGGGCTGGCTCACGTGAAGTGAAGTGATGGCGGCGAATAGCCAGCCCGCAGCAGCACAATATTCATACTGAAGGCCGGAGCCTCCCCAGCGCCTGCTGCTCCGGGCAGCTCCTCTCTCCCCTGCGACACCCTGATCACCACCAACTGGTCCTCGGGCATCGCCAAAGCCATTCACAATTAGGCCGCCCGCCGCCCTGGAGGGGCCAGGCGAGGGCACGGCGTGACCACAGGCTGCCTGCGGGAGGGTGAATGGGGCTGGACGCATAGAAAGCAATCTGGCAGTTAAGTATCATGAGCCTCAAATATATTCAAACCCTTTGATCTAATAATTCCACTTCTGGGACTCTCTTCCAAGGAAATGAGTTGAATACTGAAAAAGATATTCCTGGCACGATTGCTTATAATAGTGAAAACCTAGAAATAGCCAAGATAGTAGCCATTGGAGAACGTCATTGGGATTATATATTATGCAATATGTAGGTAATGTATATTCTATTAAGTGACGGTGCGATAGATGGTGGACGGATGGACACATAGGTAGAAGGATGGATGGATGAGAGATGGGTAGGTGATGGATAGGTAGATAATAGGTGGACAGATAAATTCCACTCAAATACATGCATTAAAAACGACAGCTGCAAAAGGTTTGTAATGGGGAGACGCCTTTGGATGAAACACATGAGTGAAAGCGGCTACAGCGTGACTGTTAGTGATGATGAACGGCTCCAAACGCGACCGTGACGGGTGACACCAGGGTGACCTGGGTCCCTCCTTCTACTTTATGTATTTTTCATTTTTTCTCTTAGAAGCATGCACTGCTTCATGATACAAGTTTTAGGAAAATACGAGGGTTGCTAGGTGAGCATGGAAATGGACGGCTTAAGGGACAGTTTGTTCAGCTGGGGCGGCATTTGGCGGCTTCCCTCGCCCCTCTCGGGGCCTCCTCTCTGGTGACCTCAATCCTTGTGCAGCCTCTCCCCTGGGAGCCAGCAGCTCTCCCTCCAGCCCTGGCAAAGGCCCCGCACCGGCTCTCCCGGCTTTAAGCGGGAGGCGTTATGACTTCCTACAGGTACCGGCGGTTCAGGTCAAGGTCACCCTGACCCACAGGGCCCCGCCTCAAGCGAGCGCCAGACCTGCCCCGTGGTCCTCCCGCAGACAGACACGCCTTCTTTGCCGACTTCTGCTCGCTGTCTCCAGAGGCGGTGGCCTTGGCCAGGCTGGTTCCCAGATGCTGGCACAGCTTCCTGAAGTGTAAGGTGCAGGCACCGAGGGGGTCTCAGACGCCGTTTACTTCTATCCGTGTTAGCAGCTGACACGTCCTCCATGCTCCCCCGTGGCTGGGATTCGCTGTCCGCTCCGTGAGATCCCAGAGGTGACTACGCCACAGCTGCTGGGACACGGGCGGCATAGGAGACGCCGAGCGGGTCCAGACAGGGCCGGGCCAGGCACACGCCGTGCAGCTGGTTCAAACCCGAGTGGGGGCCTGAGGCTCCACGCTGCAGGAGCAGCTGCTTGTGAGGGCGGTGCGGGACAAGAGGGAGGCAGGGAGGAGGACAAAGGGGTGCTGTCTCCTGACAGGGCCCACCTGGGGAGGGCCCCAGGAGAGTAGGATGAGGGCGGAGGGCATCTCAGATCCCTCCTCACTGTGGACTCGGAAAAGCTGGGACCAGAATAGAAGCAAGCCCCCTCTCTGTGTGTTGAAAACCCTCGGATTCCTGCCCCAAACACACCTATCCCCACCCCGTGTCTCTGTGGGCACCTCAGCGTCCTCCTTCCCCCGCCTGGAGTCCTTACCCAGCAGCCTCCCCACGGCCCCGCCACCTCCCCACGGCTGCAGCCCGGGCCGCCCCTCAGCAGACTGTTCCTGCTTCCCTGGGAGCAGGAGGAAAAAAACAACTTGGATGTGAAAAGCAGAAGCAGAATCAAGAAAGTGCCTCAGCCCAGCCGTCTATTTGTTTAAATACCAACTGGAATATGAATAATTTATAACCAAGAAAGGTGGGGGGGGGGGAGGCGGTCGAACTGTTGACAAGTCAAGAAAACGCTCTTGGCCATGGCGGAGCCATCGTCCCCATAGCGGGTTCCGGGGTGTCGGGGAGAGATGCGCTGGGAGAAGTGTTCTTTCTTTTCTCCTTGTCGTCTATATGGAAATGGGTGGCTGCCGGAACATGTTCCACTTGAGCACCAACTTGGGCTGAACGACATCCCGGGCAAGAATTAAATCGTCGCTTCCTGCGGCAAAATTAACAGCCAAGCACAGCGGCCCGCGGTGGAGGCAGGGAGCTGAGGCTCCGGGCGCCCAGGCCGGACGCCCTGCAGGGCTCCCCGGACTCCCTGGCCTCCGGGACTCGGTGGGGGCCGGTCCGTGGACCCCCCAGCATGGCCGAGACCAGTGACAACAGCTGCCGTCCTCCCGGGCCATGACAGCAGGGCTGGGAGGAAGGCGGAGTCCCCAGGACCCCAGCAGCTCAGGGTCGAGCTCCCACGGAGCCCGTGCGGTGTCCCGCACCAGGCTCCTTCCCAGACGCGCTCCCTGGCCCTCAGGCCGCCCCTCAGGCCGGCGGGCTGGGCTGGGCTGGGCCCTCCCGGCTTCCCTCTCCACTGGGGCCTGGAGCTCAGAGGTGCGAGGGCCAGAGCCGAGCCGAGCGCACGTCCCTGCTCACTGCACTCCGGTCTCTGGGCGGCTCAGGGTGCCCCGAAGGCAGCGGGAGCCGCCTCCCATGGGAGGAACAGGAAGAGCAGCACCCGCTGACCAGCCCTCGGGGCTGCGCCCACGCCCTCCCGGCACCAGCGGCCTCCTGACCGTGAAGGGAGGTGGGGAAGGTCACCTTCCAAGGGTTTACGATGAGCCATGATCCTGGCCCTTCAAATAGACTTACGCTGACCCTTCCTTCACTTCCATCCCGGTAAGGGCTTTGGGGCTAAGGCACAGCTGGGGACGAAGGCCTGGTGTCTGCCCCGGTTCGACCCCGCGGGCGAGCCCGAGGCCTGCCCACGCCCGGTCATGTTGGGAGGCCTGGAACGGCCGCTCTGCCGTCTCCGCGGGAGAGCCCGGCGCGTCGAGGTTTCTTACAGGGTGCCTCCTGCTTGGCCCAGAGCCTGCACTCAGGAGGAAGTCCCGTGACCCTCACCCCTCCCTGCATGCCACGGCCCCTCACCCCACGGTATGACAGGGCAATGCCTTGCTCTCCCCAACTCAGACGCCCCCAGAAGGAAGAGCGGGGCCCAGCCCCACCCCCAGGGAGCCTGGGAGCTGGGCTCTGTCCACCCGTGCGCCACCCCCTGCCCCTGAGAGCACAGTCCACGTGCCCCATTAGCCACCACCACTCCCCCAAGCCTCCTCCCCAGCAGACACCCCACCAGGACAGCGGGGTCTCCAGCTTGCCCCGGAGGAGCACCCCAGCCCTGCAGGACCAGAGGCCACACCCACAGCAGGCGGGGGGGGGGGGGGGGG
>JAWPEG010000007.1:1528141-1591674 GCA_035771395.1 Myotis vivesi
GCACCGGAGACATGCGCCCAGACCCGGCCCCGGCCCCTGCTGTGCTCACAGTCACCACACAGTCCTCCAGAAACCACTGTTCCCATCAGACTTTCTTTCTTCGCTTCAAAATCCTTCTTCAAGTGTCACCTTCTGCCTGGAGCCGTTCTCTCCTCCCATGAAATCCCACCCGAAGCAGCTCTCAGCACTAAATTAATTATAAAAGCAAATTAACGAACGTCATCTGCATAGCAATCAAATTAATGTATTCGCTGCATCCGAGAGGAAGTCATCAATTACGCCTGGCAGCCGTAGTGCTCTGTGTGGCAGCATTTACGATGCCAGCGCATTTTCATGTCTCCTCCAGCGGGAATTGCCATACACGGCACAGCCTTGGTTTACAGTTCAGCGCACCTTCACAATGCCATGGGGTCCAAGTAGGGAACACCCCATTCTCCTCAGGTGTGTGTTCTAGGGGATTCCTCCCTCGATGATAAATAAGGCTCTGTTCTCAGAGGGATGACCTCTGCCCTCGGGTGTGCCAGTGCAGGACAGAGTCTGTGCTGGAACATTTGCAAATTCCTTGAAAGTGCTTCCCACCTTCCCGGGCTAAATTCCCAAGGCCCATGATAAACTCCACACAGGGGACATCCACCTGCAGTCTCACGTCCAGGTCGGAATTCACCGAAGGCCCCAAGTGGCCCGTCTCAGGACGAGTGAGACGTTCAGAAAAGCCTCGTCTGGTCTTCCCCTGGGCCCTCCAAGGCCTTTTGGGAAATCCAGTTCTCTATCCAAGCAGTTCTAACTCCTCTTCCACCCACTCCTGCGTTGCCGCAAGACCCACACCAGCCAGAACGCCTCTCAGCTGTTCCCCAAAACTCCCCGGACAACAGCTGTCATGTATCCAACACATCACTTGTGTCCCAACCGTATGAGAAGTGCCTGCTGTGCTATAAGGAAGGGCAGACACCCCAACTTCACAGAGGGCGACGGGCGAGAACAGGCAACTCCAAGGCGGAGACACGACAGGCGCCGTGCAGGCGAGAAGGTGCCTAGCTTCATGGGTCCTCGGGGATTTGTAAATTGAAACCACAGTGAGATGCCTGGCTGGTGTGGCTCAGTGGATAGAATGTCAGCCTGCCAACTGAAAGGTCCCAGGTTCGATTCCGGTCACGGGCACAGGCCTGTGTTGTGGGCTCGATCCCCAGTGGGGGACGTGCAGGAGGCAGCTGATCCATGATTCCCTCTCATCATTGATGCTTCTATCTCTCCCCCCCTCTCCCTTCCTCTCTGAAATCAATTAAAATATATTTAAAAAAACAAAACCAAAAACACAGTGAGACTGAAGCACAACACGCCCTCTCGGATGACTGCAGTGGGAAAGGCAGGGCATTCCCGGCACCTGCTGGTTGGAGGGGAGATGGGCACCATTTGGAGCACCTTTTGGCAGAAAGACTACACCGAACATACCATTTCCTCTGGCCCAGAAACTCCACTGCCAGGTAAATGCCCCCAAAAATTAGTCCATATGTTCACCAGAGGACACTCACTCCAATATTCACAGTAGCTTTCCTGTAATCGCCCACGAGGAAAACTACACATGGCCACTAGCAGGAGAAGGGAATGGGGCTGCCAGATACAATACAGGACATCCCGGGGGACTGGGATTTCAAATAAACAACCGATAATTTTTTAGGACAGGCATGTCCTGAACCGCAGCAATGTTACCCATAATGCACGATTGCTGAGCACAGCCGCGGGGTGAGCAGAAGACAGGAGAGAATGCACGCGGGGTGGTCCACCGATATGATATTGGAAAACAGGCCAAGCGCATCCTGCAATTAGAAGTCGGGAGCGTGAGGGCTCCCACAGGAACAGGGCAGAGGCTGAATGTGGGGAGGAGAGGGATCCGCGGCCGTTCTGTCCTCTGCCCACACGGCAGGGGGCCCAGGCAATAGGCATTGCTCTGCGCTCCCTGGGCCTCAGCGCTGCACCCGGAGCCCAGGTGTGGAGGAGCGGCTGCCCGAGGCTGGGAGAGAGGCAGGGGCTGGTGTGAAGGGCTTTCACCCCTGATTCCTTGGGGTCACAGGGTTTGCCAGCGGGACGCACAGGTTTCGCTCCTGCCGGGTCCTGGGAGGCCTCCTGCTCATCCTTAACGTTCTCATCTTTCACAGGAGAGCGGACGTCCACCTGTTAGGGCCGCAGGAGGAGGAGACGTGGCAGGTGCCTGGCTCGCTGCATGCGGCCCCGGAAGCTGGCAAGGGTTCCCCAGTGCCCGCTGAGAGACAGGCCAGCTGGGAAGCTCCCAGCCAGAGCCTTCGCGCTGCTGGGGCCCCAGACGCCCTGTTATTACCCACACAGGCCGGGCGGCTGCTCCCGGGACGTGATGGGCCCCAGCTTGTCTGAGCAGCAACCTGTGCAAACTGCCACCGCTCAGGGTCCCCCATGTGACCTGCCCGCAGCAGTGCCCGCGGGTGTGACTAGAGGTCGTGCAGCCAGGCAGAGCCAGGCGCGGGGCGGGGCCAGGCGCGGGGCGGGGCCAGGCGCGGGGCGGGGCGGGGCCAGGCGCGGGGCGGGGCCAGGCGCGGGTGGGGTCAGAGCCCCGTGTGCAATGTTGGGAAGGCGTTGGGGGGTCAGGGAGCGATGAAACGCCTGCATTCTGATCAAGGTGCTGGTTGCACAGATCTGTCCCCGCGTTAAATTCCTACACTGTACACCACACAATCGTTTATCTCACTGCACATTAATTTTAAAATAAGATTTTTTTAAAACTGTTATAAATATGCTTGGTATACTTGAGTATGTAAAGGAAAATAAGACCATGACAAAGAGAAATGGAAGATGTAAAAAGGAAACAAACAAACTCCCAGAGACAAAAAAACAACAACACGCAAGTGGGAAATAAATGGAAAGAGTGGCACCGATTAAACACTGCAGGGGAAAAACCAATTCATCCCCTTAAAGACAGAACCGGAGAAATGATCTAAAATGAAGCGCCGAGAGAAAAGGGTTGGGAAATCAGACCCAGGAGTCTAATGCGTGTGACCGGAGTCGCAGGGAGAGGAAACAAGACTGTTTAGAGAAGTAATGGCTGAATTTCCCCAAGTCGGATGGAAATTACAAACTCACAGACCCAAGATGCCTAACTGACTCCGAGCAGATAAACGTAAAGCCACCAAACCCAGACAAAACAATCAAACTGCCGGGAACCAAGATGAAGAAAAACATCTTAAAAGCCTCCAGTCCCAACGCCCGGGGTCTGGGGACGGAAGGCAGCGCCCTCTGCAGTGTCACTCCCACCCCCGCCACGAATCCGCGCCTCCGTGACCACACGCCGCCTTCCCGTGGGAGCGCGGCTGTGCCTGCAGCTCACTCGGCATTTACATCTGGCCCTGACCTTGGACGGCTTCCACACGCGGACATTCCTGGGCTGGGAACGGCCGCTCTCCCAGGCTTGGCCGGGGTTCTGTCCCCATCGAATTGTTTACTTTCCCAACATGTATGTTTCTTTGGGCACGCTCAGGCCAGCACCTTCGGGGCGGCAGGTTCCCGAGGGCGGCGTGCTGCAGGCCACAGCTGCTGCGGGCGCCCTTGGCACCTCGGGCCACACACAGGTGCCCACATGCATCCGCCAAGGCCCCCTCTGGGCTCAGGTTGCGCAGGGGTCGCTGGCAGCTGCGTGCAGCCAGGCCGCGGTAAAATGGCCCTGGGTCCCGGCAACCCAGGGCAGGGAGGAGGCCCAGGTGATGACCCGGGTCACCGGCAAGGAAAGAGGCCAGGCCATGCACAGCTGGCCCCGTGTCCCAGGCCCGTTGGCCTGTGGCCAGTGCAGCCCCCACAGCTGTCAGCAACTGTGGCCAAGCTGACTGCACCCCGCAGCCCCGCCCACCAGCTCCCCCTACTCTGTCATTACCTGCCACCCTGCCCCAGCTGACCCTGCCACTCTCCCGTCCTCCTCTTGACCTTAAGTGTCCCCCAAAATATCAAGAAAGCCTGCCCGCCCCAGGGTCCCTACAGGCGATGCATGTGAGGGAGACAAAGGCATCATTGTCGCCTGTCCGTCCTGACTGCTCAGAGCCCCGAGGGACGGGAGAGTCGGGAGACCTGTGCTCGGGCCTGGGCCTCTGGGGCTGAGCAGAGATGCGAGGGCTCAGGGCTCAGGGCGGCTGCAGAGCCCAGAGGTGGGGAGCGCGCACCTCTGTGAAAGGGGGTCAGAGCCCTGGCGCTCGCCCTAAGCTGGGAGCTCGCCCACAAGGCCCCCAGGGCCTGCGCCTCCTGCATCTCCTTCCCCCCCAGCTGCTCCTCCCCATCCTTCTCAGCCTCCCCCGCGCCCTTAACTGTTGGTGCTCCCTCAAGATCTGTCCTTGACCTTCTTCCTCGTCTGCCCACCTACCATCCTGCTGCCTGTCTGCCCGTCAGGCCGGGCACCGTGGCGTCTCATCGCAGCCCCAGCCTCTGAGGTGCTGTCCAGGGTCCCACGCAGAGAGCACGCTCAGGGACCCGGAGTTCCCCTTGGAGGGAGGGGAGCAGTGGAGAGAGCCGGTTCTATGTGCCACACAGGTCCTGAGCCCAGGAGGTCAGGGTTCGATTCCCAATCAGGGCACATGTCGGGTTGCAGGCTCTACCCCCAGTAGGAAGCGTGCAGGAGGCAGCTGATCCATGTTTCTCTCTCATCGTTGATGTTTCTCTCTTCTCATCTCCCTTCCTCTCTGAAATCAATACAAATATAGAGAGAAAATAAAAAGAAAGTTTAAAAAAAAAACAGGTTCCTGAAATCCTAACACTGAGCTCCTCAAGTGGACGACAGGCTGCTCCTGAGGGGAGGGGAGCCCAGAGCGTCCGGCTTCTCTGCGCAGACGGGAGCTGCCAGGCGGCGGCCGCCTCCAGGACACGCGTCACCAGGAGAGGAAGGAACAAAGCAAAGGGGAAAGGCAGGCACTTGCCCTGGATTTTCACTTCCTTTCACAACAAAAGTAACGCAGGTTCTCAGCCCAGGTTGTGAAGAAAGCAAACAGAAACAGGGAAAGCTGGCCCTGGCTGGCGTGGCTCCGTGGGTGGGCATCACCCCTCGCACCCAAAGGTTGCTGGTTTGATTGAGCCTGGGTTATGGCTCAATCCCCGGTAGGGGGAGCCAATCTATGTTACACTCTTTAAATGTAACTGTCAATGGTATTTGGAAAGTCTTCATATTGTCCATAAAGATCAGAACACGAAAATGAAAAATAATGTATACGCTATCACATGATATATACTATATAGGATATATAAAATACAATATAATGTGATATAATCCTATATAATAAAAAGCTAATATGCAAATGGTCATCGCACCCTCACGCCCTCGCACCTGAGGCTGTGTCCCCCACCCGGCGGGGCTTGACAGGGGTGGGGCCGGCCGGGTATGGGTCTCCTACGATTTTGAGGCGCGTGCGGGTGGGCGGGGACTTGACTCTGGGTCCCGTGGCATGCCCCAGATTCTGATAGGAGGGAGATTTTCATATACATTTTTACTAATTTTCTTTCATCTCTGACACTTCTATTATAGAGAAAGGGCAAATAGCAACATTAACATATTTCCTCTAATTAATCCCCTATTAATGTGCACAAATTTTGTGCACTGGGCCACTAGTATAATATAATATCTATAATAATAAAAGGGTAATATGCTATTTAGACCGGACGTCCTTCTGGACGAAGCCAGGGCTGAGGGAAGCCTGGGTCCCGGTGCCAGAGGAAAGTTGGTGCCGGCAGCCGGGGGAAGGAAGGCCTACTCTTGCACGAATTTCGTGCATTGGGCCTCTAGTAATATAATAATACAATATACAAACCCAGACATCTCCCAAGCAGTTTATGGAACGGAGAGAAAAGCAGCCCCCGTGGGAGAATGTCACTTCGAGGACCGGCACGAAGAGGCACAGGGGAACGTGGGAAAGGGTAGAAGACAGTAAACAACATACAGCTGAGAGCCCAGCCTCGGGAGCTGAGTCCTGCCCGCACTCAGGGCGCAGCCCGCAGGGCCGGCCGAGGGGACCCTCTTCGGGGACTTGCACAAAGCCTGTGAGCTCAGCCACCCGGGCCCCAACCTCTGTCGGGACAGACTTAATGACCTGGGCTGGAGTCGCCACCAACATAAAGTCCTCTTGTTCCCCAGCGAGTTTTACAAGTGTTCATGGGCGGGCCAACCTCCGGACAGCACTCGGCTTCGGGGGACGGCTGCCCAGACAATGGGGCAAAAAGGCGGGCAGTTGGGACAAGGGCCCCGTGATGACGGGCACAGGGCGGGCAGAACTGAGGGCCGCTACCTACCCCCCCGCCCCCAGCCCTGTGCCGGGCTGGGCCCTCCCCCACCTCCTTACCATGCAGCTCAGCCCAGGAAGGACCTTCCCCCATGGACCCGGGGAGCCACACAGCATCGCAACAAGCATCTGGGCCCGCAAGCTCCTCAGCATCAGCGTCTGCACAGAGCCCAGTGGACACAGAACCGTGGGCCAGGCCTCTGAGGACTGCCCCAGCAGCAAAGGACCCTGGGAATATCTCTGGCTCCCACAGGCCACCCAGTTGTCTCAAACGGCCTTGTGCTTCGTAGCAATGGGTTGGAGGTGCGGCTCCTGCCCACGAGGACGGCCACGCGGGTCCACGGGCGTGAGCCAAGCACACACGGGAGCGATTCTGGCAGGGCAGACACGTGGCGCTTTGTTCCCATCTCACGAAACTGAGAGGTTCCTGTTTCATTTGTACGCAGCCACCATCCACTAGGAGCATAACCTGTCCCAGGGCTTCGTGGGGTCTCATGAGGCCGCCCCACACTCTGGGCCGCTTCTCACCCTAAACCTCTCCCCCAGGGTCACAGGAACTGGGTCAGGTCCCGCACCGCCCAGGCCCTATGCTGGCGAGTGCGGGGCTCAGGATGCTACACACGCTGCGGGAATTGGCCGTGCTGGTCGATTTCTGAAATGGACCCTCACCTTTCCTTGCAGGGGCCTGTGATGGTCCCAGATGCGGGCGGGAGGGGCCAGGGTGCTGAGGAAATCAGGGAGCCGCAGCCGATCCATGATTCTCTCTCATCATTGGTGTTTCTATCCCTCTCTCCCTCTCCTTTCTTCTCTCTGAAATCAATAAAACCTATTTGTTCACTATTTTTATTATTATCTTTTTGTTAATCCTCACCTGAGGATATTTATTTTATTGATTTTTCAGGAGAGTGGAAGGGAGGGGGAGAGAGAGAGACATCGATGTGAGAGGGACATGGATAGGTTGCCTCCCACACGAGCCCCGACCATGGCCGGAATCGAGCCTGCAACCAGGTGCCCCAGGCGAGCCCCTCGGGCCCGCAGCTCACCCCTCAGCCAGCCCAGGGGTCTCTGAGACCCCGCAGGCCTGATAAGGGCGACACAGCTCAAGGTCACGGCCCTGCAGCTCTTCAGTCTCCCAGCTCTGAAATGCAGCCTCATTTCCAGGGTAAGGGCTCCGAGGGTGAGGCCGTCACCTTCCTCTCCACAGCCTCTCACCTGACTCCACTGCCCTGGCCCCTCAGACTCCCGGGCCTTCCTGGGCTCAGCAGCCTCACCCCAGCCAGCTTCTCAGTCCACAGCCGGGGCGGGAAGAAGCCTGCCGGCCTCCAGGGACACACAGCCGCTTTTCCTCCAAACTGACTTGCTCAGGGACCCTCCCCTCGCTAAGCAGGCTTCTCGCTCTCAGCTGTCCCCGCACACGCTTCCCGGTCCCTGAGAGAGAACAAGGGGTTCCCTTCCTCCGCGGTGATTCCCCAGGAGTCCCTGTGCGGGGCGGGTGGGGGGGGGGGGCCTGTGGCGGGCGCAGAGCTTCCCTGAGGGACCTGCAATGAGCAGTGCAGCGAGGGGGGGGGGCTGGGGGGGCTGGGCTGCGCCGGGGCCAGAGGTCGGCCCATCACTGGCGAGGGACATTCTCCCAGAGGTGCTGATGGACAGGCCCTGGGAGGGCCCGGCACTTCCAGGAAAGGGGCCCCCTCTGTGCAGAGACACTGGCCTGGGACTGGAACAGGGACCCACCATCGAATCCCTGGGAGGTTCCCACAGCATCGCATGCCCAGGGCCGACCACCCCACGGGCAAAATCGTGGGGCGAGTGTGGCCTCAGCTGAGCCAGGTACCCTCATGGAGCCTCCGTTTCTCTCACCTGCGAATGGGGACAATGACAGCACCACAGGCGGTGAGGGGAAATGACAGATCCGCCTTTTCACGCCCTTTCTCACCACAGGGCCCAGCGTCCTGAGGAAAGGCACAGCCTGCCCCCAGCCACCCCAGAGCTGAGGGGTCCCCTTCTCAGTGCCTGCACCCCAATCCCGGGCAGCAGGATGCAGAGGGGCAGCCAGCTGGAGGCACTGGCAGGGTCTGACAGAGGCGAAGCCCGGCCCAGTGTCGGGTTCTATCCACTCAGGGGGGCCCAGGAGGGACAGGCTGTCCTCACCGGCTCCCTCGGTCTGGAGCGGTCGGCGGGGCTGGCCTTGGGCCCTGGGTCTAGCTGGTCGGACCAGCGGGCTCCTCCCCACGGGGCACAGCTCCCCTGACCGCCCCCCCCCTCCCTGCAGCCCACCCACTAGGGTCCTCCCCACCTAATTAGCAGGCCAGTCCCGCCCGGGAGAGCTGAATGGTCCCTTCTGCTGGGGCCTCACAGTGTCCCTTTGTAGCCAGCCTCCCGCCCGCCCGGCCGAGCTGGGTCCTCAGCTGTTTACTCGCGGGCAGTTCTGACTCAGCCCCAGCGCCCACCTTCAAAGCCTCCATCAGAGCCCAGGGGGGTGTGGGCCTGCGTTTTCCTGGGAAAAGTGGCTGGAAAAGGGCGGGGCCGGGCCGCAGACAGGCCGGGCTGGCTGCCCGCAGGGGGTGTGCCCGCAGGGGCTGTGCCCACCAAACCGCCTGCCCTGGAGGTGGGAGGGCAGCCAGCCAGCTGGGCCGGAGGGAGCCTGCTGGCGAATGGGCCGGGCTCCTGCAGTCCAGCGCTGCCCACAACCCAGTGCTCCCCAAGGACCCAGCGCTCCCCAGCCTGAGACAGAGCAGCTACAGAAGGCTCCCCAGGGCTGCTCCGCCAGAGCCGGCCAAGGCCCTTCCCACCCCCAGAGCCCAGGCTGTGCCAAAGGGCAAGCTAACAGGTCCTCTCTGGAGAGGGCGATCCCCCTTGTGGGCTGGGGCTGGGGCACAGGCAGGGCACGGGCCAGGGGGAGACCACCTCCCCCCGTTGGAACCGGCTGGGGGCCTGCTTACCACCCCAGCAACCACTCGGGCTAGGCTAGAGGTCACTGCTGTTGCCTCCACCCCACAAACTGGGCTGTCTGGGCAGCAGGCTCCGCGAGCCAACCTCAGCTCCCACCTGGAGACAGAGTGTCTGCCCTGCGGGGCCTGGGTCTGTGGGCTGCGGGAGCGGCCGTGGGCGTTTGCTTTGACGTTTTCCAATTTCCTATAAGGAGCACATTTAAGAGTTGTTTATTATCATCAGCACCATCATCATCTTGTACAAAACACATTGCATTCCCGGCGCAGTGCCAGGCCTGGGCGGGCAGCCGGGAAGCTGCACCTCCTGCACCGACAGCTGCATGGAGCCCCCACCCTGGCGGCTCTGGGTCCCGGAGCAAAGCTTTGCGGACAGCGCCCCCTGCCGTCCCAAAGCGCTGGGCTCTGCACCTGCCAGGGGTTCTGGCACAGGTTTGGCTGGGTTACCCCGGGTGCTGATCTTAGGGGTGAAGGACAACTGGCCACAGCCCTGCCATTCAACCCAGAGCCCAGAGCCCCCTCCACAGAAATGGGGCCTCCCAGTTGTGAGGAACTGATTTTAGGGGAAACTGAGTCACAAGAGGATCTGAAAACCCGAGTGGGGAATGGGAGCCTCACGCACCGAAGGCGGCTTTCCTGCTGTCTCTCTGGGAAGCCTCCTCGGGGCCTGGGCCGCTCCTCTAAGGGCTGGCTCCCAGGATGCTGAGCCCCCGGAGCCCCATGCTCCCTGCATGGAGCCAGGCTCCCCGGAGTCAGACAGAGACCCCCCCCCTCCAGAGACCAAATCAGCCGCGGGGGCCACTCTTTAAGAGACAGTGGCCGGCGTGGCTCAGTGGTTGAGAAACGACCTATGAAGCAGGAGGTCAGGGTTCCAGGCCCGGTCAGGGCACAGGCCCGGGTTGTGGGCTCCATGCAGGAAGGGGGGCGTGCAGGAGGCGGCTGATCAGTGATTCTCTCTCATCATTGAGGTTTCTGTCTCCCTCTCCCTTCCTCTCTGAAATCAATAATTTAAATATTGAATCAATAATTCCAGTATTTTAAAAGAATTTTTTAAGCCGAAACCGGTTTGGCTCAGTGCATAGAGCGTCGGCCTGCGGACTGAAGGGTCCCAGGTTCGATTCCGGTCAAGGGCATGTACCTGGGTTGCAGGCACATCCCCAGTAGGAGCTGTGCAGAAGGCAGCTGATCGATGTTTCTCTCTCATCGATGTTTCTAACTCTCTATCTTCCTTCCTCTCTGTAAAAAATCAATAAAATATATTTTAAAAAAATAAATAAAATAATTTTTTAAGGCGGTAGAAGAGATTGGGGGCTCCCTTTCCATATCAGGGAGGAAGGTCTTCCCCACCCGCCTAGGGAAAGGCCACCAAGACCAGGAGCCACCAGGAGCCACCAGGGCCGCCACTGCATTCACGCGGGAGCCAGAGCTGGGGTCCCACCGAGCAGGCGGCCTTGCCCAGCTCGGCCTTGCCCCCACCTCTGCTCTGCGCCCCAGTATCGTGACGCAAATCATAAAGCCCAGCTGTTTCGTTAACAATTTGAGGGACTCGACCAGGCATAGGGGGTTGCGGGGGAGAAATCTTATTTGCAAGTTAATCAAAAGAAAGGCTGGGAGCTAGTAAAACTCCCTCCCGAGCATTACACCTGCCTCCAACGGCAAAGCACTGAAATACGTTGTAAAGAGTCTCCCCTGAACTGCCTAAGCGGCTCTTATGTGTGTAGACATCATTCATGTGAACGGCTCCTGGTGGTGTCGTCAAGAATCCAGCCCCCAAGTTAGAACTGAACTGGAATGCTTTACACACCCGAGCTTCTCAGTCAAGGTCAAGACAAAGGAGCAGCC
This sequence comes from Myotis vivesi, assembly GCA_035771395.1. Classification (NCBI taxonomy): domain Eukaryota; kingdom Metazoa; phylum Chordata; class Mammalia; order Chiroptera; family Vespertilionidae; genus Myotis; species Myotis vivesi. The sequence continues at coordinate 1,539,204 of JAWPEG010000007.1, forward strand.
CCCCAGCCCCGCCCGTGGGCTGCCTCCGGCCTCCCCTCCCCCCCCCCAAGCCTTGTCCAGCCCCCTGGGGCCCAGGGCCCCACCGCTTTCTAGTTCACCAATCAGCTGCCTCCCGCACGCCTCTTCCTGGGGATCTAGCCCACAATCTGGGCCTGTGCCCTGACCGGGACCCAAACCCTAACCTCCTGGTTCATGGGATGATGCTCAACCACTGAGCCATACCAAACCAGCTCACTACTTACCGTTTCAATGACCGAAGGCAAGTTTCTCTCTCTCTGAGCCTCGGTTTCCTCATCTGTGAAATGGTACCTGACATTCCGTGTGTCACGTGTCTTATAAAATGTCTAGCCCCTGCAGACATCCAACCAGAAACCCCCACCAGACCCTCCTGCCACCACCGGCTCATACATTTAGCCAGGATCTCCGTGCTGCCGAGGTGACTCAGGACCCAAGGGTGGCAGGGAGCAAGTTCCCCTGACAGAACAGCCCACCTCGAGGACCCTGTCCACAGAAACACCCAACCGCGGCACAGACGCAAAGAACAGCGGCCGCAGCTTTATTCAAGAGCGAAAAGCTGGACCTGGTCCCAATGTGCCCCCACACGCAGTCACAGCACCCCTGCGGGCGCACCCACAGGAGGCCGCCACAGCAGGTCCGCACAGAAAAGGCGATGGCCGCGAGGGGCAGGGGGTCACGAGACTCTTTTCAGTGTCTGTTCTAGCAGAGGCCACAGAAACAGAACTGCTTAGAGAACAGGAAGTGACAGCAAGCAGAGCACATTCCCGAAGAACCCGAGTGCAGGTGGTCAGCACACTGCACGCTGCCAATAGCACGCTGACCACAAAACGGACATTTTAAATATAAGCTTTATTTTAAATTTAAAGAAAAACTGAAAGAGTATTTTTTACAAATTATACCAACACTGAAAATGTAATTTGGGAATGTTGAATATTAATTCTCAATTCAAAATAATGACACGTCTTGGTGTTGGCTAATGTAAAGTTTATTTAAACCTAGTACTTTATATAAACTTAACCATTTCATCCTTCCTAAAATTCAGTGATTATGATTCAACTTTACAAGGTTAAAGCAGTCTTCTATGTAAAACCCCATATAACTTTTTGAAATACAATACATTTACACCAGCGAGGAAATAAAAACCTGTAATAACCACATGGGACTTGCCGAAAAGGCTGCCTTACCTACAGAGGGAGCATTTCACCTCAGCACACACACACGTGATCCAACAGACTCCCTCACGTTCTCTTACACAGCCACCTGCGTGGTTATAAAGGCCGCTCTAGCACGTATGAACTGAAAAGAACATATATAAAAGGGTCATTGAAGACACAGGGGAGTGGAATGAGCCCGCGCTGAGAGCAGCAACGCAGGGGCTGTTAGGAGGATGTGGCCGAGCTGCCAGCCCAGCTGGCTCCGCCCCCAGGGAAACAGGTCCCCCCGCCCCCAGGGAAGCAGGCCCCTCAGAAAGACAGGATGGTCTTGTTGATGATCTCCACGGCCTCCTGGACCTCGTCCTCCTTGATGACCAGCGGAGGCGCGAACCTGATGATGTCGCCGTGGGTGGGCTTGGCCAGAAGTCCATTATCTCGAAGGCGCAGGCACACCTTCCAAGCATCGTAATCTAAGGAGAAAGGCCCACAGCGTCTGGTCAGAGGGAGAGGCTTCAGCCCTTGCTGCAGGTGCCTGGGCAAGTGCGGCCGCAAACGGCTCCCGTCCCCTCCAGGGGACGGCGCGGCTGCACGCTCGGTCCTGCTCTTAGAAGAGCTACCTGTCGGCCAGCGCAGAACTAGGCTTGAGTGGCCAAACCAGACATATGGTTCTTGTTAGCTTTTCATGAAGAAAAAGAAAAAAAACCCTGTGCGGGGATGACTGTACTAATTACATGAGGAACCAGTACAGAAAGAACGAGGGTGAGATACCGTCTGTAACGGGCACAGGATGAGCAAAGCCCCAAACCCAGCGACCACCACGCCCTAAAGGCTTGTGGGCGAGGCGCTCATCGTCCGAGAGCCTGGTATCAGCCCCACCTCGCTCAGGCCTGGGACCCCGACCCATCACCTCCGCCGGGAGCCGACTGACGTTTATAAAGCCCCAGGTGGTTCTGAAAGGCAGGCGAGGCTGACAGCACCGCTTTAAAGGAAGCGTTATCACCAGGAAGCCCAGCCAGAAGCTCCGGGGCCACAAGGCTTCACTCAGACAAACAGCAGTCAGGGCAGCCGGCTGCTTCATCCTCCTCCGTCGCTCATGTCACCGCCCGTCCCTGCAGCCTCTGCGGGGAGGTCACAGCGCACAGGAAAGGACGGCAAGAGGCAACTAGGGAAAGTGCGCTACGAAGACCTAACAGAAAAGAGCGCCAATCTCCCAGCACCGCCCCACTGGGCCGAAGGCAGAGTAACCAGCGTCTTCAAGCACAAAAGCAGGTCAGGTGACGTCAGTGTGCCTTCGCGTGGGAAAGACCTGTGTTTCTATGACGTTACATGAATCAGGTGACCCTCAGCCTAAAAGAGCCGGGCACCCGGCGGCCAGGCAGCCGTCTCAGAGGAACCCAGAGGCCAGATAAAATGCCATGTTGGCTCTTCCTGTGAAGACAATGCCTTCCGCCCGGCCGCGTGCTCAGCGTCTAGAGTCGGCCCTCACACCGAAGGGTCCTGGGTCTGACCTGGTCAAGGGCACGTACCTGGGTTGCAGCCAGGAAATGTCTTTCACAGATGTCTCTCCCTCCCTTTCCTGCCTCCTCCCACCTCCCTTCCACTCTAATACCCTCGGGTGAGGATTAATGAAAACTGAAAGGAAAGAGCACCCGCCCAAGCCAGTGCCGCCCGGTACGCCCACCTTTGGTTTCCCGGATGACGATGGCGTTGAGCAGCCCCTTCCCTCGCACAGCGGTCACGATGTCGGAGGGCAGCTTCATGAGCTCGTTCCGCAGGAGGGCGCCCATGCGGTCCGCGTTCTCCGCGAGGTTCTCTTCTTCCAGAACCTGCGGGGAAATCCCCCCAGTGGCGTCAGCCGCTCCGCAGAGGGCATATGGGCACACGCAGGAGGCGGTAAAGGCTCTGACATTCCCCAGCCCAGCTGAGCATGTGCAGCAGACAGAACCGGCCTTAGTCACACATCCATCACCAACCTGATATTATGGCAAAATATGGGGTAAAATGTGTTGAATACAACTAACGTAGTTTCTTATTAGTTGAATAAACCAATGGACTAAACATAGTTTAGTTTTTTAACTGCAATAGTTTCATTTTTTTTTCTCTAAAAAGTCCACCTTAGGGATTATATAATTTTATGTAATAAATCTGAGTGTTCAAATAGACACTTAAAGCGCCAGAGGCCTGACGGGCTCCGGGAGGGCCCCCCAGTGCCCACAGGACACCGCCTGGGCACTGCGGCGGCGATGCCCGCAGGAGGCCGTCTCTGAGCCTGGCCCCAAAAGCTCCCCGCTCCCGGGCTGTGACACACGTCATCTTACTACATTTCTCGTGACACCAACGGCTCACAGTCAGTCACCGCAACCCGACCCAAGGGATGGGCGTGCGGCTGCATCAGGCTTTACCTCGAGGGCGGCGATGGCCACGCGGCTGCCCAGGGGGTTGCCCCCGTACGTGGAGCCGTGCTCCCCGGGCTTGATGGTCAGCATGATCTCGTCGTCACACAGCACCGCCGACACCTGGGTGAGAGAATCAGTGCTGCCCAACCGCTCCCCACACACACTCGGGGGCCTGCGCACCGGGAACAGACATTCCCGAGCCCACAGGGAAGCGGACGTGAGCTTCAGCAACAGGACTGCCCGTCCGCCACCTTCACTGCGGGACAAGCCCACACGCCCTCAGCGCCACCCAGCACCTCGCACACATCACCCGGCGCCTCGCACACGTCACCCGGCACCTCGCGCACGTACACGGCACAAAACAGCAGCATTGGGACCAAGACACCAGCTGCTTCTGCAGTGACTGAGTGAGATTCTTTCCACTCTGGGTGGGAGGGGGCCGCTCTCTCACTGCTTAGGAAGCAACGCTCCCACCACCCTGTGCGCCCTCCGCGCCCTCCCACCCAGAGACTGCAGGCTGTGAGGGACAGACACCCAGGAGCAGGCCTCTCTCCTCCTCTCTATATGACGCGGTCGTGGTGTTCAACAACCAGTAATGCTGTTTCTGACCATGAGGAGCATGGGGCCAGGGACGCTTCTGCAGCACAATGTCCATCCAAAGCCGACGCCGGAGCCAAGCCCAGGCCCCCCAGTTCTGCAGTTAAATTAACCGGGGGCCGCCCATGGAGCTGATCGGATTCTAGGGACCCGACGGCACCACGTGAACCCGACCACAGGGAGACAGCACCGTCGTCACCACCGGCTGCTGTCACGGCATCCGTGAGCCGAGGGAGCAGAGGGGTTCGCGTACTTACGGGGTACAGGCCACCGGAAAGGGCTTTGCCCAAGAGGACGAGGTCAGGCCTGACGTTTTCATGGTCGACCGCCAGCCATCGACCAGTCCTGGCCAGTCCCGTCTGGATCTCATCAGCAATAAACAGCACCTATTGGAAAACCACACACCGACGTTAATCATCAATTTCATTCCCCTTTTCCCCACACAGATGAGCTTGGTGACAATGCTGTCAGCAGCCATGCAATGTCAACAGTGTGCTACGAGCCTGGCCAGTGTGGCTCAGTGGGCTAGGCACTGTCCTGTGTGCGGAAAGGTTGCCGGTTCCATTCCCAGTCAGGACATAAGCCCAGAGGCTGGTTTACTCGGTCCCACAGGCAGGAGAGGAACTAATGCCAGGTAAGGCCTTTGCGGGGGTTTCTGAATAGAACTAATCTCTAGAAACAATTAATTCACTTGTTTATTCCACCAGCATTTATTAAACATCGACTTCCTATTAAATATTTACTAGCTTGGTGGGGAGAGGTGGAGAGAACGTGAATGCTGGCACAGAGGACGAAGGTTGGGAGGAATTGGGGGCAAGTGCTGGAAGGGGGAGGGCAGGGGTGGGGGGTGGACGGGAGGCTGCAGCTCCACGGCCCAGGGTCGGCTGGTTTCCACAGCCAGTACCAGTGGCTCATGCAGGCCTCTCGGAGCTCTGACACTCCAGAAAGGACGTCTCCCCCTAGCGGGAAGGCCAGGCAACCTTTGCACGTATCCCATCAGCTGAACCCTGCGATGCAGGCAGGTGAGAAAAGGGGGGAGATGGGAAAGGGGGTGAGGCAGGGTGCCCACCTGGTGCCTGGTGCAGAGCTCGCGCACACCCATCAGGTAGCCTGGGTCGGGGACAACGACGCCCGCCTCGCCCTGAATGGGTTCGACCATGAACGCAGCAGCGTTTGGATCCTGAAGAGCTCGCTGCAGACAACAGGTAAGCACGCGTTAGCCACCTCCTTCCCAACCATTTCGACATCGGAAACCACACAGTGCACACATACAGCTTCCTGTAGAGAGTACGTAGACCAGGGGTCCTCAAACTTTTTAAACAGGGGGCCAGTTCACTGTCCCTCAGACCGTTGGAGGGCCGGACTATAGTTTAAAAAAAAAACTATGAACAAATTCCTATGCACAATGCACATATCTTATTTTGAAGTAAAAAAACAAAACGGGAACAAATACAATATTTGTATTTGCATGTGGCCCGCGGGCCGTAGTTTGAGGACCCCTGAAGTATACAAGTTACGTTTTCACACTAAATTATATTCTGACTTCAAACTATAACGTTTCCGATATTCAATTACCAAAAACTCAAATACTTCAGCTTTAAACTATTCTATCCGACATTTTCTAATATATAGTAAAATGTAATTAATTTAGAGAAAATGGCCTTTTTAAAAGCCATTTTCAGTGCATCTTTTTATTTCACAAGTCCTCCACTCGTCATTTTAAAACGCTGGCTGGAAACTGGGTGGTTTTACGTAGTAACTAAGCGGACACTCTCCAGGCTGCGCTCACACAGGACACATCTAAAGCGTTGGCTGGCTGTCGGTTGGACCCCGGACCTCGGTGTCCCCACATTGGAAACTAAGGACCATCACAGAGAGTCCGAGTCCTGGCCTGGCGTAATGAGACGGGTTTCCTTAGTCGCGTGTCCATGTGTCACTCACACACTCCCCGAGTCTAAGCCCATTTACTGTGCGCAACAGCACAGACGCCAGCCGGTACCTCGAGAGCAGGCAGGTCGTTGTAGGGAATGATCTCGAACCCCGGCATGAAGGGGCCAAAGCCGTCATAGCTGCTGGGGTCCGTGGAGCTGGAGATGGCACACATAGTCCTGCCCCAAAAGTTTCCAGCTAGAGGAGAAACAGTGATTACGTCAATCACCCACATTTAAAGAGCAGCCCCCCAAAATGCCTTAGGAAGTTGGAGTTTTGAAAACCATGGCTTTGCTTTAAGAGCTTCCACTTGTTACAAAACCTGGTATCGAATCCCCTGGCTCACGGGACACCAGGGTCCCCGGCGAATGCCATGGGGGCAGCTCTCTGACTCCCAGCGTATTGCAGCCCGTGGGCCTCCTCTCCTCTCAACTACCCCACCCCACGGAGGCCTTCGGCGACTTCCCAGCCCCCACGCGCGTCTGTGGGAACGGTGTGTGAGAACAGCCTCCACGAGGTTCCCAGTTTCCCTCTCGGCGTTCACGCCACAGGCTGGCTGTTCTGCAGGATGGACAGCACACGCCCCAGGCGGTGCACTGTCACCGTGCCTTCCTGGTAGAACCTCTGCCCGGCAACAGTCACGTGCCCTGCACAGGAACATCCCGCCCTCACGCAGCTCATGAGGAAGGGAGAGGGCCACCTGCATGGCTGCTCTGGGGGTTTAGAAAGACAGAATGGAGACCGTGACTCACGCCGGCCCCCGGGGCTCACGCTCTAGCAGGCAAGAAACACCGCAACATACAGCGCATGCGTGAGCTCCCCGCACTGGGGAAATACAAGGAAGGAAGAAAAACAATGCAGAGTAAGAGAGAGACTTGGAGGGTCTCCCCCTTTTTGTTTAAATGATGATGTGTCACTTTATATTTTTTTATTGTTTCAGGGAGGAAGGGAGAGGGAGAGAGAGAGAACCATCAGTGAGGAGAGAGAATCATTGATTGGCTGCCTCCTGCAGCCCTCTACAGGGGATCGAGCCCGCAGATGAGAAATCAATCATAAAGTCACTCACCCGAGGGAGAGCGGAGTAGGAAGTTATTTAGGAAAGAAAAATCGCATATGTGAACAAATATTTGGAAATAAACCCAAGAAAAGAAAATTGTTATGAAACACTCAACAAACACTGTATCCTATCCTGTGTGAACAAACACATTACAGCATCTCACCAGTGAGTTCAATGGCAAACAGCAGTGTGTGTGCGAAGCGCAGAACGCAGAGCGGCACGCACCTGCGAACACGATCTTGGCCTTGTACTTGGGGATGCCCTTCACGGTGTAGCCCCACCGCCGCGCGAGCTTGCAAGCGGTCTCTCCGGCCTCCACTCCTACGAGAGAAAGCGTCCCGTTAGTAAATGCTTTAGATCAGCGGTTCTCAACCTGTGGGTCAAGACCCCTTTGGCGGTCGAACGACCCTTTCACAGGGGTCGCCTAAGACCATCCTGCCTATCAGATATTTACATTATGATTCATAACAGTAGCAACATTACAGTTATGAAGTAGCAACGAAAATAGTTTTATGGTTGGGTCACAACATGAGGAACTGTATTTAAAGGGCCAGGAGGCTGAGAACCACTGCTTTAGATGACCAGAACATACGACTGTCTTGTTGGCTAACACAGAACACGAGCCCTCACCTGTGTTCATGGGGAGAACCTTGTGGTAGTTGAAGAGCTTCGTGACGTACTCCTCGTACTCGCCCAGCACGTTGTTGTAGAAGGCGCGCGAGGTCAGCGTCAGCTTCTCCGCCTGGCTCTTCAGGGCGTCCACAATCTTGGGGTGGCAGTGCCCTTGGTTGACGGCGCTGTACGCGCTCAGGAAATCAAAGTACTTCCTGCCTTCCACGTCCCACAGGTAGATGCCTAAGGTGACAGGGACGTCACTTTAGAGAAATCACAAAGCGCAGAATATAAAACACAAACGATTTTAGAAAATCACACAGAGGCGGAAAATTAAAACTGCCAGCGCTGTGGCTAAGGCATGTTTAGTTCAAGTGTAATAGACGCTGCTTTATAAAAAAATACTATTTTATCTGTCCAGTTTCAAGTTGACATTGAACAAGAACAGCGTAACATAAAGACGTTTCATAAACTCAACGCTTTACTCCTACAAAACGGGAGCTTGCAACTTAAAGTGAGAATTTCAAGGCGGAAGATAACATAACCAGTCTTGATTAGCTGACTGTGCCAACAGGATGGGGAAAGTATTTCCAAATCATTTCTCTTACGGGAGCTAGTACCCGGCACTCTTATAACTTAACAAAAAGACATACAACCCAATGGAAACATGGGCAGGGAACCTGGACATTTCTCCAAAGAGTCAACGACACACACACATGCAAGTGACCAAGAGCGCATGACAAATGCTCAACTTCTAAATCGCTAGAGATGCGGGATCAGCAGCAGCCCGGCTGGCGGGCTCAGTGGTTGAGCATCAATCCATGAACCAGGAGGTCGCTGGTTCGATTCCCAGTCAGGGCACCTGCTGGGGTTGCGGGCTCGATCCCCAGTAGGGAGCGTGCAGGAACAGCCAATCGATGAATCTCTCTCATCACTGATGTTTCTATCTCTCTCCCTCTCCCTCTCTAACAATCAATAGAAACATATTTTTTAAGCAAGCACAACAGTAGTATTTCACACCAGTGAGATGGTTATAATTTTTTAAAAAGGGGAACCAGTGTTGGCAAGGACGGAGAGAAACCAGAACTCCCAGGGATCTGTGGGGAGGGCAGCAGTGACGGAAAGTCTGGCAGAAGAAAATTCTTCCTCCGACTGTGGCAACTTTCCTTCCATTAGTGTAAACTCGTGCCCAGCGACAAGGGAAAGGGACAGAGGCAGCCGTTCGAGTGCTTTACTTAGTACCTTCCCTTCTGCAGGCCAGAGCATCCCACAAAGTTCATCTTTGTGTCCCACAGCACCTAGCCCAGCGAGCGCCGAGACACCCAATAAACCTTTCACCTCATCTGCAATCGACAAGTTAAAGGACTCTGGGAAGATGCACACTGAGAAAATGTAAGAGCAATTTCTACAAAAGGTTTCACAGCGAAAAGGAGTGATTCTGGAAGAATTCAAAACGTGCCTTTCCCTCTCTCCAGGGCGACCGGTAAGGGGTGGTAGTTGTGAGCGCCATACTTGGCTTCCCGGTCAAAAACGTAATCAGAGGACAGAGGGCCTTGGACCGTCTTCTTAGTTGCCACCGATGTAGCAGAAGCCACTGACGTGTGGGCGCCCCGACAAAGCCCCGCCACCGCCTGCAGACGAGCGAGCTTGGAAAGCATCGTGTCCGTGGAGCAGGAGTCCCGCCAACCTGCCGAAGGAAGGAGAAGGCATGAGGTAAGCATCTTCCCGAGTCGGGTGTGCGGACTCACCAAGTGTTACTGAGCATCTGCCAGTCTACCGAGAAAGCAAGAAGTGAGCGAGCCCCAGCCGTGGCTTAATGGTTAGAGCGTCGGCCTGAGCACCAAAGGGTCGAGGTTGGGATTCCCAGTCAAGGGCACGTACCAGGAAGCCTGAGGGTAAACAAGGGAGCAGGATATAAATACTGACAGTCACACCTGACAAGCGCCAGGGATGGGATGGACACGCTGTGCTACGGGCTGGAGTGCAGAGTGAGTGAGAGAAACAATGGGGGCCAGTACTGCTCAATCACGCCCTCCGAGGCGCCTGGTAGTTCTGTGATAAGCACACACCCGCTTTAAGTCGTCGGTGCTGAGAGCGCATCAGGGACAAGAACCCACTCTGCAGGGCCAGCCACGTGGAAGCACCGGCGGACAAAAGGCTTGGTGCCGGCCTCGCAGGCTGAGCAGCCTTTCAGAGGCGCTTATGTGGGGGCACGACCGTCCGGTCCTCAGTGAGCGGCCAAATTAGCAAAACTTACGCGTGGACTCTGACTCGCTCCCCTCTAACTGGGCACACCCCGTAACCAGCGAGGTCAGGAATCAGCCGCCACACTCACCAGCTACCCTTTCTTCCCGCGGTTCAGATGGAAATGCAGATTGTTAACCCTGGATCCAGAGACGGTCTGCTGGGTCCAGTAATCCCTGAAATAAAATGCAGAATTATAAGCGTGACTGAGGAGAAGGTCCCCCCTTAGGTGGCTGAGCTCCTCCCATGCCCCCACAGGTCATCAGATCCCTTCCCCGTCAGGGCACGGACACCAGCTGTGGGCTGCATCCCCAGGAGGGGGCGTGCAGGAAGCAGCTGGATCAAAGTTTCCCTCTCACCAATGCTCTCTCTCTAAAATCAATAAAAATATATATTTTTTAAAAAATTATAACAGAATTGAGATGGACTTAAAATAGTCAGCATCAATAATCTCCTCTTCCAGGAAGCCCTGGGGACGAGGAGAGCGGGTAGAGAGCCTGCGGCCTTCGCTGTCCTCATGGGTAGAATGAGGCTGAAGCCTCAGGTCATTGCTGAGATTAAATGAGACAACGATCAAGTGCCAAACCCAGAACAACTTCCACAATATAAATATCAACAGCGCCTTGGCTTCTATTTTTAAACTAGAGATTTTTTTTTAAATAAGAGTAAAATGTTTCTACTGATTAAAAACTTAGAAACACAATCACCAGCAATTCCATTCTTTGGAGATAACCATTAGTTTTATCTATGCAGAAATACTACACAGATGAGTTCTGTCCGCCCTCCTCCACAGAACCCACCACCTAAACCCTCCTGAAGACTCCCAGGTCACCTTGTACAAACTTTTGTCACAGGCCCTGCCCGTCCCCCCACTCCCCCCCTCGCCAGAATCCCACTAGGCTCCCTAAAAGGACAACAACCTTGCCTAACATTCACTCTGCAGCCCCAGAAGCAGCCCGGTTTGGGCATTCCGTGAGCATTGTCTGTCAAATGGTGTATCAACAACAAAAAGTTACACAAAATATAACCGGTCAGTCCAAGTACATGCAGGCGTGGGGCTCCCGGAGTGCGGGCAGCAGCAGGAAGCGAGATCGGCCCTGAAGAGACGAAGCCAGTGGTCGGCAAACTCATTAGTCAGCAGAGCCAAATATCAACAGGACGACGACTGAAATTTCTTTGGAGAGCCACATTTTTTAAACTTAAACTATATAGGTAGGTACATTGTTATTAACTTAATGAGGGTCCTCCTAAGGCTTAGGGAGAGCCGCACTCAAGGGGCCAAAGAGCCGCATGTGGCTCACGAGCCGCAGTTTGCCGACCACTGGACTAAGCCATCCCTGAGCACGCTGGGGCAGCTCTAAGGGGAGGTAGTATCCTCTGAGACATTAGATTATAAGTAACTAGTCTTTCCATCAAGAGTTCACTTAAAAAAAAAAAAGACAAAAAAATAAAATTTAAAAAGAGTTCACTTCAGCCCTGGCGGGTGTGGCTCAGTTGGTTGGGTGTCATCCTATCCACTGCAAGGTCACCAGTTCGGTTTCCGGGCAGGGCACGCGCCTGGGGCTGCGGGCTGGATCCCTGGGAGCGAGCAGGAGGCAGCTGATCCATGCCTTTCTCTGTCTCCCTTTCCCCCTTTCCCTTCTTCTCTCTAAAAAAAATATTTTTATTAATATATATTTTTTTAAAAAAAAAATTCACTCCATTAGATTTAAGGACCTTCATGTGTATACGTGTGAACATGCCAGGCTATTGTCCTGCATTTAACCCCACTCAGGTCCTGAAGAAGAGAAAAAAAATTGCTCTTGACAGCAAAAATGTTAACATCGAATGTTTCCAGCAATCCACAGAATTAACAAAACCTTCTTCAAGCTACTAAATTACTCTCTCCTGTCTAATCCATCCTATTCACATTAGAACATGCCTAAAATAGAACTTCCATTAAAGGCTGCATTTTGAAGTTCATGTAGCATACACTAGGAAATATTTTTTAAAATTCACTCAGGAAAAAGTGTAAATTCAACAACCCCCCCCCAAAAAAAAAACCCTTAAAATATCCCACTTGAATAAATTTGGTTTACTCTACTTGTCGAATATTTACTTTCCTTGAGGTGACCATTCACAACAAATAGTCCTTCTCCAGCTCTGCCAGTGGGAGTGCTGGGTTTTTACATAATCTGGCGGCCGTTCAACTCAAGTGCGTCACTGGCCAGCAGCCTGAGCAGAAACTACTGGAAAAGACTGGCTCAGGCAGACAACTCCCTCCGCACACCTCCCAACCCAGCCCGAGAATCACCATCCGGAGTGGATGGGATCCAGCCCAGCCTGTGTGGCTCAGTGGTGGAGTGTGGGCCCAGGAACCACGAGGTCACAGGTTCAAGGCCCAGGCACAGGCCCGGTTGCTCACTGGATCCCCAGTAGGGGGCGTGCAGGAGGCAGCTGATCGATGATCTTTCTCATGGATGTTTCTATCTCTGCCTACCTCTCTCTAAAAAAATCAATTAAAAAATATGTATTTTGCCAAAACCGGTTTGGCTCAGTGGATGGAGCGTCGGCCTGCGGACTGAAGGGTCCCAGGTTCGATTCCGGTCAAGGGCATGTACCTGGGTTGCGGGCACATCCCCAGTGGGAGATGTGCAGGAGGCAGCTGGTCGATGTTTCTCTCTCATCGATGTTTCTAACTCTCTCTCCCTTCCTCTCTGTAAAAAATCAATAAAATATATTTTTAAAAAATATGTTTTTTTTTTTAATGTATGAGATTCAGCCCACCCTCACGAACTCAGTCAAGGGTGTGTGCACACAAGTAGCTGTAAAAAAGGCAGCGTGTGGGGGAAATACAAATAAGCCAGCCTCTTTGAGGGGAAAATGCCTAATTAAGAATTTTTATTTAAAGATCGCTGGGTTTTGGAGGGTAGAGGACGCATCATTAATCTCAAACATCATGAAAAACGGTAAACCCCAAACAAGAAACTTTTTTATTGAGCTTTGTTTTTCATCAGAAACACTTGGATCCTGTTCATGGTCAGGAACTAGCTCCTCGGCAGGGCCCCAGGGGTTCCGATGAAGGAAGTCTTTCATTCCCTGCAAACGGTCTCTCCCAGCCGATAAGATAAGGAGCCCGGCTCCCGCGTCTGCAGAGCCTGGGGGTGAGGAGTGTCTCAAACTAAAGCCACTTCGCCCCAAAGTCACTCCTTCTTAACCCCCTAACTTATCACACTTACCCAGCAGGTAAACGGAACCCCACGATGGTGGGCGATGCCGCAGGAAAGGGGGCGGGGGGGGGGGAGGGCAGGTCGTCCGGCGCGGCTGGGAAGGGCCAGGGAAGGCGGCCTCGGTGAAGCCCTGTGGGCACCGGCCCACCCACCCAACCTGCAGGCACCTCCACTCCCGCCGGGCTGACCCCGACAAAGGTGGAGGGAGGGGGGACCGGCAGGTGGGCCAGGCCCGGGAGCTGCGGGAGGGCGCCCGCAACGAAAGCCACGGCGACCAGCACTTCCCCGCCGCGTCCAGACGCACCCCCAGGCCGACCTCCGGAGCCCAGGGTGCCCGTGGCGCCCCAACGCCTCCTTTCCGGGAACCCGGGCGCGCAGACTCGTCGGGCTCGGGCCGCCGGCTCCGCCCGCCCTGGAAGGCGAAGGTGCCACATCCACATCCACAGCCTCTGCGCCTCCGGCCTCCCCCCTCGCCCGCGGCCGCCGGGCCCGTGACGCCGCGCCGGGTGCAGGGGCGGAGCCTGCGGCCCGCGGAGGCCCAGCGCGACCTCCGCTCCCCCGGCCCCGGCCCGCGCGGATACCTGACGGCGCCTCCGGCTCCGGAACCAGCGGCTACGTCTCGGCGGCAGCGCTCGGCGCCGCGCGTCAGGGACTTTAAGGTGCGGCGTCCGCCCCGCCCCCGGGACGCCCTCGCTTCCCATTGGCTGACGTGGAGGGCTGAGCACCAATCGCCGTGGGCCCCGTAGCCCCGCCCACCCCGCCAGCCACGCGAGCGCGCGCCGCGGACCGGGCCTGGAACCGCGGTTTGGAGCCGCGCTCGCGCCTCCGGGGCCCGCTGCTCGGAGCCGCTGCCGGGTCCCCGCGCCCCGCGCCCCCGCCGGCGATGCCTCTCCCTCGGCCCCGGCCCTGCGGACCCCGCGACTGTGCGCCCGGTCCCTGGCCTCGCAGGGCCTCAGGGCGCCAACGTCAGCCCCACCCAGACGCGCTGCGGCCCCCTCGCCCTCGAACCCGGTGGCTGCGGCTCTGCACCCACCCCCAGCAGCCACCGCGGCCGGAGAACCCCGCCGCCCAGTCGCTGCGTAGGTGGCCTAAACGGTTGCAATGCACCGTCCGTTCCTCTGCGGCGCCCTCACACCTGTTACAAAACTCAGAGCTCAGTGTCACGCGAAGCTCGGAAGGGACTGGACATCATGTGGTCTCTCTCTGCGGGATGTTGGGTAACAGGCGGGAGAGGGCCAGCCACCTACGCAGGTTGTCCCGAAGGGGAGGGTCCGCCCAGCCCTGTGTGCGGCCGCGAGTCTCCAGGGGCAGCCGCAGGCGGGGACAGAGAACCAAGTGGGCACCGCGGTCCACTAGGCCCACGTGATCAGGGACAGAGACCCAAGTGGGCACCGCGGTCCACTAGGCCCACGTGATCAGGGACAGAGGACCCAACTGGGCACCGCGGTCCACTAGACCCACGTGATCAGGGACAGAGGACCCAACTGGACACCACAGTCCACTAGACCCACGTGATCAGGGACAGAGACCCAACTGGGCACCACAGTCCATTAGACCCACGTGATCAGGGACAGAGGACCCGACTGGGCACCGTGGTCCACTAGGCCCACGTGATCAGTCCGGCTCCCAGCGGGAACAGGTAGCAGCTCCCAAATGTAACCTTGAGATCTGCTTGTTCATCATTCACTGGGGACAGGTCAACCAGAGGGTGACGTGAGCTGGGCTAGTGCACCTGGAGGGCCTTTGTCAGCCCCAGGCCTAACGGGAGAGGTTTCCAGAACCCACACCTGCCTGGGCCACGGCCACGGAGATGGAGCTGGGGGATCAGGATCATCCTCTCTGCCTCTACGGGTGGGAGCAGGTGCTTCCGAGGTCACACGGGGGGCGTGACACCCCAGATGTGAGTCACTAGTTATCTTGTCCCCAGGGAGCAAGAGGCACGCGCGCGCGCGCGCACACACACACACACACACACACTGGGCACGTGCCTCCTCTCCTGCCAGGGTGGTCCCAGGCTGAGTGGCCCGGTGCCAGCCCTGGAAGGCAGTCCTTGCGGGTGAGCCTGTGGGGACACAGACAGGGTGGGGAAGGGCAGGGACACAGATGGGGTAGGAGGGCAAATGGCAGACGTTGGACACACATAAGCCGCTGAGCAGGAAGGAAAGTCACAGCTGGACGGCAGGGGCCGGAACACGGTGCGGGCACAGAGGCAGGGCCCAGATTTGCAGCTGCCCAGAGCAGGACCCCAAAAGGGATTCTGTCCTCCTGGGCCCCACCTGCCCTAGACGAAGGTCACTTACTCCCGCTGTTGGGGCCACTGGAACTCACCGAGAGCAGGCCTGTGCCTTTTTCTTTTCCTTTCCTTCTTTCTTTTTTTTTTTCCCCCTCTCCCTCCACTACCCTGAACAGTGTGATTAATTACTGGAAGTTAGCTGGTTCTGCCCCAGGGGTCAGAGAGAAATCATTTCCCCACGTTTCTGCTCTTCCAACCTGGGCAGGTGTGTGAGCCAAGCCCAGCTCTTGGAATGATTACAAAGCCAGGGGCCCAGGCTCTGAGTTCACGCCAGGGGCGGACCAACCAACGTGTGAATGGCACAGGCTGGGACGCTCTGGGACTCACAGATAAGGGACTCTTTAACAAAAGTACTTCCGTAGGCAAGAAACTGCTGAGAATGTCTGGATTTTATCTCTTCTTTCTTATCGGAAAAATGCAATAGGTACAGAGAGCATGGTAATATTTTATAGCTTCTCTCCTAACCGTTCTTTTTCAGCCTAACTCGGCCTTGGAGACGTGGACTTGAAAGCAGCTTGTTTTCAGCCAAGAAGCAGAACGAACGGCTCCATTGGCATGTACTTTACTTGTGCAGCCTGGACACGTGGAAGGACGGAGCGTACATGGCAAAGGTTTTCGAGCCCCTAAACCTATTCACAGGTCCCAATATCCAACTACCCGGGAGCCGTGCAGCTGAAAGAGAGAGACTGACCCCATCGCACACATCCCGCCTAAATCAGCTTCCTCAGTCCCGTCAGCACATGTCCCTTGAGTGCCCAGTGCCCGAAGCTGCAACGGTTTCGCACCAGGCGAGAACGTGCGGGCCCCTAGCAAGGAGGGGACGTCGGGAAACGCACCTGCAACGGGTGTGCACGCAAATCTGCACCTCTGACCGTGGGAAGAAGTAGCCGCTACATTTAAAAGGAAAGAATTGTGTTTTTTTTTAAAAAAAATATGTTTTTATTGATTTCTTTTAGAGAGAGAGGTGGCCAGTTCTTACATGGGGCCTGAGCTCTACAACAGAGCTGCGTCCAGAGGGGCGCCTCTGAGAGGGCCTCAGACGGAGACGCTGTGTGCCCAGAAGGCTGAGCAGGGAGAGAACAGGAAATACCAGCAGAGGGATGGCGGCCAGCCTGCCCTGTGAGGCTCACACGGCTAGGGGTGAAGTCTATTGAAGTCAACTCAATAGCAAATGATTACCAAGGGACTTGGCTGTGGAGCTGAAAAGTCAGCTAATTCTTGATATGGAACCAGAATAACTATGTTATTTTGAACAGGTGACTTACAGATTCGAGTGCATAATCGATTTTACAGCTGAAAAGCTTTAAAGACCTAATCTAACACTTTTTACGACAGGGAAATCCAAGGTCCCAGGCGAAGGGCCCCAGCCGGTCTTACGAAATAGGACATAGGGTGGCCAAGAAGCCAGGTGGTCTACCCATCACGCTCCCTGCTCAGGACATTTAATCAGCAGAAAGAACGTCAACTCGGAACAAAAAAAATGGCGGAAGTAAACATTTTTTGACAAAAAGGTTAGTAGTGAGTCAATAGCAACATTTACTTGGAAAATATTTACATTGCTCATTGACTTCAAAATAAAATAAGAGAAACCTCAAGTACTAGTTGAATATTCACACCCTTATCTATCCGGGAACTGGGAAGCCCAGTGTATTTCGCAAGGACGGTTTATTGACTGCATGAAGGCTAACTCGGAGTGCCCGGAGTTGGATAACGTTGGTTACTTTCCTTTGGCGAACTTGAATTCTGACTCCTGTTGAACTATCGTAAAAAATAATAATTAACGTAAAATAATGCAAAGTTTTCTCCTAAAACTGTTGACTTCAATAAGTAGGGTTTTAAGGTGTTTTTTAACTTCAAAGTTAAATGGTATTAAGTAGATAGAATATGGCATCACACATCATTTCACCTTTGTCGAAGACACGTAAGGTTTAGTTTGCTCAGAATGTTGCCACGAGTAGCTCAGCATTTCGGACCGTTGAGGCACAGACAGCGAACAGTGCCAGCCCCGGGGTCCGGGCACGGCGCCCTCTGCATGCGTGGCTGTCACACCCTCAACAGAGGCATCCGGGCTTTCTCTTTCCTTTTGACACAGGTTCTCTCCCAGAAGGATTTGAGTTATAACCATTAATTCAACCCCTAAATTCGGGCTGAGAAATTACACGCTTCCCGGCCACCTCAGGTGTGATTTATTGCATTGATTAAACTAACTGACTTTTGTTCTGAGTCCGAATCCGTTTCAATCTAGACCAGTGGTTCTCAACCTTGGCTGCACATTAGAATCACCTGGGAATCTTTTTAAAATCCCAATTTCTGGGCCTCGTCCTCCAGAAATTCTGTTTCTATGTTATGGGGTGAGGCAGAGAAGACAGAAAATGTCTTCTCTGGCATTTTCTCCCCCCAGCAACTTCTCGTTGTTTCGTAAACAGTGCAGCGGTTTCACATTCAAATCAAGGCAGATTAAAAAGCCCACCCGAGAAGACTTCCTCCAGCCCACGCCTCCCAGCCACGCCCATGTGGACAACCCTGTGTGTTGGCTTCCTGCGTGTCCGTGCAAACAGAAGCCACACCAACACGCCGGTCCCCTCCCACTCTCTCACACCGCACCTGCGGGCTCTCTGCACCTTGCCGCTGCCGCCCGGAGCTCTCCCAGGCCCTGGGGAGGCGGCCTCTGTCTTCTGTTTACAGCCGCGTTAGCAGCCCCGTATTGCAGATAGCTGGGCTGCGTCCAAGCTTGCTGGGCAGTGTCTCCACAGATAACCTTGTCTGCGACCCTTCACGAAGGCATATCTGTAGGTTGAAGTCCTAGCAGCGCCATTGCTGGGTCAGAAGACTGGCCTATATGTTCCATGTCAGGCCGTCTCAGGCAGGGCTGGAGGAGAGGGAAGGGGTCGCTCAGTGTGCGGAGCGGGGCCTGGGCTGGTCTCTGCCCGGAGACCGTGCGGAGGGAGACAGAGGGTTAGACATGAGGAAGCCAGAGCCGCCTGCCACGGCGGGGCATCCGGGCATCGCTGTTCCCTGAGGAGTTGATTTCTATTGATTCCTCCATCTGTGTGGGCGGGAAAGCAGACGCTGGGAACCACTCTTATCAATGTGACATTTCCTTCCAATCATTTCCAACTCAGTCAAGTTTTGTGGATGAAAAAGGGGCCATACACTAACCTTGACAAGCTCAGGGGAGGCCTGTGTGGCGGCCTTCCAAACTCAGAGAACTGACATCCCCACCCAGGCCGGTCTGAAATGGAGACTTAACTCAAAGCGCGTCATGGCAGGTGGTCCTGTCCGAGGCCGGCACCTTCCCTGCCAAAGGTCAACCTTGACCTGAACGGAGCCACCTGTTGTGTTTTTGCACCTGAGATAACAAACCTTTGAAAGGTCCGAGCAGTCTCCTTTCCCAGACTCCTCAGGGCACAACCTCCTCCCAGAGCAGCGACCAGGGAGCCCTCATTGTCATCTGGTCTCCGGAATACCATCTCCATGTGCTGCAAATGTTAACTCTCCAGCACCCACCAATGTGAAGGAAGCATGTGTCTATCATTTTACTCGTTAGCCAATCCCAGAGGTTTCCCGCTTGCTTCCTCCCGCCTCCCTAGTCTACCACCAGTGGATTTCATGGAGCCCCCTGATGCCTCCTCTTCTGATTCTAAGGTATAACTGCCCTTCTCTGGAGCAGTTTCTCAGTCTTTTGAGAATCTGCTTCCCTGCAATTGTTGTCTCCCTCCTTCTCAAATCAATACAAACAAATTTTAACAGAAATAAATAAATCAACAAATAAACTCCCATCACCCAAAACAGTGTTGGCACAGAACAGGGACTCACTTTGTGCAGGGGACGAGGGGAGGGGAGAGGAGCTATAGAATCACCTTTATTTCCAGTGCTGACACTTTACAGGGAACTACAGAAGGCCCAACAGCTCTCTGATCATTTTTAAAGATTTTAATCAAATATTTCACATGATTGGCAGCCCCATGTACACTTTCAATCACTCTGGAGTTACCAGGCCCACGTCGCAGGCTCTGGTCTCTTCTTAGCTGCGTGACCCTGGGCGCGTCCCGGCCTCACTGAGTCTGTCCCTTAGGTAGTATCCCTAGGACTCAGTTTACCTACCAGTAAAGGCGGGGTAACCTGTGGGCAGAAGATCTAACGAAACACTTAAGGAAGACAGAGACGGAAGTGGCCGGTGGGCATATGAAGAAGCAGCAATGTCATCACCATCAGGAAGTAGACAGTGAAACCACAATGCGGGACCGCCCGTGCCTGCCAGTCAGAGCGGGAGGAAAAGGTCGCCAATCTCAGTGCTGGCCGCTTGCTCTCCTTGTCCCCACAGCAGGCTCTGGGTTTCCTCCCTCTTGGGGGGTGGGGAGGGCGGCGGGCTGCTTTCTGCTTCTCTTTCCCGAAGTCTGTGTCTTCCCACTTCTTAGACTGTTAGATGCTTCCCTTCAACTGGCCTTAAGGTGGAATTGTGTGTGTGTGTGTGTGTGTGTATGTGTGTGTGTGTTTAAAATTATTGATTGATTAGCCCTGGCCAGTTTGGCTCAGTGGATAGAGCACTGGCCTGCTGACCAAAGGGTCCCAGGTTTGATTCCAGTCGAGGGCAGGTACCTTGGTTGCAGGCTCCTCCCCAGCCCAAACCCTGGTCAGGGCTCTTGAAGAAGGCAACCAATCAATGTTTCTCTTACATCGATGTTTCTCTCTGTCTTTCTCTCTCTCTTCCACTCTCCCTAAAAATCAATGGAAAAATAATCTTGAGTGAGGATTAACCAAGAAAAAAAATGATGCATTGATTAGACCAGGGGTCCTCAAACTTTTTAAACAGGGGGCCAGTTCACTGTCCCTCAGACCGTTGGAGGGCCGGACTACAGTTTAAAAAAAAACTATGAACAAATTCCTATGCACACTGCATATATCTTATTTTGAAGTAAAAAAACAAAATGGGAACAAATACAATATTTGTATTTGCATGTGGCCTGCGGGCCGTAGTTTGAGGACCCCTGGATTAGACTGAGGAAGGGAGACAGAGAGAGAGAAATCGATTTGTTGTCCCACTTATTCATGAATTCATTGATTCTTGTATGTGCCCTGCAGGGATGGACCCTGCAACCTTAGCACATTGGAACAACACTCTAACCAGCTGAGCGACGGGGCAGGCTCCTTCCGGACTCTGAAGAACCTGTAGAGTAGGTCTAGGAGTGCAGAATGCCCTGGAAATCTGGAAAGCGGGTGTTGATTTAATTTGCAGCCACTAATAACAATTCTGTAAAGCCGCTTCGCTCATGCTATGAAACGACCCTACGTGTGTGCTTGCATATACTGCCTGGGAGTGTAGTTGCTGTGTGTGTGTCTAGCCGTGGTCTGAAACGGATGGCGTGAGAAAGCAGGTTAGGGTCAAAGTCCTCTCTATTCATGAATGCCAGCTGGAAGGGGAAGGGTACAAAGAGACAACATCTGATAATCACAGTCAGTCAACGCTTTGCTTGTGGACAGCAAGAAGCAGTCCCGGGGGAAACCCTTACAAAAGCATTTGTTAGACACATACATCATAGGCCGAGTCTAAGGATGTGGTTGGAAAGCCACCGGGCCTTGGAACAAGCGCAAGCACGGTCACACCTGGGGCATTGCTCTGCTAGAAAGTGTAGATGCAGGAAAAGCCGGAATGACAGCACCCGCGCTCGCCCACAAGCAGCGAGCCTTCCCTGCCGCCCGGCCCTCTCTCTACCCGGGGTCTGTGGTCCTGGTCCCTGAGAGCAACGACATTGCCCCACATCTTAGGGAAACCCAGCTCCTTGTTCCGGTCTGGCCTCTGTCCCCTGGACTGCCTGGACCCACGGAACGTGACTTTTGAGGAACCGGTGAATAGTTCTGAAGGAGTGTTGATCAGTGTGTGAAAACGAGTAAGATAATAGCTGCTCTACTACAGTACCTGCATTTTTTTTTTATCTCATCCGGCCCCTACTGTCTTTTAGAAAGTACCATGCACTGTTTGGGGACACTTTTCTTCCTTGGAATAGAAGGGAAAGAGTCTAAGCAGTAAATCTTACATAATTAAATAATAGATGTTTTCACATCTCATAGGGTCACATAAACATAAAGTCTTCACTTAATTTGAGAGAAAGGATGGGTATTTTCTATCGTTCCTGATCATAATACAACTTGATATTTCAAGATGACAATAGTGCCAGGCCAGCGTGGCTCAGTGGTTGAGCATCAACCTATGAACCAGGAGGTCACTGTTCAATTACTGGTCAGGGCACAGGCCCGGGTTGCAGCCTCAATCCCCAGTAGGGGGCGTGCAGGAGGCAGCCGATCCATAATTCTCTCTCATTATTGATGTTTCTATCTCTCTCCTTCTCCCTTCCTCTCTGAAATTTAAAAAAAAAAAAAAGATGGCAATAGTTCATAATACCAGCAGTGTGCTTTTACCTCATAGAAAGTCATTGACGGTTAAAAGTAATTATTAATGGCACGGGCTACCGAGAAGTAACAAGGAAGGTGGTATTCCTGTCGATGTCAGTGGGCCTCCCTCAAACAAAGATGAGAATGAAACATACAAGACCTCGTTGCTCCCTCGTTGCTCGGGGGCGTCTGGGTTTCTGAGCTATGGGCTGGCTACAAACCACACCACACAGAAAACCAGAGGCAGAGAACTCCAAATGACGCTGGCGAGCCAACGTCTCGGAGGAATGAGCCGTCGGCAGGTGACAGCAGCAGCAGCTAGGGTGGCCCACGGCCCTGGTTAAGCGCCTGCAGTGGATCCCTTAGGAATATGCGTGTGTCCCCAGGAGCTCCGCGCACCCGGGAAGTGTTTCTTTCACGTCCCAGACACCCGTGTGCGTGTCCACCAGCCTCCATGGAGAGTCTGTTTGGAACAAGAATTGTGCTCAAGTTCGGATCCTAAAGGCAGGTCTAAACACGTTGGGTTTTACGCTTTGAAAAAAGCGTCCGTTTTCCAGCGCGGTGCGCGCAGGGACGCAGCTCCCCCACCTTCGGCGGGTCCGGGGAGAAACCCCCGGGTCTGGGCCAGCGCCCCAGTGTGAACAGGGGAGCAGTCAGCTACGAAACGGGGAGCGCCTTACCCTGCGGATGAACTAACAGCCGTGAGGACGCCGTCCCAGGTCCCGGGTGTCCGCAGCATCTAGGGTCGCGGCTCCCTCGCGCCCACATCCCCGGCGCCCAGCACCCAGACTCCCCAGAGAAACTCTGCGGCGGAGGAGGCTGGACCGAACAGGAGAGCCGGGCCAGCGCCACCGGCGGGGAAGGGCGCGCAGACACCCGCGCACCGGGAGGGGCGCCCCTGCGCCTCGGTGCCCCGCGGCGGAGCGGGGGGCCTCTCGGCTACGCCACTCACTCGAGAGTCCGGTGAAGCGGCGGCCCGCGGGGCTGCAAGCTCACAGATGAGGGGCGTAGAAAGGGGCCAGGTAGGGGGGCCCGAGGAAGGGCGCAAAAGGGCCCCCGGCGGCGGCGACGGCCGTCAGCGGGAAGGAGACGGCGGCGGGGAAGAGCACGTTTGCCGCGGAGTAGGAGGGAAAAGTCTGGAAGGGTGGCGCGCCTGGGCCTGGGGGACCCGGGCTGCCCCCCGAGCCGCCGCCGCCGCTCCCCGTTGCCGCCCCGGGAGCCCCGGCCTGCGCCGCGCCGTCGGCGCCGGGGTTCTGCTTCTTCCACTTGGTCCTGCGGTTCTGGAACCAGATTTTGACCTGCGTCTCCGTGAGGCTGAGCGACAGCGCCAGGTTCAGGCGCTCGCACACCGACAGGTAGCGCGTGGCGCGGAACTTGCTCTCCAGGGCCACCAGCTGCTCGTAGGTGAAGGCGGTGCGCGCGCGCCTCGGCCGGGCGCAGCTGGGCTCCGTGCGTCGGCGCCGCGGCCGCGGGGACCCCGGGGACCCCGGGGAGCCCGCCCCGCGGCCCGCGCCGCCCTCCCCGGCCGCCAAAGCCGCGGTCCGCGCCTCCGGGGAGCTCCGCGGACCCGCCTGCAGGCGCGCTGCCCGGCCCCGCCGCGGCCCGCCCGCATCCTCGGCGTCCTCCTCCTCCTCCTCCGCGTCCTCCGAGCACTCCAGGGGGGACGCCGCCTCCGCGCCCGGGTCCGCAGCATCTAGGGGAGCAGGGGGCGGTTACCGAAGCCCGCAACCGCGTCCGCCCGCCGGTCCGGACCCCCAGACCTCCTTGGGGTCCCTAACCCATCCCAGCTCATCTGAGCCGGCCCTTCTCGGAGTCGCAGTTTAGGGGTGCAGTACCCCTTGCCTTTCACTCTGTGGTATTTTGAAGGAATGACACCCCGCCTTAAGAACAAATAATGACCTTATTGGACAACCTGGCGAGGGGGGGGGTCATTGCACATTAAGACGTTGGGACGCCCAGAGCGTTTGGGCCGCGTCCCCCGTCATTCGGAGCTGTTTGGTCTGGGACTCCCGGCAATTAAAACAGCGCCCTTAGGCCCCTCCCTCAAGAGAAAGCCCTTCCCATCTCCTCTCTCCCGCGGCTAATAGAGTTTCAGATTTGTGCGGGGTGGATCGATAGATGTCATCTATTAAAGGTAAGTTTTAATCGAGCAATATTAGGATCAGACAGGGGAAGGGGGTTGGAAGCCGGTACCTGCAAGCTGTAGGCAGGAGATACGCGGAGGCCAGTAATAGAATATCGATCATGGGGAGGCGGGCGGGGAGCGCGCCCCTCGGAGGGGCGATCCTGACAATTACCGGGCTGACCGCCCAGCCCCAGCGCGGCCACCAGAGGCGCCCCGAGCCCCAGACAATCAGCGCCCAACTTGGGGAGGGGGACCGGGAGGACGCGCGCATCCAGCTCCCCCCACCCCCATCCCCAGCTTGCGCCTCTGACCCAAGGCGTCTCTCCAGGGAGCCTCGCGCCCACTCCCCAACCCCCCCCCCCACCCCACCCAGGGGGTCCTGGTGCCCTTTGTCCTTCCTTCCAGAGACACACACACGTCCCTGGACCCTCACCAGGTGTCCACCAGGTTAGGAGCAAGCCCAAGGGGTTTGGAGCCCTGGCCAGTGTGGCTCAGTGGACAGAGCATCAGCCCACGGACTAAAGGGTCTCGTGTTTGATTCCAGTCAAAGGCAAGTACCTCGGTTTCAGGCTCCATACTGACGTGCAGGAGGCAACCAATCATGTGTTTGTGTCTCTCTGCTTCCCTTCCATTCTCTCTTAAATAAGGGGGGGAGACTAAAAGCCTCCCATCATTTCACCCCCCCCCGCCACTGTGAGCGGGGGGTGGGGGGGCAGCGGGGTCTGCAGGCTTCTCTGGGTGGTTGGCAGTGGGCACCAGGTGGTAAACTTGACCGCCATCCTCACTAGGACCTCGAGGGCTGGTGAACCTCAGCTTCCCCATCCATAAAATGGGGCGATGTTCACGACGCTGTCTCGCAGGTTCTGACGTTTTTCTGACTTTTATCCCAACCGCTAGCAGGTCCTGGCACGTGGCGGGAGCGGTAAACGCCGGATAAAGGAATGAGTCTGGGCCAGGTGGGCGCTGCGTGTTCGTTTCCACCGCGAGCAAATCAGAGCTGTGTGAGCGGGGACGGGGCTCCGGGGGCCAGTCCCTCTCCTGGAGGCCTCCTGCCTCCTTCAGCGCCAGGGCGGGCTCCCCTCGCCAGCGCCTTCCCCTGCGGAGCCGCCTCTCGGGGCCATTCCCGCGTCCCCGTCCGCCCCCTCCTCCCCACTCCACGCACACACACCTCTCCATCGCGTCCCTGAGCCGGGGCCTCCCCAAGCCCGGGCCTCCTCGCATCCTTACCAGGGGTCTCGCGCGGGCCGGCCTGGTCCCCGGAGCCCGCATCCTCCCCCGCTCCGGCCTCCGCCAAACTTTTCCTGGCTTCCCGGGGAGCAGGGCGCAGGGCCGGGAGCGCCGCGCGGGTGAATTTCTGCGGGTCCAGGATGTCCAGGACGGAGAAGGAGAGCTTGGGGGCGGAGGGAGCCGCCTGGGCCCCGCCGTCCTGCCAGGCCAGCATGCCCGCCAGCCGCGCTCCGGCTCGTCTTCTTCGGTGGCTCCTCCGCGGTCTCCAGCCGGTGGGAGGGTCGGGGCGGCCGAGGGAAGCTGGGGAGGGGGCGGGAGGGCGGGGCGGGGAGCGCCGCGGGGGGCTGCGCGCGGATTGGCACTTGCTCGGTCGAGGCCCCCACCACCTGCAGGGCGCGCGACCAGCAGCCTGGACTGTCCGCGCCTCCCCGGGGCGCAAGCCTCGGCCAGGGCGCCTCGGTGCGCGCGCCCGCTCCGCGCGCCTCCGCCCAACCGCAGGGACTACCGGAGGGAGAGAGAGAGGGAGGGAGGGCTGGGGCTTTCATCCCAGGCCCCAACAGACACATACTGTTGGCTTGCGCCCTTTCCCCAGGCACCCGCCTTGGCATGG
Organism: Myotis vivesi; assembly: GCA_035771395.1. NCBI lineage: Eukaryota > Metazoa > Chordata > Mammalia > Chiroptera > Vespertilionidae > Myotis > Myotis vivesi. The sequence continues at coordinate 1,565,065 of JAWPEG010000007.1, forward strand.
GGGATGCGGTTCCAGGACTGATTACTTCAAGGCAACGCCCAGCTCACCTGCTGCCTCGCTAGCGAAGCTCAGTGATGGCCTGAGACCTGGTCGCCTCGGATTTGACCCCCCCCCCCGTCCTCCCAGTTTACAAAGCCGTGGGCCTTGCGCGATCTCACCGGATCCTCAGGCTTCTCAGAGCATCCTTGGGAGGTGGGCGTGGCCTGGCTAGACTACGATCCCCATTTTAAAGATGGGAAAATTGAGGCTCAAAGATGAGAAGTGAGTTGCCCAGGGGCACTGCTGGCTGGTGACAGAGTCTGGACTCAAGCCCAGTCTTCTTCTCCTGGACAGTCCCTCCTGCTGTCCCGGAAGTGGAGGAAGACAATCCTGCCCTGGGCCGGCTTTCCCTTCCACCTCAGGGCAGGGGTTTGGAAAGATATCCCAGTCCCTCAAAGGTAGCCCATGGCTTTGGAGACTTTGGCAGGTCTCAGGTTCAAAGCCAGGTGAGCCAGGTGGGCCGGTGAGCCCTGTGGGCCGGTGAGCCCTGTAGGTCAGGTGGGCCTGGTGGGCCAGGTGAGCCAGGTGAGGGTGGCTGCCTGGCTGGCTGAGACCTCAAGCACAACCCTGGTGCCCTGCAGGCCTCCCAGCCCCAGATTTGATCATTTACAACAGAAATTGGGCCTCTGGGGAGCAGGGTGATAACATGTTTGACCTCCACCACGCCCAGCCCCAAGAAGTTAAAGGTTGAAAGATGTTTGTCTGGTTTGAGTTTGCAGTCAGGGGGCAGAGACCATAGAAACGGCCCACTGGCCCCACCGAGTCCTGTGGGACAGTGGACATCGGTCCTGGGGGCAGCGCAGCAGCCGCCCTGTCTCACATGCCTTCTCCTCCCGTCACTGGGCCACCGCCTCAGAGCCCAAGCATCGATCTCATTCCCTGAGCTTCTCCCAACCACTCCGCCCAGAAGCACCCCTAACACGCGGCCCTTTCTTCCCACCCCCTGGGGTGTCAAACAGTGGCTTGGCAATTACCATTGTCCAAGCAGGTAGGTAGGCAGGGGAGGAGAAACCCATCAAAGTGCTGGGCTGCTGATCCCTTCTGTTGTTGGAGAGTCCGCCTCGCAGGCCCCTTGTAGCTTTTCTCATTCAAACCTCGGGGCTCCTCCCAGGGGCGGCCACGGTGTCCCCTGGGGACTTGAAAGCCCAGCCGAAATGCCAGCCCGCCCCGTCCTCAAGCCCAGATGGATTGTGCTTGAAAAGGAAATCGGAAGGAAGTGCAGTGTACGCCCAAGCCCACTGGCCCGCCTCCCGCCAGAGGGGAGGCCCACCTGTGAGAACCAGAGAGAAGTCCGCCTGCCCTGCCGGGAACCCCACAGCGGGGCCAGGGCCCGGGTGCGGACTGCAGACCATTCCCGAGACAGAGAGGGGACTTGCCTTTCTGTGTTGACAGCTCTTCTCACTCAGTTCTCACTTGTTTTTTTTCTTTTCTTTCATCTTCCTTTTCTTCCTCCCTCCCTCCCCGTACTGACCTCAGCCCCCTTTTACTTTTTAACAACCCGCTCATATTCTCTGCCAGGTTAGGCCCTCAGGCTGGCCAGAAGTCACCTCCTGAGGTCATCCAGACTGGGCATCTCATGTCCACCTGTGACAGGCGGTGAGGCCATTTTCACGGGGAGGGGGGGTGGCCTTCCGGAGGCACCCCCCCTCCCCGTACCCCCAACCAGAGGGACAGGGGAGGTCAGGACAGCCAAGGCCCCCGCTGGGTCCTTTTCACTTCACTTTACAAACGCTCAACGTTTTTTGTTTAGATGATATGAACCCTTCTCCTTGGGTGGGAAACATTTCCCTGGAGGCCACAGGCGCTGGACACAGGAAAGGGGCCGAAGGGGAGAAGTGCTGCGTTGGAAAGTCAGGAACACGTCAAGGCCACGTGCGTTAAGACAGCGGGTCTATAAGAACTTCCTTTAGTTGTTTTTACATTTCTCTTGCCCTTTATTGTGCCTGTGTCTCTGACATGTGTGTTCAGGGCAGCATAAGGGTATGTGAACCCTCACGCTCAGAACTTGGCTTCTGGAAATAGCTGACACAGTGAGGTGAGAAACAGTGAGGTGTCTCCCACACACGTGGGAGGAATAGGAACCCCCACTTACTCACCACCTTACAGAGAAACCCCTCACCCCCAGAGCCAGCTGAACTCTCCAGTCTGGCGCTGGAGAGCGGGCCTTGGGGAATTGTTTTCCTGGCCACCTGCTCTGTCAGTGACCCAGAGGCAGCGAGACCTCCTGGAGGCACAATTTGGTGATGTGCTGACTCGCTCACATCCTCACACCTGTATTTATACCCACGGTATCTTATCTAATAAAGAGGGAATATGCAAGTTGACCATCATGCCGTAAAGGTCAAGATGGCTGCACCCACAGCGGAGGCCGAGTTCCGTAATGAGCCTGAATGAGCAATCAGCAGGGACATGAGGCTGCGTGGCGCTGGGCTGGGGCAGGGGACATGAGGCTGTGCCCCCCGCTTGGTGGGGCTTGACAGGGGACCTACCAGGCCGTGTCCCCCGCTTGGTGGAGCTTGATGGGGTGGGGCTGGGTGGGTCTGGATCTCGCCCAATGTGGGTGGGGCCGGCCAGATCTGGGTCTCGTGCGATTTCGAGGTGCCGTGGGTGGGTGAGGACTTGACTCTGGTTCCTGTGGTGCACCCCAGACTCTGACAGGAGGAAGATTTTCATATACATTTTACTAATTTTCTTTCACCTCTGACACTTCTATTATAGAGAAAGGGCAAATAGCAATATTAAAATGTTTCCTCTAATTAATTCTCTTTTAATGTGCACGAATTTCGTGCACTGGGTCACTAGTTCTTAAATAATAAATGTATACGTATCCAGCCAGCTCCCCCAACCCCACCCACTCCATCCCGTGCGTGCGTGCAGGTGGTTTGTTTTTCCAGCTGGACGTTAGCATTCTGCCTGAGCGCTGTCTTTAAATTGCTTGGATGGTCCTCGGGCTCCACCCTGATGGCAAGTGATGGCTGCAAGGAGCTGGGGATCAATATTCACTGCAAGTGACCTGAGCTGATAACGCCATCAAGACAATGCGCCCCTTATACTTACCTGGCAGGGGAGATACCATGATCACGAAGGTGGTTTTCCCAGGGCGAGGCTTATCCATTGCACTCCGGATGTGCTGACCCCTGCGATTTCCCCAAATGTGGGAAACTCGACTGCATAATTTGTGGTAGTGGGGGACTGCGTTCGCGCTCTCCCCTTAAAAAAAGAAAACGAAAAAAAAAAAAAGAAAAAAAAGACAATGCGCCCCATTCACGCGGCAGCTGAGAGGGGGCAGCATCAGGGATGTTGTGTTAAATGACCCCGTAGTTTCTGGGGCTATTTAGTGAATTCCATCCAGAGAGTATCTTTGCGGAGAAAGCGGAGGCTGTTCCGGAGGCGCTGATGCAAATCAATGGTGCTCCACGCCCTGAGCTATTTCACAGCCCAGTGGCCAGGACTCCAGCCCCGCCTCGGCCTCAGGGCGCGCTGCCCGCCAGCAAGCTGCTAACAATGGAGAGAATTTGCGGTAGATGTAGAGGAAGGCAATGTGACAAGCCCCATTAAAGCCCCTTAGATACCATCTCATGTTCCTGAAACAAAATACAACTGAGATTCTGGAGGTGAAACTCTGTGGGTTGGGCCAGCCCTCGGGGTAGGACATATACGCCAAGGAGACAGCTTCATAGGGCACAGCGTGGTGACAAGGGGTGCCAAGAGCTGCGCCCCGGGACTTCCTCCGCGCAGAGGGTCTGCGGGACGGGAGGGGGAGCGGTGGCTTTTCAAAGAAAACCCGCAGCAGCGGGACCTGCTGGTAAATGTTCACCTGCCCCTCTCCCCTTGCTGCCTGGGAGTCACAACTGATGGCTAGCGTTTCCCCCTCCCCACCAGGGCCTGGCGTTCTGGCTGCCCAGCAGAGCAAGTTTCCCTTTGAAAAACCCACCTGGGAGACTTGGATTGGCGACCGTTCCAGGTGGAGCCTTCCCACCCGTGGTCCCCAGACTGCGACCAAAAATGGAAATGTTTAGTCAATGTATATTGCTTTAAGAAGTTAGCATTTCTTCTTGGAAAGCAACAGCTTTTTAAAAAATCAACTTCTTTGTCCTAGAAATGTCCAAGAAACATCAAAGAAGGGGGATAAAGCAACGAGGGGTGGCCCTGGCCGGCTTGGCACCCTCCCGCGGGCTGAAGGGTCCTGGGTTCAATTCTAGTCAAGGGCACGGACGTTGGTTGCAGGTTCCCGGCCCTGGTGTGTGGAGGAAGCAACCAATTAATGTGTCTCTCTCACATCGATGTTTCTCTCTGTCTCTTCCTCTCGCTTCCACTCTCTCTAAAAAAAATCAGTGGAACCATATCCTCGGGTGAGGATTAACAGAAAACAACAACGAAAGCAGGAGGGTTACACTGGCAGGTGGAACATATGTCAGTCGCTCCTGGTGGTGACCGTGTGGACGCTACCAGCTGCCATTCCCAGCATTCCTCTGGACTCCGTGCCAGGCTTTTCTCAGTTGGGTTATTTACTTTAACCCGCCGTGCGGCGCCACAAGCAGGCCCTGTTACTGTCACCCATTGGCAGTTGAGAAAGCGGGCCTGGGGTGACTGTCCGGTGACCCTGCGGCCAGGAAGTGGCCAAACCAAGCTCTGAACCAGGAAGTGAGAGAGCAGAGCCCATTCAGTAGCATTCTCGTTCCTGCTCCAGGCGAACTCCACACGCAATGGCCTTCCCTCCCAGGGAGGGCACACTCAGTGGCCTTCCCTCCTGGTGGGCACACGGAATGGCCAAGAAGCAAGATCTCAAAGACTTCGCAGGTTGCATGTGCTCATCCCCCCATTTCAAGATCCGGACCCTACTCACACCCGCAAAGTCCCGTTCGCCAGGTCAGGGAACGAACACACAGGTTCTGGGGATTAGGACGTGGACATCTGCCCGCCGCCGTTCTGTCCGACACAGTCCTAGATGCAGAAAGCAATTTGCTGGGTGTCACACAGCCGGCCGAAGAGGGGGCCTGTGCTCAGGCTCACCCCCACCAGCACAAGTGACTTTCTCTCCTCCTCTTCTCCCTCCTCCCCCTCCTCCCACTCTTCTCCCTCCTCCCACTCCTAGCCGGACGCTAGGGCCCAGTCATCCTGCAAGGTCCTTTCAGGCTGCCCCTCTGCTCAGAAACCACTGCCGCCCTCCACGGCCCCCAGAGCCACCCTGTGGCTGTGACTACTGGCTCATCTGGCCGGTGATCCCAAGGTGTCCGCCTTGTTCTCTGCCCACTCTGGAGCCCGAGGCAATGACCACCCCTGACACCTTTCTGCACCCCCCCCACCCGCCCCCGAGCCCACTGAGCCCAGCGGGTAGACGCTCAGTCCGTGTGTAGGAGCCACGATGTTCCTGGCAGGTCCCCCGTTCAGTGCTGCGTCATTGNCACCCGCCCCCGAGCCCACTGAGCCCAGCGGGTAGACGCTCAGTCCGTGTGTAGGAGCCACGATGTTCCTGGCAGGTCCCCCGTTCAGTGCTGCGTCATTGTTGCGCGATTGTGTGGCCAATGGTCCCACCTCCACTGCTCTAAGGCTGCCACTCCCGCCAGTGTAACCCTCGTTGCTGTCACTGCTAAGTTTTTTGGTTCATTCTCACCCGACGGTATTGTTCCACTGATTTTTTTAGAGAGTGGAAGGGAGAGGAAGAGAGAGAAGCTCTGGGACTGCCCGTCCTGACTCTGCTGCCTTTACAGGTGTCTGTGTCCTTGCGCGCATCGGATGTGGTCTGACTTTTATCCCCTGATTGGCGGAGAAGACACCCATTGGGGAGCCCGTGACCCCCACGTCCAAAGGCAGCGCCCGCCCCGCCCCTTGCCCTTGGGCCCCGCCCCTCCCCTCCCCCGGCCCCGCCCCGCGTCACTACACTTCCCAGGCGCCCCTTCGCGGCGAGCGCAGCCGCAGCCTCAGCCCGGGGCTGGGCACGCAGTCGCAGTGGCACGGCGGGCGCGATGGCCGCGTGGGGCGAGCGGCTGGCCGGCGTGCGCGGGGTGCTGCTCGACATCTCGGGCGTCCTGTACGACAGCGGCGAGGGCGGCGGCAGGCCGATCGCCGGCTCCGTGGAGGCGGTGGCGAGGTGAGTGGGCCACGCTGGCCGCCGTGGGCGCCGGGCCTCCCGCTCCGCCAGGTCCCTCCCGCCGCTCTGAGCGCTGCCGGGGGCGGGGCCTGGAGGGGCGGGGCCCGGGGCGGGGCTGCTGCCTTGGCCCCGCCCCTCCCCGGAGCCCAGAGCACCCGCCTTGGGGGGATCCCGCCCCAGCGCCCGAACCGGCGCCCCGGGGCGCGCACAGGCCCTGGGGTTAGAGCTGCGCCGTCCAGCGGGGCGGCCACTCGCTCCTCGCGGTGCTGAGCGCTGGGCCGTGGTCAGTCTGTAGAGATGAGCCGTCAGTGTCAAACCCACGCTGGGCTTATAGCCCATATTGATTACATGTTGATATGATAATCATTTGAATAGATTAGGTTTAAATAAAATCTATCAAATTAATCCCATCTGTTTCTTTTGACTTTTGTTAAGGTGGTTACCAGGAAACTTTGAATTACGTGTGACTGGCATTGTAATTCAGTGGGACTGTGGGTTTTTTTAAAATATATTTTATTGATTTTTTACAGAGAGAAAGAGAGAGGAATAGAGCGTTAGAAACATCGATGAGAGAGAAGCATCTATCAGCTGCCTCCTGCATACCCCCCACTGGGGATGTGCCCACAACCAAGGTACATGCCCTTGACCTGAATCGAACCTGGGTCCCTTCAGTCCGCAGGCCGACGCTCTATCCACTGAGCCAAACCGGTTAGGGCATGGACTGTTTTTTTAAAAAATATGTTTTTATTGGTTTCAGAGAGAGGAAGGGAGAGGGAGAGAGAAAATATCAATGATGAGAGAGAATCATGGATCCGCTGCCTCCTGCATGCCCCTACGGGGATCGAGCCCGCAACCCCAGGCATGACCCTGACCAGGAATCGAACGCTGACCTGATTCAAAAGTCCATGCTCACCCAGCTGCGTGGTTCAGTGGGTTGAGTGTCGACCTATGAACCAGGAGGTCGCGGTTCGATTCCCGGTCAGGGCACGTGCCTGGGTAGCAGGCTCAGATTCCTACTGTGATCCCCAGTGTGGGGCGTGCAGAAGGCAGCCAATCAGTGATTCTTATCATTGATGTTTCTCTCTCTCTCTCTCTCTCTCCCTTCCTCTCTGAAATCAATACAAATATATATGTATTTTTAAAAAGAGTCAGTGCTCCACCACTGAGCCATACCAGCTGGGCAACTGGACTGTGTTTGATCATCTGTTTAGACAGTAGGAGGGGGACATCGTGTGGAGGACATGCCGGGACCACGGGTGGCACCTCTGGACCTGGGCTTTGTCATTGCCAGGGCATCGCAGGCCAGTGCTGCCATGATGTTGACGGGCAGCTGGGAAGGGCTAATTGCACAGGACTTGGCCTCCCATAGCCACTCCCGGGGGGACCTGTGCCTGGAGCCTGACTTGGATGGGACTCAGTTTGCCTACCTGTAGATGGCGGTTGAGAGAGCCCACCTCACCTGTCCGTGCAGTAGCCACATGGTCCTGCATGGCAAGGCCAGGCTGCGGTGTCTGAGAGGCCAGGAGCTCAAAACAGGGAGACGTGGCGCCCAGGAGAGAACCCAGCAGGCACAGATCCTCAGGGCCAGGTCTGTGCCTGCGTGGCCTCCGCTTTAGTCTCCGTCTTCCCCGGGGTCAGCTTCAGGCTGGCCCTGCCACAGGCAGGAGCACGAGGTGGTGGCACCTGTGAGGACGGGCCAGAGGGCACTGAGCTGCCTGTTGGGGGGACCGGACCTCGGGGCGTGACTGAGGCAGACAAGGGCCTCGGGGGCTCATGTCCAGAGGGGGGGTGGGCAGTAAACCTGGACACAAATGAGTAACCAAGTCGCCAGGTTGGCACAGTGACGGGAAGAAAAGGGTGCTGAGGAGGGTGGCAGAGTGCGGCTGGGCTGGGCTGGGCTGGGCTGGGCTGGCGGGGAGGTGACACCACCAGACCACAGGGGATGAGGGGCCTCCTGGGTGAGGGGGCAGTGACTCTCACTGAGATTGAGTGGCCTGGGAGTTAAGGTTCAAATACATTTCAATGTAGAAGTAAGAACAGAGCCCTGAGTCCCCCAGAACCCACATAACTTGGGCCACTCTGCACTGTGGTGTCCCCTGGGTACCCCACATCCCCCCCCCTCCCCCGGCTGTGAAGACGAGGCCCTGCTCGCGGCCCATCCTGGCTGGTTGTGCCCAGGCTCAGGAGCCCCACAGGCTGGTGGGTCCCCTGGGCCTGGGTGGAGCCCAGACTGGGAGGTGGAGTGAGGCTTTGGGGTTTTCCTTGGGATGTTTCAGGTATGGGGGCCACGATATTTCCTTTCGGTCGCTGAGCCGAGAAAGGACTCTACCAGGAATTTTCTGGAACAGGCCCTGTGTGCGGGGTGAATAGCGCTGGGCGTTGGGCGCTTTGTGTAAGTTTCTGCAGTCGCTGCTCCCCCCTTTGCACCTCCGCTCTGTGGCCTTGATGTGTGCGGCTGGCTTTGAAGTCATGGAACTGGAGGAAGTGCCTGGGGGACAAGTGTGCCGCCCTCGGACAAGTGTGATGGGGGGGGGTCCTGGGGGAGAGCTCGCCTCCACCCCGGCTCCCAGCACCAGACCGCAGGTTCCCAGATAGCACCTCCGGTCGGGGCACCCCCAGGGGGAGGGGCAGCTCCAGCCTCTCCCTAGGTTTCTGTGGCGACAGCTGTCGTCTGACTTCCTGAGAAGTTCCACCTTTTTGGGGACAGTGCCATGGGGAGGATAAACGTTGCTCTTTAAAACAGTGTCGACCATACAGCAGTCGCCGTTGACTGGTTGACTGAGGGAGGCTGCCCGGTCCCACGCAGGTGCTGGACGCCACACCCACCCTCGCAGCCAGCCCCGAGGTGGGTGTCCATCCCTTTCCAAAGCGGGGCCGAGGCTCAGAGATTCGCCCACATCCGCCCGACTGCAGAGCCCGGCTCTCCCTGCCAACCACACCCAGCAAGTGCCCACTGAGGGCTCTGCATCCAACAGACACCGCTGCGGGCACGGCAGGGGGCTGGGCAGGTGGGTGTCCCTGCCCCCGAAGCTGCCTGTCCCGCTGGGGCTGGGGCAACCAGTGTAAAGAGCACCCAGAAAGGCTGGTGTCAGGGGGAGAGGCCGGGGGATGGGGAGTCAGGGGGGCATGGCCTCGCAGATCCAGTGATGCCAGGGTCTGAAGACAGGGCCCCAGATGGGAGGACAGGAGGCCAGGCTTCCAGGCCACGGTGACTCTGCCCCTTGTCATTCCCGGGCAGTGTGGTCCCTTCTCGCCTTCTCGGAGCTGCTGGGGACGGTGATTTCCCTGCCCTGGGACTGCTGGGCGGGCGTGGTCCTGGGACATCTGTAACCGGCCTGGGTCCCCCCCAGCAGGTGCTCTATTGGAGAGCCATTCAGAGGCTGGGCTGATCTGGCGGCTTCGCTGGAGCACAAAGCACCCCCGGCATCTGCATGTGAAAGGCCCGGGCATTTCCTGCCTCCTGGCGAGGCCACTAAAGCACATCTGCTGGCCCTGCCCGGGGCGGCCGGAAGGTGGAGGCTCTGCTGGGCCCAGGCACCCTCATAAAGCAATTCCCTGGCACCACCCCAACCGCAACCCCTCCTTCCAAGTGGGGCTGGGGGACCCCAGTAAACTCAGGCCCCTCCCAGCAGGTCTGGGACCCTGTCTGAAGCCTGGCAGGCGCAGGCGCAGGCGCAGGCGCAGGCCCGACCTCCCCGGGTGCTGGCCACGCGGGCACCATCAGCCCTGGGGCACGGGTCCCAGGAGGAACCCCTGCTGGGGACCGTGGGTGGCCAGGAGCCTCACCCGCCTGCCCCATCCACCCCCCACCACGTGGCCCAGCACCTGCCAGCGGGGCCTGAGGCTCTCGGAGGGGCGGGCCTCGGGCTGAGTTTGTTTAGGCAGCGGGCAGCTCCCTGACTCAGCCTGGACCTTGGACACGGGGCGTTGGGGAGAATGTCCTGTCCTGTCTCCCTCGCTGCCGGCTCCTGTGGGGGTGAAGCGCCGATTCGGAGATGGGACGGGCGGCCGGCGCAGGCCGCTCACCCCCGGGCTGTGTTCTCATCTCACTGCTGTGGCCTCCTCCCCATAAACATCCCCACTCGTGGGTGAATATCGGAATCCGGCGTCCAGATCCCCGTGGCTCCCGTCTCAGTCGTGTCCTCGCGGTGGGTCCTCCCAGGCCTGGTCCCCCATTTCCTTGCGAGTGCAGAGGGAGTGAGATGTGCCCCTCCTTTCCCATCACCCCTCACTGCCCCGCCCTGATGCTCAAGGGTCACAGGTCACAGGAGCCTGGAGCCCCCCGCAGATCCCAATCCAGGGGGTTCACACTCTTATCCCCAAATGAAATCGGGTGGGAACCCCAAATTAAACAAACAAAGGAGCAATGTTTAAATAGTGTTTTTTTAAAATATGTTTTTATTGATTTTGAGAGAGAGAGGAAGGGAGAGGGAGAAGGAAGAGATGGAAACATCCATGAGAGAGAAACATCAATAGGCTGCCTCCTGCACACCCCCTGCTGGGGATCCAGCCCGCAACCTGGGCCTGTGCCCTGGCCGGGAACCGGACCCTGACCTCCTGGTTCACAGGTCAATGCTCAGCCCCTGAGCCTCGCTGGCCGGGCTGAGCTGTGTTATTTTGATGTTCACGTCTGTAATGTTGGTTCTGGGGCCAGTCGGTGAAAGGCTGAAGGTGTGTTGATGAATGCACTAGTGGAGCTGGCGCAGTGGCCCACACCCCTGGTGCAGGTGTTTACGGCTGAGGGTGTGTGTGGGGGGTGGGGGCAGCCATGTGTCCCTCGGGAGGCGACGAGGGGATGGGTTGTGCGGCTGTGAGGAATGAGGTCTCTCCGTTTGCTGTTGACTTTGGTTCCTGTGACACGAGTGTTGCCCGTAGCAAGTGAAGAAGCCATAGAATCGTGTGTGTGAAACCACTTCTGTTCAGAAAGATAAAGCGAACAACGAAGAAGAGAAAGAAAGGAGATGGGCCCGCCTGCCTCTGGAGTGGGGTGATGGCAGAGCCCACCTGCCTGGGGGGCGCAGGGACATCCTGGGGGGAGGCCCTTTCAGTCCCCACCTCGGGGGCCAGGGAGGGCCACCCTGTGGAAACCAGGGGCAGCCAGGGTGGGGCTGGGGCACAAGGAAGGGTTACCCAGCCCTCGGGGGGGTTACTCACGCAGCTCACAGATCAGCTGCCACACGCCTCGGGCCCCACTCCCCCAGGGATGCTTCAAGAAGCCATCATTGCAAAGCCGAGCTCGGGCCCTGCCCATGCCAGCTCAGGGCAATTTCCCGTGGCCCCGGGGCCGGCAGGGAGCTGCCGCACTCACAGAGAAGGAACCTGTGAGCCAGGAGGTCACAGTTTGATTCCCAGTCAGGGCCCAGGCCCAGGTGTGGGCTCGATCCCCAGTAGGGGGCCTGCAGGAGGCAGCTGATCAATGATTCTCTCTCATCATTGATGTTGCTCTCTCTCTCCTCCTCTCCCTTCCTCTCTGACATCAATAAAAATGTATTTTTTTAAAAGAGAGAAAAAAAGAAGGAACCTGAGGCTCAGAGATGCCCCGGAGGCAGGAGTGTGGGTGCCCTCCCCAGGGTGGGCTGCTCCCCTAGAGAAAGGTGGGTCACCCTGGGTTCTGCATCTAGCAAGGCCTCCTGAGGCGTCCACACTCCCTGCCCGGGATTCTGACTTGTGTTTGTGAATAAACATACGTTGAGGTTTGCGGGTTCAGCGGGTCTCTCTGACCTGCCTCCGAGGCTCGCAGGGCAGCGCAGGCAGGTCAGCGTGGGAGCACTGAGGGCGGAGGCGCGGGGGCGGCCACGGCCGGGGAGGTGAGCCACGTGTTCCCTGAGGCCCTGGCCCTGGGCCTGCCCGTGTCTGTGTGACCTCATCACTGTCCCGAGGTCACTGGCTGGCCGGCCAGGGCTCCGCCGTGTTCTTACCACCTCCTGTTCCCTCCTCTCTCTGTCCAGACTCTGGACTCTGCCCACACTCTGCCCACCGTGCCAGCCGGAGGGGGCGACACCTGCAGGGTGAGGGAGCAGCTGGTTCAGCAGAGACCCTGGCACCCAGGGTCCCACAGTGACGCCAGGAGGGCGGGCCCACGTGTGTCTGCAGTGCCCAGCCCTGGAGAGCCGCCAGCGAGGGGGCCAGGTGCTGCCGTGACCACGTCATGGCCGAGACTCAAGGATTCCAGGAGCCCAGCCCACGGTGTCCAGCCCAGGGCATGTGCAAGGTGCCAACCCCAGTCCCGGGGTGGTAAAGCCTGGGCCCCCTGACCCCGAGCTGCTGCCTGGAGCTGGGCCGGACCCTCTGGAATTAACATGGGTGCCTCCTGCGTGCGTGGGTGCCCCCTGTGTGCGTGGGTGCCCCTGTGTGCGCGGATGACGGTATTTTTCTAGTGCAAAACCAGCCTTGTCTGACCATGGGCTCCAGTCCCGGTCAGGGCACAGGCCCAGGGTGTGGGCTCGATCCCCAGTAGGACACGTGCAGGAGACAGCCAGCCCATGATTCTCTCATCTTTGATGCTTCTATCTCTGTCTCCCTCTCCCTTCCTCTCTGACATCAATAAAGACGTATTAAAGCAACAACAACAACAACAATAACAACAAAGCAGGCAGAGCAGCCTCCCCTGTGAGGTCGAGAAGCCACCTCCCCTCTGGACGCTGTTCTCATTTGTCGCCTCAAGTTTGATCTGCCAGCTGGGGCTCGCCCCTCCACCCAGGAACCCACGCACCCGAGGCCTCTCCCTCCACCATCCTGCGGGGTCTCTTTTCCTGGGTGGGAGGTGGGGGTTTGGAGTCTCAGTCGGCCTGGTCTCCCAGACCCTCTGCCCTGCCCCCTTGGCAGTGGGGTGGCTGCCTGGGGTGAGGTGGGCAAGCGCTCCACCCACCGTGAGAGGTTCGGGCGGGGAGAGTGGACTCCTCCCTGCCCACTGCCCACGGGCAGATGTTCTCAATACTCAGTGGGCACCTCCTGTGGGCCAGGCCCGTGCAGGCCCCTGCAGGCCTCCCTGGATCCTCACGACATCAAGTAGGTGCTATTATCATGCCCATTTTACAGATGAGCAAACTGAGCCCCAGAGAAGACATAGCTGGCGGAGTGGCGGAGCCCAGACGCAGCCCAGGGCATCACTCTGAAGTGCCTCCTGTCGCCACCCGCCACCTGCCCTCCCGCTCCGCAACGGAGTGTCTCCCTGGTGCATCTGTTCTCATCTGCAGCCCCCGGTGCCCAGGCCCACCCTCCATCCCCTGGCTGGAGCCGTCCCTGGGAAACCTTGTGCCAGGGAGGCCTAGAGACGGAGCCGGGGCAGTGGGGGAGCCGGGGCAGTGGGGGTGCTGGGACAGTGGGGGAGCCGGGACAGTGGGGGAGCCAGGGCAGGGGGGTGCCGGGACAGTGGGGGAGCCGGGACAGTTGGGGGAACCGGGGCAGTGGGGGGAGCCGGGGCAGTTGGGGGAGCTGGGACAGTGGGGGAGCCTGGGCAGTGGGGGAGCAGTGTGGGGTTGGCCGAAAGCATGGGGCTCCTTCCCCAGGTTCCCTGGGTGCCCGGGAGGTTCTCGGATTTTCTCGTGGGCCGCTCTCCTCTGGAATTTGAATCAGTTCGGAGCGTCTCTCTGGCAGTAAAGCATTGCTGTGCTGGGTGCTGGCTGCCGTGCCCGATGCATTGGGGGCGAGGGGGTCTGGGGCATCCAGGCCACACGGATGCAGGAAAAGCAGGCGCTTCCCGGCAGCCTCAGGCCCTGTGGGCCCTTGAAACGCGAGCTTCCCTGTGGCCCAGGGAGCACTTCCCACCTGTGAGCTGCGCTCTGAGCCCGCCGTGGCCCTGCCCTGAGGGGCCCCTGGACCACTCACTTGGCAGCCCCTCGTATCCACCCCTGCAGCCCCCGACCCCCTGGCGGGAGCCTCCTTTGGCCTCTGTGGCGATGCCAGGGTGGTGTGCACATGGGAGAACTGACTGGCTGGTGGGCGAGGGCTGCCTAGGGGCTGTCCTGGCTCTGACCCTCGCCCAGCGCCTGTGCCTGGCACCGGAATGGGTGGGGCTTCAGGAAACACAGAGGGACCCCTGAGCGGTGGGAGGCAGAGGAAGGACCAGGTGCTGCTGATGCCAAGCACAGCACCAGGCCTGAGAGCCACGCAGAGGACGATGGCGCTGCCCAGGCAGAGTGGGGTCGGGGGCCTTCCTGGAGGAAGGGGCGCGTGAACCAGTCCCTGCAGGATGAGTAGGACTCGGCCCTGGGGACGTGAAGGCAGCCTCGGTGAGGAGAGGCCTTCGGGTCAGCGGGTAGGCGCCGAGGGAGGGCCTTGTCGGGGCCCCTCCTGCCCCTGCCAGCTCCCCCGTGGGCCCCTGTGGCCAGCGGAGAGGGCAGCAGCCACGCCAAGGTCAGCCAGGTGCCATGCTAACCAGAGGCTCCATCATTTCTGGGTGAGCGCCCGGCAGATGCCGACAGCCAGCAGATGGATGAGGCCCGGGCTGATTTGCCAGGGACCCGCTCTGTGATGCACGTAATTGCACAGGCGACAACGTTGTCACTCAGAGTTTGTCCCTGCCCGCCAGGACGAGGTAGAGGTCAGTTCACAGATGCGGTGCAGCCGCAGGAGTCGGGGCGCGTCCACGGGCTCCTGAGGGGCAGCGGCGAGGCCTCGGCGGGCCCTGCAGTGGGCCCCTGTCCCCCAGATTTGGGGCGATGGGGGAGGGGGTGATAACCTGGCCTATCCCAGGGCTCTTCTGTCCCTGGTGCTGAAATCCCTTGGAGTCACTCTCCTGGGGGCCCTCTCTGGCCCGGCTCGGGCTTTCCTGACCTCCTGGATTCTCACGTCCAGGCCTCCAAGGCCAGCGTGTTCCCTGGGCAGCAGAGCCGCCGGGGGCTGAGGGGCTGGTCCTCTGGTTGGGCGGCCATAGCAGAACACTCAGGCGGGGCATAAGCAACAGAATTCTGTTTCCCCCGGAGTCCGGAGGGCGGGATGTCCGAGATCAAGGTCTTGGCAGGTGGTTTCCGGTGGGAGTTCTCTTCCTGGCTTGTAGGCACCCACCTTCCCCCCCCCCCCTCCTCCTCCTCCTCCTCCTCCTCCTCCTCCTCCTTCTCCTCCTTCTCCTCCTCTTTAATTTCAGAGAGGAAGGGAGAGGGAGAGGGAGAGAAACATCAATGATGAGAGAGAATCATGGATCGGCTGCCTCCTGCACGCCCCCCACTGGGGATGGAGCCCACAACCCGGGCCTGTGCCCTGACTAGAATCGAACCCTGACCTCCGGGTTCATAGGTCGATGCTCAACCACTGAGCCCCGCCGGCCGGCCGTTCCTCGGGCTTTAAAGCAGAGGTTTTGGGTGGACGCAGGTTGGTGTTTCGAAGGGACCAGAGGCCGCAGTGTCCCGACGTGGGTTCTGTCATCTCGTCGTCTCGCCGGCTCCTGAAGTCGCGTTGGGAGCAGATGTGCGGCTCTGTCACCTCAGTCACACGATGCTCACTGTTCTGAGAAGGTCGCGTCGTAACTCATCAGCAATAATTAGTCCCCCGGGCACCCCCTCTTCTCCCCTCAACGGCTCCATTAACTTGGGTGTGAATCACACTTTCCGGGCGCCAATCAGTGAGGCTCTGTCTGTGCGGTACAAGGTGGTGCTATTAGTTACAATAATTAGCTGCCTAATTAAAAACACAAAAGCTGTCTTTATGAAGGGCAATTAACCGAGCGCGCATGACGGGCCATCCATAGCCCTATGGTTAGGAAAGACAAATACTAAGAATGGGCTGAATCACGGCCGTGATGAAGGCCCTGTCCGCTCCCAGTCTGCGTCCACGCTCTAGTCAACAGCTCTGCGATTTCCTCCCAAATCTCGTGTGTCAGCCGCAGAGCTCGTGGCCCACGTGGCCCAGAACTGTGCCAGGGTGTGTCTTCACACTGAGGCTCGCGTGGCCCGGGACCGTGGCAGGTGTGCCTTCACGCTGAGGCCCCTCTGTCCCCCAGAGCAGACTCCCTCGGGGAGGCCGCAGTGTGGGCAGGGTGGCCGGGAGGTCCCCTCTCTGGCTGTCGTTGGGACTTGGCATCAGCCAGTCTCTCAGCCAACGCCAGGGTCGCTGTGCGCCAGCTCCGCGAGAGGCCGGGTGCTGAGGCCTGAGCAGACCTTTCCTGACGCCACAGAGCACCTGGGTGACGACCAGGGACACCTCAGCCGGCCCCTCAGCCAGGGCCTCCGCTCGGTCCCGGGCCCCTGCCCTTTTGGGGAAACGGATCCAGAGTCCACGTGGCGTCTGCAGTTGAGATGCGCAGGGCGAGTGCCAGGCATTGTTGAGGCACAGGGGCTGCTGCCACGACCAGCAGTGACCGCCAGCCCGGCCGCGGGGCTCAGGGGCTGGGCGTCAGCCTGTGACCCAGGAGGTCTTGGGTTCGATACCCGGTCAGGGGTCAGGCCCGGGTGTGGGGGGCGTGCAAGAGGCAGCCAATCCGTGATTCTCTCTCATCATTGATGTTGATCTCTCTCTCTCTTCCTTCCTCTCTGAAATCAATAAAAATATATTAAAAAAATGAACTGACCTCCAGCTGGGCCGGGTGGGGTGGGGGTGGGGGTGGGGGAGGTGTTGGTGGGTCTCCGAGGCGGGAGGGGTGTGGAGAGGCAGCGTGTGGAGGCAGGTGGCAGGGACGTGTCTCGGGCACAGAGAGGTGTCCCAGGAGGAGAGGGGGGCGTGGGAAGGGCAGGTGGGACCTTGGGGAGCCTCAGGGGTGCCCCTCAGGACGAGAGGAGGGATGGGGGGAGGTCCGGTCCCCCAGGAAGGGTCTGCTCCCCTCGGAATCACCAGCCTGAGCCCTGAGGTCGGTCGAGGCCCCTCGGGGCCCCAGGAGCAGTCTGCCCTGGCTGTTCCACTTGCCCCCGTCTGGCCTCTCCCGGGAGGCCACCTGCCCGGTAACAGCACCCTCTGTCCCCCACCCAGGCTGAAGCGCTCGGGGCTGAAGGTGAGGTTCTGCACCAACGAGTCGCAGAAGTCCCGCGGGCACCTGGTGGGCGAGCTGCGCCGCCTGGGCTTCGATGTCTCCGAGGCCGAGGTGACCTCCCCGCCCCCCGCCGCCTGCCGCATCCTCCAGGAGCGAGGCCTCCGGCCACACCTGCTGGTCCATGACGGTAGGCCTGCGGGTGCCCGGCCAGGGGTGCAGGCTCCCCATCCAGGGTGGGGCCGGGTCGGCATCCCTCTCCCCTGGGCCCCAGCACACGGAGGGGTGCGGGGTGGCACCTGCCACAGCCCAGGGAGGGGCACGGGGTGGCACTGAACTGTATCCCTCCCTCTCTCTTTCCAGAAGTCCGCTCGGAATTCGATCAGATCGACACGTCCAACCCAAACTGTGTGGTCATTGCGGACGCGGGAGAACACTTTTCCTACCGGAACATGAACAGGGCCTTCCAGGTGCTCATGGGGCTGGCGGACCCGGTGCTCATCTCCCTGGGGAAGGGGTAAGTCGGCGTGAGACTCGCTCCGGGTCCGGCTCACAGAGCCACGGGGAGAAGGAGGCGGGAACACAGGCGCGATGGGCGCAGGGCGACGGCCTTCTCTCTCCCTCCCTCTTCCTTTTCTTTTCTTTAATCTTCAGCCGAGGAGTAAGGATATTTTTTCCGTTGATTTTTAGAGAGAGCGGAAGGGAGGGGGTGGGGGGAGAGAGAGAGAGAAACATTGACGTGAGAGAGGCACATTGATTGGTTGCCCCCCACACGGACCCCGACCGGGCTGGGGATTGAACCCGCAACACAAGTACGTGCCCTTGACTGGGAATCGAACCCAAGACCCTTAGGCCGACGCTCTAACCACTGAGCAACCAGCCAGGTCCCTCCCTCCGTTTTCTTGCTTTTTCTCTTCATTTCTTCCTTCTTTCCTTTTGTAACCCTGCAACCTCCTGCAATTCAGGTCACTGCAAACCACAGAACCTGGCCTGCTTAGCTCATTGACGGTCCGGGCGGGTCCTAGGCCTCCCTAGTTAAGAAATTCTGTTTTAACTTGTTTGTGTTTACATTTTTTAATCGTCTCTAATACATATATACACTCACACTAGAGGCCCAGTGCATATTATGCACATATATATATATATATCTTGATTTCAGAGGGGAAGGGAGAGGGAGAGAGAAACATCCATGATGAGAGAGGATCATGGATCGGCTGCCTCCTGCACGCCCCACACTGGGGGTCGAGCCCGCATCCCCAGCATGTGCTCTGACTGGGAATCGAACCGTGACCTCCTGGTTCATAGGTCGACGCTCCACCGCTGAGCCACGCCGGCCGGGCTTGTCTCTAGTATTAAGTGACTCCAGGTCACGGACAGTAGGCAGAGTAGGCATGTTGCTGACACAGGAAGAGCCGTGGAGTCCGTGGCGTTGGCCTGCGACTCCGTAGCGGCCTCGAGCGGCTGGTTTTTCAGACGAGCGGTGATGGGGTCTCTCGCTGATGGGGTCTGACTGGCATGAGGGGTTCGCTGCTCAGAAACGAGAGAAAGGAACCACGGCTTCGGGCCCATGTCCGCGTCCCGGGACAGCCCAGGGCCCCCGGAGGCTGCTGTCACGTGGAGTGGGTCACGGATGGGGAGAGCCGTCCCCCCGGGCGCAGGGCCGAGCGGTGGCCGCACGGGCCGAGCGCCCTGCTCTGGACACGGGTGATTTGCAGGAGCATCTGCTTGGACCGGGAGCGGGAACTGCCTCTGTGATTCCTCTGTCACGCGGCCGGCGGGACATTCGGCTGTTGACGCACAGACTGTGGGAGGTTCATGGCTCTGGCGGGAAAGGTCAAGCGATCGCTGTGCAGGGAAGCCGTGCCGACCGAGGGGAAGGGCAGAGGCAGAGGGTGAGCCTCTCCGGCCGCGCCTCCGGCTTCCCCCGCCTGCCCAGCTCCTGGTGACCGCTGCGCTGCACGCTCGGACCAGCCTGGCCTGCGGGGTCGATATTCGCCAGGAGCACAAGATAAATGCTGCCAGTCTCTTGTGTTTGGGGAATAGCCTAGGCGCATACACACACACACACACACACACATATGTACATATATATGTATTAATATATATTTTTACGGATGTCAGAGAGGAAGGGAGAGGGAGAGAGAGAGAGCGAAACATCAATGATGAAAGAGAATTATGGATCGACTGCCTCCTGTGCACTCCACACTGGGGATCGAACCTGAAACCCCGGCCTGTGCCCTGACTGGGAATCAAACCGTGACCTCCTGGTTTATAGGTTGATGCTCAACCACTGAGCCAAATGGGCCAGGGCCTGGGCTTTTATATTTTTTAAAAGTTAGGTTAGGTACTTGTATTGACTGTATCTCTAAAAATGCTTGTGGCTAACAGATGGCCTGCAAGACGCCTTCTTGCTTTCCTGAATGAATGAGAAATGAAGAAAAGCTCTGAGAGCGATAAAAGCAAGCCCAGGTTCTGTTAAAAAGGAAACGTTAAGGTTTCTAAGTTTGATTTTGGAAGTCAGTTTTTTCTTTAGACTCTAAAAATGCATGTAAGAAAGACAAGGTTTTTACTTAAATTTTATTTTTTAATGACAGTTTACATTCAATTGTTATTATATTATTGTTGTTATTTTTATCCTCACCCGAGGATATTTTTCCCATTGATTTTTAGAGAGAGTGGAAGGGAGGGAGGAGCGGGAGGAGAGAAACTCTGATGTGAGAGAGACACACTGATTGGCTGCCTCCCACACATGCCCCGACGGGGGCCAGGGTTGGACCCTGCAATCGAGGAACGAGGTACGTGCCCTTGGCTGGGAATCGAATCCGTGATCCTTCAGTCTGCGGGGCAACACTCTAACCACTGAGCCGACCAGCCAGGGTTTGGCCCATTTTACAGATTAGGAAACTGACGCCCATAGGGCTTAAGCAACCCAAAGTCCCACAGTTAGGAGGAAGTGGAGAGGCTTGGAACGCCAAGGCCAGCAAGCCTCCCCGCTCTTGCCCCTGTGCACACACTCGGTTTAATGTCTCCCAATTTTGAGGAACGTTGGGAAGGAGAAGGGAAGCTGGTGAGGTGGGTTCCCCAAGAGCCCAGCTGTCTCGGTCCCCGTTGTCTTCTCCTCAAGCTTCTGACGCCCACAGATCCCGCACACCTCCTGACCTCTGGCTCACGGGACATGCGGCCCAGGCGCCGGGAGCTGGCGGAGTTTTCTCCTTCAGGCAGCAATTAGGGTTAATTATTAGCAATTAGGGGCTCGCCGCCTGCTCTGTGGACCTGCTGTCCTTTCCCAGGTCCCCTGTCTTTCTCTGTGTCAGCAGCTGGGCCCATCTGCCCCTCGGGTCCCCCATCCATCACCATGGCCGAGTCCCCACAAAGCTGGCAGCGGGCCATTCTGACCGAGGGCTGCTGGCCGGGCGTGGTGACCACCACGGGCCACTCTCAGCTCGCCACCTGCACGGACCCTCACCCGCTGGCCCTCCGGACGGGACGGCATTTCTCTGGGCTCCCGGAGCCCAGCCGGCTCACCTGTCCCCGTCCTCCCCCCCCCCTCCAGGCGCTACTACAAGGATACCTCAGGCCTGATGCTGGATGTCGGTGGCTACATGAAGGCGCTCGAGGTACCTGCCCGGAGCCCTCCTCACACTCCAGGCTTCCTGGGGAAGGCGGCGTGCTCAGTGGCCCTCCTAGTGGGGCTGCCCCTGGCCCCCGCCCCCGCCCCCGCCCCCGTGTGCTCCTGCCCTCCACGCCCCTGTGCTGGCCGCTGGCCCTCCCAGCATGCCCTTTGCTGCCCTCCTCCTGGCTCTGTCTTTGGGGATCATGCTCACTCCCTACCTTGGGCACCTGCAGCCTGA
Source organism: Myotis vivesi (assembly GCA_035771395.1). Lineage (NCBI taxonomy): Eukaryota > Metazoa > Chordata > Mammalia > Chiroptera > Vespertilionidae > Myotis > Myotis vivesi. The sequence continues at coordinate 1,585,943 of JAWPEG010000007.1, forward strand.
CGGGTCCTGACTGGTCCTGACTGGTCCCTTCCCGCCCCCCGCCCCCCCACTCTGAAGGCCAGGCCCTGGCCGGGCTCCCAGCGTCCTCTGACCAATGTTTAGCCCGCTGTCCTGGCCTCGGCTCCGGCCCCGGCCAGCTCCTCTCACCGCCCGCCTGCACTGGGCACCAGCCCTGCCTGCCTGCACCCGTGCGGGAGGGACAGACGGGACGTGGAGCCCTGGACGCATCCTGGGGGAGCTGTGACCAGCGGGGTGGGGGGGGGAGGGGAGAAGCAGGAATACGGGTGAGAACGCAGTTGGGTGCCCGAGACTGCCACCTGGGCACCTCCCCCACAGATGGGGGTTTGAGCAGATGGCGGCCGGGAGGTGCGGGCTCCGAGCATCCCAGGCAGCCCGACATGGCATCGTCCACTCGTGTCTCTCAGACGTGTCTCGGGCTCACATATCCTGCGCCCGAGGCCCCGGGTTCCCGGAGGGAGGCCTTCCCTGCAGTCGGGGTCCCGTTTCTTCGCCCCATGCCCACGCGTGCCCTCTCTCTGCAGTACGCCTGCGGCATCGAGGCCGAGGTGGTGGGCAAGCCCTCCCCGGAGTTCTTCAGGTCGGCCCTGCGGGAGCTGGGCGTGGAGGCCCACCAGGTAGGTTGCCTTGCGGATGTGGATGTGGATGCGTGTGGAGGCAGCTGTGTCGGGAGGGGACCTCACACGGCCGCCTGGGGGCTTGGGGGCTCAGGCAGCCTGTGGGCCGGGCAGCCACGTGCGGACCCCCCCACCACGAGAGCTGATTTGGCTGGAAACGGGGAAAAGGCAGCAAAGGAAGTCTACTGAGTGTTTTATTTATTGTTTGTTTTTTAAATATATTTTTATTGACGTCAGAGAGGAAGGGAGAGGGAGGGAGAGATAGAAGCATCCATGATGAGAGAGAATCATGGACCGGCCACCTCCTGCACGCCCCACACTGGGGATCGAGCCCGCAACCCGGGCATGTGCCCTGACCGGGAACGGAACCCTGACCTCCTGGTTCCTAGGTCGATGCTCCATCGCTGAGCCACGCCGGCCGGGCTTCCTCTTGTTTTTTAAAGCATATCCAGCCTTACTGTTGTCGTGCCCTTTCCTAGTCTAGGATGCCTTTCAAAGAACATTTATTTTAGACACAACTGGACGATGCTCTAAAACACCCAACAGTGGCCCAGAGACACAGAAGGACGCTCAGCCTCAGGACCAAAGTGAGGGCCCCTCGCACTCGTACCCCTCAGCTGGCCGCGTGAATCCAAACAAGCAAGCGAGGGCTCCCTCTGTAGGAAGCCAGTGGGAATGTGAGACGGGGCGGCCCTCTGGGGACAGCTCCTCGGCGTCCAACAGAGAATTGCCATGCGACCCAGCAGGCCCGCTCCGAGGATTGAAAACATGTTCCCACGAAATGCACGCGTGACTCTTCCTAGCAGCACGATTCACAATAGCAGACGAGAAAAACAGTGCGCGTTCATCGGCAGGTGAAGGGACCACGGCACGTGACGCGCTCACACAATGGGGCATTTCAGTGGGAGAGGAGTGAGATGCGGGGAGATGGTGCATTGTGGGCGGGAACGTGCGCGTGGAAGCAGCCAGGCACAAAGGCCCCGTTTGTATGGTCCGTGATATTTGTGGGAAGTGCTCCGCAGAGTCAGGTCCACAGAAACGTCAAACAGGCCAGGGCTGTGGAGGGTGGGGGCTCGGCGTGGCCGGCGGCCTCGTGGGCGTGGGCCTCCTGTTGGGGTGATGAAATGTCCGGAACTAAATGGCAGTGATGGTCACGCAACATGGCGAATGCACTTAGTGCCACTGATTAGAAACTTCGAAATGGTTACATTGGTGAACCTGGTGTGTATTTTATCACATGAAACAAAAAGTCTACCCCCAAATCAATAGTAAATCCTTAGTATTCTCTAATATCAATCCATTTTTTAAAAAATATATTTTTTTATTGATTTCAGAGATGAAGGGGGAGAGAGAGAGAGAAACGTCAATGATGAGAGAGAATCATGGATCAGCTGCCTCAAGCCCGCCACCCAGGCACGTGCCCCGACTAGGAATAGAACCGTGACCTCCTGGTTCATAGGCCGACGCCCACCACTGAGCCACGCCAGCCGAGCAACAATGCACCTTTTTATGATACCAGTCCACACCAAGTCTCCCTGACTGCCTCAGAAATGTGCTCTTACGTCGATTTGTTTTTGCATCAAATCCAAACAAGGTCTGTGGCTTTTGTCTCTTAAATCTTTTTAACTTTTATCATGAATCGTTGCAGCTGTCGGTGCAAGGAGGGAGACTCACATAACGAACCCTATGTCCCCATCACTGAGCTCCAGTAATGACCAACTACTAGAGCACTTTTTAAAATTGTTTTTAACTGTCCGTTGTGAAATAATTTCACATTGACAAGGAAGTTGCAAAAACAGTACAAGGAACGCCCATATGCCCGAAACCAGCTCCCAGTGTTGACGTCTGCAGGACAGTCATAAAGCGATTGGCATGCGCACTGACTCACGATGGTTGGTTAACCCAGAGACTGTCTGCAGCCGCTGTCAGCCGTCCCACCAGTAGCTTTTTTAAAAAAATGTTTTTATTGATTTTTAGAGAGAGAGGAAGGGAGAGGGAGAGAGAGATAGAAATATCAATGATGAGAGAGAATCATGGATCGGCCGCCTCCTGCACACCCCACACCTCCTGCACAACCCGGGCCTGTGCCCCGACTGGGAATCGAACTGTGACCTCCTGGTTCCTAGGTTAACTAACACTGAGCCACGGAGCCACACTGGCCGGGCGGCTGTGGCATTTTTGAACAACACTGGCCAGTTACTGTGTAAACTCGCGGGAGTTTGACATGCGTGGTGTAGACTGTCCCTCCGTTTGGTTTGTCCTGATGTCTCCTCGGGATTTAGGCGACGTGTGTTGGGCAGGAATCTTGCAGAAGCAATGCCCTCTGGGATGTCCCGTCGGGCGGCGGGGGTTGGCCCCTGCCCTGTTATTGGTGATGTTCTCTTGGGCCCTCATTGGAGGTGGTGTCGCCAGTAAAAGCTACTGTGTGTCTCTGTCCCTCATCAGCACCTTGTGGGGAAGAGCTTCACACTGTAATGTCCTCTTCCTCTCCTTCTCCCGCCTGACGTGAGCATCCACGGCCCCCTCACCTGACGCAGCTGCCCCTGTGCGTCCGCCCGGCCATGCACTCCGTCTGTTGAGCGACAGGACTTTACTGTAAGGAGGAGCCTTCCTCTTTCTCACGTTTATGTATTTGTCCCAACGTGGACTCGGAATATTGTTGTATTTCACGAGTGACCGGCCGTTCCTCCCGTTATGGAGTCTGTTGCTCAGCTTGTCCTGTGTTTGGCTGTCAGACCCCTTTCAAGGTGAACAGCCACGGGGCTCCTCTGGACCCCACCCCCTCTTCCCCCCCGACATTATTTTGAATCAAATCCCGGAAATCGTGTCACTTCATCTGTAAATATTCCCGTGTCTCCAAAAGGCAGGGATTCATTTTATAGAAACACAGATAATGCCACCGCCACCTCCAGTGATGCCGACGATCCTTCCTAAATGCCATCCGATACCCGCCACTGTTCCCATTTCCCCGATGGTCTGAGGGGTGTGTGTGGCTTACAGGTTGTTTGAATCCGGAGTCAAAGGAGGGCCTTGCATTGTGATTGGTCAGTGTGATTCTTTTTGTTTGTTGTTTTTTTGTTTTCCTAATCCTCACCCGAGGATATTTTTTTCATTGATTTTTAAAGAGTGGAAGGGAGGGGGAGAGACAGAGAGACAGAAACATCCATGTGAAAGAGGCACATCCATGGGCTGCCTCCCGCATGCACCCTGACCAGGGCCGGAGATCTGGCCTGCAAGTGAGATACATGCCCTTGACCGGAATTGAACCCGGGACCCTTTGGTACACCGGCCCCAGGCACGGCGCTCTGTCCACTGAGCCACACCAGCTCGGGCTGGTCAGCGGGATCCTCAGTGCTTTTTGAATCCATCACTTCCTGTGTTTTCCTCCTGAGGTTGTGGAGAGAAGCTGGCGTGTCCATGCCCTCAGCGGAGCCCTCCCCTGTGCCCTCCGCCCTGTCTTCTGGGTGGTGGTGGGGTCTCGACGCCTGGTCAGGGGCCGGTTCCGTTTTTCGACGACTGCTCTCTCGGGGGCGGGGCCTTCTGGAAGCTCGTCAGCACTGAGCAGCCATCTGCCGGCACCAGGAGGGCAGAGGCCCCGGGTGGTGCACACACAGGAGGGACGAGGGGACTTGCTTTTAGAGCCCAGACCAGAAAGGCCACTGCTGGGCTGTGGCTGCCCACTGCCCGCAGCTCCTGGAACCACCGCGGGCCTGGCTGGGCCGCGTCCTCCCTCTCGCAGGAGGCCGAGGGGGCGGCGCTGACAGGTGCCGGCTGTATTTCCCCCGACGGCGCACCTCCTGACCTCTATCTTCTCACCAATGATTTTCTAAATCCTCAGCGATTGGGCAGTAATTGCTGCTCCGCGTGCGATGATTGCCCTTCACCGCCAGGAACACTGAAATCCCCAGGGCCGCGCGCTGGCTATTTGGGCCGCACGCTGTCCAGACAGACATCGCTGCCCGTGGCTGCGCCTGGCAGGCCTCTCACCGGGCAGGCCCCACACCCAACAGGCCCCACACCCAACAGGCCCCGCACCCAACAGGCCCTGCACCTGGCAGGCCCCGCACCCGGCAGGCCTCTCACCCAACAGGCCCCACACCCAACAGGCCCCACACCCAACAGGCCCCGCACCCAACAGGCCCCGCACCCAGCAGGCCCCGCACCCAGCAGGCCCCGTACCCAACAGGCCCCGCACCCAACAGGCCCTGCACCCAGGATCCTCCAGCCTCACTCGGGCGCCAGGCTTGTCCTGGGCCTGGGCATCAGATCATCAGGCAGAATCCTAGCTGCGGCTCCTCCACCAGAGTCCTCCCTCCCGGGCCCAGGTCCCGGTGTCACTGCCTGGGCCACGCCCACCGGTGTCCTCGTAAGGGGGAGAAGTTCTGTTTTTCTCTTTTTTAAATTTATTTCAGAAAGCAAGGGGGAGGGAGACAGCAACATGACTGATGAGACTCATGGACCGGCCGCCTCCTGCACGCCCCACACTGGGGATGGAGCCCACAACCCGGGCCTGGGCCCCGACCGGGAATCGAACCCTGACCTCCCGGCTCATAGGTTGGCGCTCAACCCCTGCGCCACACCAGCCGGGCTAGGATGGTGGTTTTAAACATCAAGCGGTTTCTGATGTCAAACAAGGACTGACGCCTGCCGTGGCTTCTGTGTGACAGGCCGTCATGATCGGAGACGACATCCTGGGCGACGTCGGGGGGGCACAGCGATGCGGGATGCGAGCGCTGCAGGTGCGGACCGGGAAGTTCAGGTGAGCGCCTGTGTGGCGGGCACCCGCAGTTCCTGTGGGTCGTCCAAGATAAACGGGGCTGTTCTTCCCACGTGGGGGCGCACCGCTGGTCCTCCGAGGCCGGTGGGCTGCCTTCCCCGCAGACCGTGGCTTTGGCACTGGGTCCGAGTCCCAGGACAGATTTGAGTGGGTGTGTCACGCGGAGAGAAAAGGCAAAGGCTCTGGCGTCTCACCCAGCAGGTTGGGTGACTGGTGAGAGCGGTGACGACTGGGCCTTGGGGGGGGGGGGGGGGGGGGGGGGGGGGGGGGGGGGGGGGGGGGGGGGGGGGGGGGGGGGGGGGGGGGGGGGGGGGGGGGGG